>CM077655.1:5099195-5509195 GCA_039707465.1 Rhabdophis nuchalis
AACGGTCACTAAATGAACTGCTTGTATGCGTCCCACTTGGGCTCTTCGGGGAATCGTCCCGACAGAGGGCAGGGAATCCCAAAATGCAACCCAAAACTCAAAAGACACAAAAATCTGCCCCTCTCTAACTACAAGGCTTAGGAAAAACGGAATTTATTCAGCTATGGGAGCCAGAAAATGGGATGCTTAACAATCATCTCTGCCTCTAAATATGGAAAAAATGTTGGAAATAACATATTTCGGGCTTCCCTAAAGTCTTAAAATTCTGCCTTTGAGAATTGGCTCTGGGCTGCCCATCAAGGATCTGCTCCTTGTATTATCACGAATGGTATTTGTCTTCTTCTTCTTCCTCTTCCTCCTCTTCTCTTTTTCCTCCTCTTCTTCAACCTCTTCCTCAACCTCTTCTTCCTCTGCTTCCTCCTCCTCTTCTTCTTCCTCTTCTTCCTCCTCCTCCTCCTCTTCTTCTTCCTCCTCCTCTTCGTCTTCTTCTTCTTCTTCCTCCGCCTCTTCTTCTTCCTCTTCTTCAACCTCTTCCTCCTCCTCGTCTTCTTTGTCTTCTTCCTCTTCCTCCTCCTCCTCCTTTCTCCTCCTCTTCTTCTACCTCTTCTTCCTCTTCTTCCTTCTCCTCTTCTTCTTCCTCCTCCTTCTACCACCTCCTCTTCTTCCTCTTCCTCCTCCTCTTCTTCTTCCTCCTACTCTTCCTCTTCTTCCTGCTCCTCCTCTTCTTCTACCTCTTCCTCCTCCTCTTCTTCTTCCTCTTCTTCCTCTTCCTCCTTCTCCTCTTCTTCTTTCTCCTCATCTTCTTCCTCTTCTTCAACCTCCTCCTCCTCCTCTTCTTTCTCTTTTTCCTCTTCCTCCTCCTCCTTCTCCCTCTTCTTCTTCCTCTTCTTCCTCCACCTCTTCTTCCTATTCTTCCTCCTCCTCTTTTTCTTCTTCCTCCTCCTCTTCCTCTTCTTTGACCTCTTCCTCCTCCGTCTCTTCTTCTTCCTCTTCTTCCTCCTCCTATTATTATTATTATTATTATTATTATTATTATTATTATTATTATTATTATTATTATTATTATTATTATTCTGTGGTTAATCTTTGGTGAGATTCACAGCCTTTGGGGCTGGTTGGTAGCTCAACAGCTCGAGTCCTAACCAAGGACCTAGGAACCATTAAGGTAACATTGGAGGATAGAAGCTGTTCCAAGTACAGTTGTTATTGTTGTTATTGTTGTTATTTGTATACTGTTCCTCCAAAGAAGCCAGATGCCCCATTGGATAGCATTAAAGTGGGCAGGCTCTCCAATGGGAACATATCTAAAAATCCTTGGTCGGCAACTAGCGTGCTAACCGGCCTGAGAAATAATGGGCCACAATTCCACAATTAGCATTCTTCCAAATCTGTTACTTTCAGGCATGAGAAGTTTTAATGCCAGGGAAAGAATTATCAGTAGGCGGTGGCCATTATTCAGAAGTCTCTGGTGGGCTGACCGGTGGAGCCGTTCAAGGTGTAAACTCTACTGAGTAATCGAGATTTAACTTCCTGGAAAGAAAAAGAAAAAAAGGACAAAGAAAACTAAAGTGCCTCCTTATTTTTTTTGCGATTGCCCAACAGCCCTTTCTATGTCACGGGGGCGATATTTTCCTTTTATTGTTGCTAAACCACGATTGTTCCATTTTCTTCTTCTTCAGCCCACTTTCTCACAAAGGGACCTATTCAGTTTTTATTTTTCTTTGCACGCGCTTCGATAAACGTCAGATCAAAACTCCGACGGGAGGGCCAGTTCTAGCAAACAACCGAAGCCTATGGATGAATGATAACAATGCTTCGTTTGCATGAAAATGCCCAAGGAAATTTTCTCTTTTGAATGCCTTTCCTCTCACCAAGCAGCGGGTTTAAAATGCACTTTATTTTTCTTTTCTCTCTCTCTCTAAGCAAGGATTCGAAAACTCATTTCAAAATCGGCACTGTTAGCGGGTTTTTAAAAAAAAATAAAAAATAAAAAAAATAAGGAGCCGAAACCTGGGCTTGCAAATTTTGGACGGGTGCAAAGCTGGATGGTTGCAATCTTTGCGACTGCTTGGTTTGGCCTCTCCATCAGCTGCCAAAAAAGCCAACACAGTTCTAGGCTGCATAAACAGAGGGATAGAATCTAGATCACGTGAAGGGTTAATGCCACTGTATAGTGCCTTGGTAAGGCCACACTTGGAATACTGCATACAGTTTTGGTCGCCACGATGTAGAAAAGACGTGGAGACTCTGGAAAGAGTGCAGAGAAGAGCAACCAAGAGGATCAGGGGACTGGAGGCTAAAACATAGGAAGAACGGTTGCAGGAACTGGGTAGGTCTAGTTTGATGAAGAGAAGGACCAGGGGAGACATGATAGCAGTCTTCCGATATCTCAGAGGGTGCCACAAAGAAGAGGGAGCCAAATTATTCTCCAAGGCACCTGGGGGGCAGGACAAGAAGCAACTGGTGGAAACTAATCAAGGAGAGAAGCAACTTAGAACTAAGGAGAAATTTCCTGACAGTTAGAACAATTAATCAGTGGAACAGAAGTTGCCTCCAGAAGTTGTGAATGCCCCAACCCTGGAAGTCTTTAAGAAGATGTTAGATAGCCATTTGTCTGAAATGGTATAAGGTTCCTGCCCACGCAGGGGGTTGGACTAGATGACCTCCAAGGTCCCTTCCAACTCTGCTATTGTATTGTATTGTATCCCTTTGATTTGCAGGGATCCAGAAAACGTTTCCCAAATCCTGAAAAGAGATTTTGGACAATGCCTTTTATTCCTTCCAACGACTCCGTCTAGCGAAAAGTATTTGTGATCTTAATTCAAGACCCAGGAGGAAGAAGGAAATGTCTTCTCTCTTTGGGCAAACTACGTGTCTTCGGCTGCACGGATATTTTCTTCCGCTGACACTTAATTAGGCCCATCTCTATGTCTTTTCCCCCCTGATTATTAGGTAGCTGCCAAAAAGAAAGAAATGAAACTGCGTCGACAACCGGGAAGCTTTCATTTCATCCATATAAAATAAACTGCTGCCTTTTTCTTTTCTTTTCTTTTTTAATCTCCCACGCCTGAACTGCTCCCGCCAAACCAGCATTTGTGGCTTGAAAAAGAAAGTAAAAAACAGAAATCATGAGGGGTTGAAACCAATGGCTGTTTTCTGGCTTTTTTTTTTTTTTTAAACAAAAAAAAAACTCTTATTTTAACAGCTTGTTTTGTTTTGGTTCCATTTTGTTTCTTTCTCTGATGGAAAACCAGATGAAAAGCCCGAAGACGGTGGCAAATAATTGCGCCTTTGTTTCCAGGGTTTTAAGCCAAACGGACCAAAGATTTGCCTTTCCCAAGGGCGGAGCCTGAAGGACAAGGTTACCTGCAGGCTCCACCCCTTCTCCCTGAGCCACACCCCTTACCTTTCTAAAGGAAGAAGTCAGATGAGCAGATGAACCGAGTTGGAAGGGGCCTTGCAGGTCATCTAGTCCAACCCCCTGCCCAAGCAGGAGACCTGCCTCTTCCTGGGATTGAACTCACAACTTCCCGATTGGGAGGCGAGAGCTCCACCTCTAGGCCACAGCAGATGACCGTTTTCTACTTTTCTTTCTTTATTCACTCTTTCTTTATTCCCTAAATCTTTTATATTTATATATTTATATTTATTCAATTTATACCCCGCCCTTTTCCAAACGGACCCAGGGCGGCGCACAGGAAAATTAAAATACATACAAAACATCATATAAAATTTAAAAAACTAATTCAATAGAACCTGTGCTAAAACCAGATTAACCAGATTGTTGCTCTTTTCTTCCCACTCTCTCCCTTTTTTCTTTCCTTCCTTCCCTCTTTCCTTATTCCCTCTTTCCTTTGTTTCTTTTCTCTTCCCTCTCTCTCCCTTTTTCCTTCCTTCCTTCCTCTTTCCTTATTCCCTATAGCTTTTTTCCTTGGTTTCTTTTTTCTTTCCCCCCTCTCTTTCTTTCTTTCTTTCTTTCTTTCTTTCTTTCTTTCTTTCTTTTCTTCCCTCATTCCCTCTTCTCTTTGTTTCTTTTCTCTCCCCTCTATCCCTTTTTCCTTCCTTTCTTCCCTCTTTCCTTATACTCTATAACTTCTTCCCTTTGTTTCTTTTCTCTTCCCTCTCTCTCCCTTTTTCCTTCCTTTGTTCCTCTTTCCTTATTCCCTATAACTTTTTTCCTTGGTTTCTTTTTTCTTCTCTCTCTCTCCTTCTTTCTTTCTTTCTTTCTTTCTTTCTTTCTTTCTTTCTTTCTTTCCTTCCTTCATTCCCTCTTCTCTTTGTTTTTTCTCTCTTCCTTCTCTCTCCCTTTTTCCTTCCTTTCTTCCCTCTTTCCTTATACTCTAGAACTTCTTCCCTTTGTTTCTTTTCTCTCCCCCCTCCCCTTTTCCTTCCTTCCTTCCTTCCTTCCTTCCTTCCTTCCTTCCTTCCTTCCGCCACATGTCAATACTATTAGGAATTTCACAAGAGGTAGAATTTGGGAGCTCAAAGCAAAGCACGCCTCTGCTATTTATCATTCCGTAGGTGGCAAAAAGCACAATTTGACAAGAAATCAACCAGCTTCTACCACACAACAACTCCATTTCTATCACTTTTCTCAAAGACCTTTTGGGGGGTGGGGGAGTGTCATTCTGTATTTTGATTGGCTTATTTGGATCACTCTTCAGCATCCCACTATCATCTTCCCACATAGGTCCCCCTTCACCAACACATTCAGACCCATAAGCCTGAGTCAAAATGAAATAGCAGCCTTCCAATATCTCAGGGGTTGCCACAAAGAAGAGGGAGTCAAGCTATTCTCCAAAGCCCCTGAAGGCAGGACAAGAAGCAATGGGTGGAAACTAATCCAGGAGAGAAGCAACTTAGAACTAAGGAGAAATTTCCTGACAGTTAGAACAATTCACCAGGGGAACAACCTGCCTCCAGACGTTGTGGGTGTCTCCATCACTGGAGGCTTTTCAAGAAAAGATTAGATAGCCACATGTTGGAATGGGATCAGGTCTGGTATCAGGTTGGACTAGAAGGCCTCCAAGGCGCTTCCCAGCTCTGTTCTTCTGTTCTTCAGAATAGAGTAGAGAAGAATAGAGCAGAGCAGAGCAGAGTAGAGAAGAGTAGAATAGAGTAGAGTAGAGTAGAATAAAATAAAATGCAGAATGGAATAGAATAGAGTAGAGCAAAGCAGAGCAGAATACAATAGAGTAGGGTAGAGTAGAGAAGAATAGAATGGAATAGAATATAGGATAGATGGTAGAATACAATAGAATAGGAGAATAGAGTGCAGAATAAAATAGAATAGAATACAATGCAGGATAGAATAGAGTAGAGCAGAGAAGAATAGAGTAGAGTAGAATAAAATGCAGAATAGAATAGAATAGAATAGAATATAGGATAGATGGTAGAATACAATAGAATAGGAATAGAATAGAATAGAGCAGAGAAGAATAGAGTAGAGTAGAGTAGAGTAGAGTAGAATAAAATGCAGAATAGAATAGAATAGAGCAGAGCAGAGCAGAATACAATAGAGAAGAGTAGGGTACAGTAGAGAAGAATAGAATAGAATAGAATAGAATAGAATAGAATAGTTGGAAGGGACCTTGGAGGTCTTCTAGTCCAACCCCCCTGCTCAGGCAGGAAACCCTACTTATTCTTCTACGAAACCGGGCCTAATTCAGCTGCGCCATGGCTGTGTCTCTTCCTTCTGCCAACAGGAAACACCCCCGAGCCTCCCATCCCAAGGGCAAAAGGAACATTAAACCGGCTTTCTCCATGTTTACGGGCTCTCTGTGCCCCGAGAGATTATCAGCCCGAGGAACGCCACGTTCCAAAGCCCTCGTCCTCCAGGCCGTTTCCTGAAACCGCCAACGGGCTCCCGGGCCACTCAAAACACCCACCGAGTGGACGCCTCAAAGGGGCTGCCGGTGGGAAGGCGGAGGAGAAAAAAAATAATCTCTTTAAAGCAAAACGGCAACCTGGGAGACCCTTGAAGAAATGCCCCGGCCTCAATTTTCTCCTAAAGTACAATGCGTGTGTGTGCATAAAACTTCCTTAAAGTTGGCCCTTCGGCAGAGGCAAAGGACCAAAGAAAAGAAAGAAAGAAGGAAAGAAAGAAAGAAAGAAAGAGGAAATTAAAGAAAGAGTTGGCATCGCGCCCTCCCGCCCAGCAAGGCAAGGAAAGGGCACCCTGTTTTTGTGGCAGGTAACAAACACTGGCACCAAAAAAACAAGGAAAAGGATGTGTGTGTCTTGGTTGGCTATTTTTTTAAGCCCACAAAGAACTCCCCCCTTTTTTGTGGGGGGGCAGCGTTCTGGAAGTCTATAATTTCCAGACATTAGGTACCCACAAAATGCAAATCTACCTGGCCTTTTTGTCCAGGTGAGGAGTCTCTTGCTTGGTTAATCATCAGCCCTTTGGGCCAGCCCTTGAGCCCGGAGGCAAGGAGGGAAAAGGGAAGGAGGAGCAGACAAGGAAACGATGGGGAAGGGGTCCTAACTTCTCTTTTCCCCCCACTTCCTTCCTTCTTTCTTTTTCTTTCTTTCCTGCCTTTCTTCCTTCTTCCCTCCCTCCCTTTTTCTCTTCCCTCCCTCCCTTTCCTCATTCACTATTTTCCTTCTTCCTCCCTCCCTTTTTCTCCTCCCTTCCTCCCTCCCTCTCTCCCTCTCTTAATCTCTCTTTGTTTTCCTTCTCCCTTCCCTCTTTCCTTATTCCCTATCATTTCTTTCCATTGTTTCTGTTCTCTTCCCCCCCTCTCTCCTTTTTCCTTCCTCCCTCCCTCCCTCCCTTTTTTCCTTCCTTACTCCCTCCCCTTTCTCATTCTCTATTTACTTTCTTTCTTTCTTTCTTTTCTCCCTCCCTCCTTCTCTTTTTCTCCTTCCTTCCCTTCTTCCCTCCCTCCTTCTCTATTTTCCTCCCTCCCTCCTTCTCTATCTTTTTTCCTCCCTCCCTCCCTTTCCTCATTCACTGTTTTCCTTCTTCCTTCCTCCCTTTTTCTCCTTCCTTCCTTCCTCCCTCTCTCCCTTCCTGAATCTCTTTGTTTTCCTTCTCCCTTCCCTCTTTCCTTATTCCCTATCATTTCTTTCCATTGCTTCTTTTCTCTTCCCCCTCTCTTTTTCCTTCCTCCCTCCCTCCCTTTTCTCATTCTCTATTTTCTCTTTCTTTCTTTCTTTCTTTCTTTCTTTCTTTCTTTCTTTCTTTCTTTCTTTTCTCCCTCCCTCCTTCTCTTTTTCTCCTTCCTTCCCTTCTTCCCTCCCTCCTTCTCTGTTTTCCTCCCTCCCTCCTTCTCTATCTTTTTTCCTTCCTCCCTCCCTCTCTCCCTCCCTCCCTCCGTCCCTCCTTCAAAAAGGGGTTTTTTGATCCCCCTTTTCTGGAGTAGCAGACACACCGCATCCCCAGCGGCTTTTACTAAGACACGCATACCCTAATCTCCCAAACTGGGAATGCTGTGCTACTGGTTTCTGATCCAGGTTGCTCCAGGCCTCGAAAGGAATGTGAGCCAAGAGGCATGGAAATGGAGGATGGGGGGGGGGGGGGAACCACCACCGCTCACTTCTAACTTGTTAGTGAACCTGCCGGGCTAAGTCTTAATCAAGAGCCCAAGAGGCCAAGAAGAACAAAGGAGGAGAGAGAAAAAAATCAACCTCTTATCTGGGAGCGTCATCAAATGAATAAGCTCCTGGAGTAGAGAAGGACAGGTTGGCCTTGTTTGCTCCTGGTTTTGAGGGCGGGGGGAGAGCTAAAAGCTCTTTCCCCCTCCCTCTGCTCAGTGATCGCATCTTTGCCCGCGTAGATATTCCGAAAAAGAAAGAAAAAAAGCCATCCTTATTGAGAAAGGGAAGTGGACATTTCAATGAGTCCTCAAAGCCTTTCTAGGAGACCCTCCTTGAGCGTAGAAGAGGTCAAAAGCCAAGACTCTTCATACAACACAACAGAGGTGAACCCCATCCCTAGATCATAAAAAACCCATGCCTTTCCTGTATCCTTCAATTTCCTCCCCAAACTTCTTATTAAACCACTCTTTTTTGTCTAGCAATGCGGCTCCGAATTTAACCCTACCAATTCGGCTTGGCGGTTGCCATTTTTGTTATGATTTATTTGTTTTTTAAATCAAACTCATTAACAAGGCCCCCTTCCTGAAATAGATTCGGGACCTTTGAGAAGACAAAAATCCTGAAACCAACATCAGAAATTTTCTTTACAGATTTAATTTGGCCCCTCAAAGCCATTGGGGAGCATTTTTTGGTCAGAGAGGAGACAAAAACGTATGTATGTATGTATGTATGTATGTATGTATGTATGTATGTATGTATGTATGTATGTATGTATGTTAGTATTATGAGCTGATCAATAAATAAATCAGAGAGACTAGGATAGATCTATTTCGAGCTTTTTAGCTCTCATCAGCTAGTCATACTCTTGCTGAGATTCGAACCGCGATGAACCGAAAGGCAGAAAAGGAAACAGTATGTCTCCTCCCTTAATTGGGGCTCTAACAGGGTGTTGTGAAACAATTATATATATATATATATGTTAGTTTTTTGAGCTGATCAATAAATAAATCAGGGAGACTAGTATAGATCTATTTTGAGCTTTTGAGCTCTTTATTTATTGATCAGCTCATAAAACTAATACACATATTAAAAAAAATCACACAACGGAACTCATGGCTTTCTGTCTAGATGGTCTCTGGTGATGAGCCGAAAGGCAGAAAAGGAGGCAGTGTGTCTCCTCCCTTAATTGGGGCCCTAACAGGGTGTTGTGGAACAAATATATATACATATTTGCCATTTCATTCTCTGTTTAAAATTATGATTGACGGAAATACCACCCCAAGGAAACATAGTTTTGATATATACACCAACAATAATAGAAAAAGAAAGGGAGAGAGGAGGAGAGAATGAAAGGAAGACAAGGGGAAAGAAGAAAGAGGTACGGAGAGGAGGATGGAAAAGAGAGAAAGAGAAGGAGAGAGGGTAGGGAAGGGGAAGAGTAGGAGTAGGGGAGAGGAAGGGAAGAAGGAAGAGGAAGGAGAAGAGGGAAAGAAGAAAGAGGGAAGGAAAGGAGGGTGCAAGGGAGAGGAAGAGGAAGAGCAGGAGTAGGGGAGAGGGAAGGGAAGAAGAGGGAAAGAAGAAAGAGGGAAGGAGAGGAGGGTGGAAGGGAGAGGAAGAGAAGGAGAGATGGTAGGAAGGGGAAGAGGAAGAGTAGGAGAAAGGTAAGGGAAGGAGGGAGGAGAAGGAGAGGATAAAGGAAGGAAGGAGAGAAGGGAGGGAGGGAGAAAAGAAAGGGAAAATGAGGTGGTGTTAAAACAGGAGGAAGGGATGGTAAATAAAGCCCACCCAAACTGCACATTAAATGAAATAATAAATGTATTAAGAACAATAAATGTAAAGAACAATAACAATCATGCGGATGTATACTTTAAAGGGTAGGTTAGAGAATAAAAACATAACAAATAATTTCAAAGTTTCTTCAAATAGCCACTGCTTGGTCAACTTCCTTGCTGGCAAAGTAAGTTTTCCTTTCAAGATGGTGGGACTTTTTTTTTTTTAATTTTTTTTTTTGTTTTGTTTTAAACGGAGCAAGTCTCAGCTTCGGAGCCTTCAAAAAAAAACAACGTGCCATTTTCCTCTGCACCTGCTTGGCATAAAACCCGGTTTCATGCCAGAGGACTTAAACCATAAACCTCATAAACAAGACGGGCATCAGCCTGCTGCGTTTAAAACAATTTTTTTTTTTACGGCTTCCTGAAGTTTGTCTCTTTGGTGGGGAGAAGGGAATCTAACCCAGGTGAAAACTGGCTAAATACTGGAAATACGGGGCCGGAATCCATCCAGCAAGCCGTCCTGCAGAGATTGGCCTTGTGCGCTTAATTCGGCTTCTCGTTTTCAGGGTAGGGTGCTCAAACTTTTCCAACAATAAAGACCGAGGAAACGAGCAGAAAAAAAAAAAAACCAAAACCAGGGATACTTATAATCACCAGTGGATATATGGAAGAATTTCCTCCTTCCTTGGATTCAATATAAATTTGATCCCAAATGCCGAGAGCAGCCGGAAGAGAGAATTAAGAGCGTTGACCAAACTGCTAGATACAAATTATGAAGGAAAGACCTCAAGATGGAAACGTGCCTGGCATGCAGTCCAATCTTTACTGGTTCACAAGTATGACGAGTCCACCATTGAATAAGTTGCACAATCACCCGGTAAAATGATAAATAGGGCGCGTAAAACCCGCCAGATATCTCCTTTCGATCCAACATTGTTCACTTCGGAGGCCTGGCTGAAATGACCGGTTAAGGAGCATTAAACTTCCAAGCGTCTCGCAACTCTTATTTTGCCCCCTAAATCCTCCTCTCTTAATTGCTAACATTTCTTTTTCGGCTTGATTTCTCTTTTTCACAGCCACCCTTCCCCAAAACCTCTTTTGAGTTTGAGTTGCTCAAGTTGATTAAATAAACTGGGGAGAAGTTGGAAACATCTGTTTATTTATGAATTTACTCGCTGTTTTTTATTTTTATTTTAAAGGAAGGTTATTTTAAGAAAAATCTGAACGGACAGCATTCATGTCCAGGTTGGAAACGGGTCTGAAGCTCAAGAGGGCGATTAAAATGCACTTTTTAAAAAAAAAAAAAAGGAAAAACGAGGAGAAATTTGGCTCTCCACGGGGATGGGAGGCCACTCAGACTGGCCTCAGGGCACATCTGGGCTTGTGAACAGCTGCACGAGGCAAGTCCACCTTCCTTCACGCCCTAACCAAAAAACGTGGCTAGCTCAAAAACCGTGCCCGGCAATTCTGACTTCTGTTGCTGGGCGAGGAGGGATAGAAATCTCATTCAGGGCTTTTCCTTCTAATTATTTGTCGGCCTGACTTCGGAGTTGCAAAACCCCTTCCAAACAATATTTCCATTTAAAAAGCAACCACACACCAATATGCCAAGCACAGCCTCCCACCACGCAGCAAAAGAGGCAAACCCAAAAAAAAAAGGCTTTTATTCCCCCCACCACCACCACCAAAATTAAAGGCCAGTGAAGGCAGCGTTGAAAGAACGACGTTATGGACAGGTGGAGGAGGCTAAGCAAAGGACAACTACTCTTTAACGTCAACTCACCGCTTCCGGCTTAGTCCCCCGCCCAACCCAACGGTCCTTGACCCAAGGCCAAAATTCAGGCGGCGCCAAGGAAACGGCCATGTTCGTTGGCCACGTTCCTCCCCGAGCGGATGAGCGGGAAGACCTCAAAATCCCACCTGGGGATGGGGGTGAAGGTCGAGGGTGGAACGGGGGGGGGGGGGGCGTCGAGCCGGCGCTGGCCGTTCCCTGCTCCCCTCGAGGTCTCCTTTCTCGGGGACCAACCTGTTGAGTTTGGTGGAGAAAGAGCGCTGGGCCAAGGGACAAACAGGAAGGAAGAGCCTCCATTACGGCCGCCTCTCCGAGCAGGAGTTGCAACAGGGCCAAGGAGAGAAAGGAGAAGGAGGAAGAGAAGGAGGAGATCAGCTCAAAATGGCCCCTTCCAGGCTGCCACAACCTGAAAAGCTTCACTTCTACCTTCAGTTCCACCCCAAATCTCTGCTTTTCTCCGTCGCCTCCAGATCTTGATCTACAGCCCCCCGCCCCAAGATCGCCCCAGTATCGAGGGGAAGGATCATCCCGATTAATTGCTCCCCCCCCCCCCCTCCAATAATCTGGGATCAGGCCAACAAAGTTCCTATGGAAAAGACCGAACCAAACAGCCAAGAACGGGGGGGAAAGCCACAACACGACAAAAAAGGCATTTCGAATCCAACAACCGTTACAAACCCAGGCCTTCTTGCTTCCTTGTCACCTCCTTGTTCCCCCCGCGGCTGGTTTTTCTGCCCCATTTGGTTGCCCCCCACTCTGCGCCCTGCGATCCGCAAACCTGCCTCCTTTGTCGAGATCCGTGCGGCTTACCTTTTCTCCCATTGGCTGCCTGAGATTGGATTACCTGTTTCTATGCCTCTACCTGCCCCGACTGGTTTGGCTAGTTTTGTAAGGTGAATGTTTGAATTCATGAAATTTCAGTCCACCCCCCCTCCCTCACCCACCCCGGGCCTCCCATCTCTAAGTAGACAAAAACCTGATCCGCTTCTTGTAGAACTTCCTCCAGTTGTACCTGGGGGAAAGAAAGGAGCCGAAAAAAGAAAGAAGGCAGGAAGAAATAAGAAGAGAGAAGAAGGAGAAGAAAAAAGGAAGAAGAGAGGAGAAGAAGAAGAAGAGGAAGAAGAGGAAGAAGAGGAAGAAGAGGAAGAAGAAAAAAGGAGAGAAGAAGAAAGAAAAAAGAAGAGGAAGAAGAAGGAGAAGAAGAAAGAAGAAGAAGGAGAAGGAGGAGGAGGAGAAGAAGAAGAAGAAGAAGAAGAAGAAGAAGAAGAAGAAGAAGAAGAAGAAGAAGAAGAAGAAGAAGAAGAAGAAGAAGAACTAAACACACCTAGATTGAGACACGTATGTACCAGCCAACCGCAACACCACTTAAGTTCCCATTTTACGCTGATCCGACATACGACGGCAGACTTCTTGCAGGAAAGACGCTAACAAAGGCAGCCTCTCCACCAAAATCATTTGGGTGTTCAGGCAACCAGGAAGCTATTTTTTTCCCACCCAAGGATGGGGAAACCGATAAATACATGAGCCAAGCGAGTCGAGGCAGGCCTCTGGCGGGGAGCGATTTCGGCTTCGAAGCTTTCCACCCTGGCGGCGCGGGGTTTTTCGTGGGCGAAAGCGTGGGGAGGACACGGTGGCGGCGTGGCGGGCCCTCGCCCAGTCCCGCAAGATGGTGGAAGGAGCTCGGCTGGACTTCCAACGACAGGCCGGGAAAGAAAATCAAAATCTTTTTAAAACAAAACGAATTAATTAAATAAATAAATAAAAAGAAGCGAAGAGAGGCGCGGCTTCTCGTCCGGTGCTTGTCGGGAGCCTGGAAGGTCTGGCTTGTTTAAGCCGGAATAGGAGAAAGACGGAGAAAGTGTACGAGCTCCACTTACATGTAGCTCCTCGACCCCTCCCTGGGCAGGTGGATTTTCCGCGCCCGACCAATCTCTTTGCCTCTAGCCATAAACAGGTGTGTCCTGCCATCTTGGGATAGGACTGGGGATGGGGGAAGGGCCTGATATGATCTCATGGCGGACCCTACGGTGGCTTTGAAACCTGCCCACCACAAAGGGGGCTCTGTTGCAGCCCTGGGAGGAAAAAGGGGGGGGGGGAAGAAAAGGAAAGAAAAAGAAAAGAAAAGAAAAAAGACATTTATCCTGGGTCGAAACGGGTGACTTTTGTGTCCGCAAATCCCCTGTGAGTCACAAGGGCAATTCCCTTTTATTTGCTTTTTTTCAAAAAGCAGGTGAAATGGTTTTTTCCCCCTCCTTCCAGTTTTCAACCCGGGTGCAACCTTTGGGCGAAACCGTTTTTTAGATTTTATTTTGGGGGGGGGGGGGGGGTTGAATTTTATTGGGTTTGAGTTTTGAGTTTTATTGGGTTTGAGTTTTGAGTTTTATTGGGTTTTTTAGACCGCCCGACTCCCGAAGGACTCAGGGCGGTGTACAGCCAGAATAAAAACGCATATACAAAAGTTTAAAAAAGCTTTTCAAAAAACATATTCAACTTTGGCTGAAACGTAGAAAAAAAAAACCCAAACTAACCTTGATTAAAATTAATAAACATTTGAGTTTAAAAAACCACGTTTTATGCCAGCCCGGCTTGTTGGAAGAAAAAGGTTTTGAGAGCACGGCGGAAGGTACGTAAGCCAGGGATAGTTCTTAATTCCGGGGGCCATTCGTTCCAAAGGTGCTCCCACGGAGAAGGCTCTCCCCCTGGATGTCGCCAGTCGACATTGTCTAACCGACGGCACCATGAGGAGACCCTCTCTATGGGAGCGTACGGGCCGGTGGGAGGCTCTCGGTGGCAGAAGGCGATCTCGCAGGTACCCAGGTCCTAAGCCATGGAGCGCTTTAAAGATGGTAACCAACACCTTGAATCGCACCCGGAAAACCACCGGAAGCCAGTGCTTCCAGTGGGGGGAGGAGGGAGTCAAATTCTCATCCCAGTCAGCTACGTTCCTTGCTGCAAACTGGAAGCAGGGTAAAAAGAATGGGGCCATCCGTTCAGCGTACCCCATTTTGTTCCCTGAAGACAGTTTCGGGGTTGAATTCCTGTTCTGAAGAACGCGTCTCTCGCCGTCGCATTTTAACGGCAAATATCCAGATTTTACCAAGCGAGCAATGGCTTAGACCTCCGTGGCTCCCACAGGCTACAGATCAGCAGTGGGTTTCTACCGGTTTGGACCGGTTCGGTCAAACTGGCAGTAGCTTGGCAGCCTGCCTGGGTCGCTAGAACCGGCAGCGACCCACACCTGCCGCGCCCCCAAACCGGTTCTCCCAGCGGCGCCATGGGTGCCGCCATCTTGTTTTGTGCTAGAGCAATTTTAGTTCTACACTGCAAGCCCCATACATCCCTTCGTCCGGTCCGCTCCCACAGGGCGGGCCTACTCCGGGTGCCGTCGGCCGGGCAATGCCGGCTGGCGACACCCAGGGGAAGAGCCTTCTCTGTGGCGGGCCCGGCCCTCTGGAACGACCTACCCCCCGACCTTCGCACTACCTCGGACCTCCGCCTCTTCCGCCAACGTCTTAAGACGTACTTATTCCAACAAGCCAGCCTAGGATACCCCCCCGCGTCTGACTTTTAAATATAAATTATAATTTGGTTACGGTTTTAATAACGGGTTTTAGCACGGGTGAATTAATTTAATATATTTTTAATTGATGTATATTGTATTTATGGTTTTATATAATGCCTGTGCGCCGCCCTGGGTCCTAACAAGGAGAAGGGCGGGGTATAAATATAATAAAATAAATAAATAAATAAATACGCCGCAAGCACGCACAGCGCGCATCAAGCATGTACAGGTGGTTGCGTTCCTAAGCGAACCGCCCGTAAATCCACCCCTGCTACAGATGCAGTTCGTTTCATAGGATTTTGAGGCAGACTTGGGGCAAACTTCTTCCCCCAAGCTGAGAGATGGGCAAGGGGACTCTTCAATTTCTGCCTTGCAAGAGCTAGTCGGGGGCTGCTAAGATGTAAATTGCAAGAGAGAGACGCTGAAATGTTTGCGGGACAACACTGGCAGGGCCCAATAAATAAATGGGATGAGGGGGGGGGGGCTGGGCAGGGACAGAATGTAAATAATGGGGTTTCTGGGGAAAAGGGGGTCAGAAAAGGCAAGATGGCTGCTGGAGCTCAACAATCCAGGGCTCAGCAACCCGTGTGGCTCTGGAGCCGCATGTGGCTCTTTCATCCCTCTGCTGCGGCTCCCTGTCGCCAGTCGGTACCACAATTTTGAGAGGAGCTTCCGGTTAGGGGTGGGGCAAGCAAGACGTGCCAGGAGGAGACACTACGGCAAGGGGTGGGTTTTCCGGTCAGCTCCACAATTTGGTTAGGACAGGTAGAGGAAAAAGAACGCCGTGCTAGGAGGAAACTCTATGGTGGGGGAACTGGACTTCCGGTTGGCTCTAGAATTGAACAGGGGGGGGGGGGGCTTCTGGTTTCAATTTCAATTTCAATTTATTTGAATTTGTATACTGCCCTTTCTCCCTTGCGGGACTCAGGGTGGTGAACAGGCAATGATAAAAACAACAGTAAAAACATCAATATAAATACCTATGCTGAAAATAAATTACATTCTAAGCCTGCTCTAAAATGTACCATAAAACCCCAATAAAACCAGATTAAAAGCTACACCAGGCTGGCCGCACAAAAAAGATGGGTCTTCAGGGCTCGGCGGAACAGGTGCAGGTCTGTGGTTTTGCAGAGGTCGGGGGGCAGGTCGTTCCAGAGGGCAGGAGCTGCCACAGAGAAGGCTCTCCCCCTGGGGGTCGCCAGCCGACATTGACTGGCTGACAGCACTCTGAGGAGGCCCTCTCTGTGGGAGCGGACTGGTCGAAGGGAAGTATTTGGTAGGAGGCGGTCTTGCAGGTACCTAGGTCCCTTGCCATGGAGCGCTTTAAAGGTTGTTACTAGCACCTTGAAGCGCACCCGGAAAGCCACAGGCAGCCAGTGCAGCTCGTGCAGGAGAGGTGTCACGCGGGAGCATCTCGAGGCTCCCAGAATCCCCCGCGCGGCCACATTCTGAACTAGCTGGAGCCTCCGGGTGCACCTCAAGGGAAGCCCCATGTAGAGAGCGTTACAGTAGTCCAGGCAGGAGACTATTGGTTAGGACCTTTGTGGCTCTTGGAGTGTTTAAAGTTGCCGACCCCTGGCCTAAGAGTTGGGGGGTCTCAATTGCGCTGCCGAATCCTGCCATTTGTGGGGGAGTTTTCACACACTCACACACACACACACTGTGGATGTGGTATTTTGAACACAGGAGGCAGATGGCAGAACTGATGCTTCGGAAGAACCCGTTTGGGCTGCCACCACCCAACGCAGAAAAAGAACCACATTTAACAACCACAACAAAAGTAATTGAGTGCAGCTTCTTTTAGGCTGAGTTGAGGTTGGAGAGGTAATCCGTGCTTCTCTGCACGAGTTTCTGCTCTGGATTTGCCTCCCATTGGGCCCCCTTGGACAAAGAGCCTGTCATTCAGTCACATCTCTGCATTTATACCCTCCACTATTACAAGTGGTCCTTGACTTACGAGAGTTTGTCCAGTGACCATTCCAAGTTACGACGGCACTGAAGAAAAGTGTCGTACGGCCCTTTTTCACACGCAAGACCCTTGGCAGCGGTCCTCATAGTCGACGTGACCAAAATTGGGACGCTTGGCAACGGGCTCACATTTATGACGGTTGCAATGCCCGTGGGCGACCCTCTGACAAGCGAAGTCAATGGGGGAGGCAGATTTACTCAACAACTGTGTTATACTGACTTAGCAACTCTCTCAGAGAGAGATGGTGAGGACCATATCTTTGTTTTACTCTAACTCCTATACAAATGAAGCCTACAATGCAGAGCCGCCCCTGCAAAACGGACGTATATTTTCAATAAATCCAACCCCCCCAATGGATCTTTGCCGGCCTCCATGCGACAACTTTGTTTTTTTAAGACTTGTTTTTCCAAAAACAGGGTCCCCAGCTTTGCTCGCAAGGTGTCGCTTAATGAAATGACCAATTATCGCGGTTAATTAGATCCAGGCATCTGAAGGAGAAAAAAAGTTTCCCCAAGGATGTAACCCAGGAAGAGGTAAACCCCCAGTTGCCGCCACCGCCCGCGAAACCCACAACCCTTTCCTTGCTGGTTTTCTCTCCTGCGGAAGGAGGAGGGACCGAACGCCGAGAGCAAGGTAGGAAGTCAAGTCGCCGGACCTCAAACTCTGAGTCGCGGCTGGTGAAATGAAATTAAAAACCGCCAGAAAACTCAGATCTGGCGATGCAGCCTTGTTGTATAATAATATGGCCCTACCCACTTAGCTCATTTTCTTGTGTTATCCTAGTGTGCAAATCAATCCATCCTCCATCCCTCAGCAGAAAAATTCACTACGCCTGCGAACTATCCTATGGTCCTCGGATGCTGCACTCATGGAGGCTCAGCGGCAGTCTGGCCAGATATTATAAACTCACTATCAGTCTGCTTATGACGGCATGAAGATAGGCCCATCGGGTTTTTCAACAACAGGCAGGTGGGATATAATGCAACCCATCACAGAGAGGAGAGGAGAGGACAGGAGAGGAGAGAATAATAAAGTTGGAAGGGACCTTGGAGGTCTTCTAATCCAACCCCCCTGCTCAAGCAGGAGATCTTAGATCATTTCAGACAATTGGTTGTCCAATCTCTTTTTGATGGGGCACCCACAACTTCTGGAGGCAAGAGGTTCCACTGGTGAATTGTTCTCCTTGTCAGGACATTTCTCCTTAGTTCTAGGTTGCACCTCTCCTTGGTCAGTTTCCATCTGTTGTTTCTTGTCCTGCCTTCAGGTTCTTTGGAGAATCGTTTGACCCCCTCTTCTATGGGGCAGCCCAACAAATATTGGAAGACTGCTATCATGTCTCCCCTAATCCTTCTTTTCATTAGAATAGAAACACACCCAGTTCCTGCAGCCGTTCTTCATATGCTTTAGCTTCCAGTCCTCTAATCATCTTGGTTGCTCTTCCCTGCATTCTCTCTAGAGTCTCGACCTCTTTTTTTTATATTATGGTGAACAGAACTGGATGCAGGATTCCAAGTGTGGCCTTACTAAGGGTTTGTAAAGAGCTACTAGTACAAAGAATGGAGGCCTTTGAACTCGGGTGCTGGAGAAGAAGACTCCTGCATTGAGTCCCTCGGACTGCAAGGCCATCCCACCGGTCAGTCCTAGAGGAGATCCACCCTGGCTCCTCTTTAGAAGGCCAGATCCTGAAGAGGAAACTCAAAGACTTTGGCCACCTGATGAGAAGGAAGAAGGACTCCCTGGAGAAGAGCCTCATGCTGGGAAGGATGGAGGGCAAGAGAAAAAGAAGGGGATGGCAGAGGAGGAGGTGGCTGGATGGAGACACTGAAGTAGCCGGCGTGAGCTTCAATGGGCTCCAGAGGATGGTTGAGGACAGGAAGGCCTGGAGGAATGTTCTCCATGGGGTCGTGATGGGTCAGACACAACTTCCCAACTAACAACAGCAACTAGAACTTCACATGATCTTAATTCTATCCCTTTGCTAATGCAGCCTAGGATTGCATTGGCTTTTGGGATTGCCGCCGCACACTGTTGGCTCATATTTAAGCGATTGTCCATTAGGAGTCCAAGATCCCTCTCGCAGTTACTGGCATCAACATGCCTTGTGTGTAAAAGACCCCAGCTGGAACTGGAGCTGCATAGTTGCCCAACCCTCATTTACAAATTAACAGAGTTGGAAGGGACCCTGTAGGTCATCTAGTCCAACCCCTCTGCCCAAGCAGGAGACCCTTCACCATTTCTGACAGAGGGCAGTCCCGTCTCTTCTTGAAAGCCTCCAGGGATGAAGCTCCCACGGATGAAGCTCTCAAAGGCAACTTCTGTTCCATCGGTTGATTGTTCTCACTGTCAGAAAGTTCCTCCTTATTTCTAGGTTGAATCTCTCCTCGGTCAGTTTCCATTCATTATTCCTTGTCAAGTCTTCATGTGGGGGGGGGGGGTTAGACTACAAGACCTCCGAGGTCCCTTCCAAACGCTGTTATTCTGAATGCTCTGAATGCAAACGCACCAGTCCATCCGAAGGAATTCTGGAAGTATTTTCAGCCCCCCCCCCATCCCCCTAAACAGAGAGATGCCGAGGTTTTATCTCAACCATCTCTCACTTTTCCCGGTCGGTCTTTCTGCCTTTGGCCTTTTGTCTCTGGCATCAAAATGCTTTGAACCGAGAGCTGCGGGGCCTTGTGATGCCTAAGAGCAGCCAATGCCTGGCTTTGTTGGAGAGAAAATGACGTCGGGTCACGCTGACCTCAGGAGAGATGGCAGGGCTCTCTGACTCACGACAAAAAAAAACGGCTTTCCTTTTCTTCCCTTTTTTACCCACTATGGGGAAGAACTGGTTGATTTATTCCAAGGATTTGGCATCCATGGGAATGGATTTTGGAGGAGATCAATCGTGGAGAGAGGCAGGGATGAGCTAGCATGGGATAAGGCAGGAGTCAGCCATCTGCGGCTCTGGAGCCGCATGTGGCTCTTACGTCCCTCTGCTGCGGCTCTCTGTCGCTGGTGGGCTCCACAATGGATAGGGCTTTCGGTTAGGACAGATAGCGTAAAAAGGAGGCTGCGCTAGGAGGAGACTCTATGGTGGGGGAACCGGACTTCCGGTTAGGAGAGGAAAAAGGACGCTGCGCTAGGAGGAGACTCTATGGTGGGGGAACCGGAGTTATAGTCGGCAGAGGAAAAAGGACGCCACACTAGGAGGAGACTCTATGGTGGGGGAACCGGACTTCCGGTTAGGAGAGGAAAAAGGACGGCACACTAGGAGGAGACTCTATGGTGGGGGAACCAGACTTCCGGTTAGGAGAGAAAAAAGGATGGCACACTAGGAGGAGACTCTATGGTGGGGGAACCGGACTTCCGGTTAGGAGAGGAAAAAGGACGGCACACTAGGAGGAGACTCTATGGTGGGGGAACCGGACTTCCGGTTAGGAGAGGGAAAAGGACGGCACACTAAGAGGAGACTCTATGGTGGGGGAACCGGACTTCCGGTTAGGAGAGGAAAAAGGATGGCACACTAGGAGGAGACTCTATGGTGGGGGAACCGGACTTCCAGTCGGCAGAGGAAAAAGGACACCACACTAGGAGGAGACTCTATGGTGGGGGAACCGGACTTCCAGTCGGCAGAGGAAAAAGGACGCCACACTAGGAGGAGTCTCTATGGTGCGGGAACCGGTTCGGCTCCAGAATCGAACAAGGGGCTTCTGGTTAGGACTTTTGTGGCTCTTGGAGTGTTTAAGGTTTCTGGGATAAGAGATGAAAGGGAGGTTTTTTGGGGGGTGGGAAGGTTTATACATTGCAAGGAGCCACTGGGGCAAAGCGCATGGGCCCAGAATCCCTGGCTCACCTTTTCTAACAGGGCAAAAAAAAAAACCTGAGTGACTCTTGATTTCCAGGGATGGTTGCTTGTGTCACCGGGATGTGAAGAAGCAGTAAAGCTTTAAGCAGTGTTTTAATAGGGGCAAAGTTCGGCTCCAAGCCACACCTGTCCTGGACGGGTAAGAACGCCGAGCTGCTGTCGATGTTGATCCGTGTGTTTTCGCCCGCATGAAACAACTTGGGTGGAAGTAGAGCGAGGAGGAGACAGCCAGGAGAGATTTGTGTGGGGGGGGGGGGAATAATGTTTAAGGAGTATGCACATCAACTCCTGAGATTTCGCCATGCCCAAGAACTGAGCAGTTCAAATTGTCCAATGGCTTCCCTGCACTTTTGTTTTCCTTTCGAGCAACGCGGGGCACTAGTCCTCATCGGGGCTAGAAGAGACAGGTCTGCCGGAACGGGGGGGGGGGGGGGAAATTGGTTTGTCCAGTTTCCTCAGGCCTGGTTTCTAGGGCAACTAATGGCATGTGACAACAATTAAAAAAAATACATACATGCAAACAGAAGGGAAAAAATACACTGTTGGATGGAAGGGAAAGGAAGGAGGAGGGGAGGGGAGAGAAAGTGAAGGAAAGAGGGAGGGAGGGAAGAAAGAGAGAGAAGGAAGGAAGGATGGTAGAGGGGAGGTAAGGAAAGGAAAGGAAGAAAGGAAACAGAGGAGGAAGGAAGGATAGAGGGAAGGGAAGGGATAGGAAAGGAAAGAGGAAGGGAGGGGGGAAGGAAGAAGGAAGGAAACCAACAGAGGGAAGGGAAAGGGAGGATGGTAGAGGGAAGGGAAAGGAAGGGAAGAGAAGGAAAGATGGGAGGAAAGAAGGAAGGAAAGAAACAGAGAGAGAAGGAAGGAAGGGAAGACGACAGAGGGAAGGGAAGGAAAGGTGCCCCATCCAAGCCTCTCCCCACCTCTTCCCTGGGCCACTCCCGCCTGGCCGCCCTTTCCCCCAGTCGAGGTGAAGAAACTGTGGTAGCTTCTGCTTTGACTCAGCTCCTGGCCACCTCCTGCCCTCCATGTCCCCCCCCCCTCTCTATCAAAACCTGCAAGGCTGCGGTGCCAAGAGCCGACTCGCTCCCGGAGGCCCAGTGGCCTTTGTTCCTCCCCCGGAGGCTGTACCTGCGAGCAGGTGTTGGCTGGCTGAGAACATCCCACTACCTCCTCCTCCTCCTCCCCCCCTTCTTTATTTCCTCCTCTTCCTTCTCAAAGGCTCAGCTCCATTTCCAGCCCACAAGAGGTATAGAAGGAGAGGGGGGGAGGGAAGAGAGAGGGAGGGAGAGGGAGGGAAGAGGGAAAGAGAGAGAGAGGAAGGGGAAGTGAAGGTGGAGGAGAGAGGGGGAGAGTGAGGGAGGGGAGAGGCAGAAGGAGGGATATGGAGAGAGGGAGGGAGAGGGAGGGAAGGGGAGAGGGAAAGAGAGAGAGAGAGGAAGGGGAAGTGAAGGTGGAGGAGAGAGGGGGAGAGGGAGGGAGGGAAGAGAGAGGGAGAGGAGAGGCAGAAGGATTGATATGGAGAGAGGGAGGGAGAGGGAGGGAAGGGGAGAGGGAAAGAGAGAGAGAGGAAGGGGAAGTGAAGGTGGAGGAGAGAGGGGGAGAGGGAGGGAGGGAAGAGAGAGGGAGGGTAGAGGCAAAAGGATTGATATGGAGAGGGAGGGAAAGGGAGGGGAGAGGGAAAGAGAGAGAGAGGAAGGGGAAGTGAAGGAGGAGGGGAGAGGGGGGAAAGGGAGGGAAGGGGAGAGGAAGAGGCAGAGGGGAGGTGGAAAGGGAGGGAGAGGGAAGGGGAGAGGGAAAGAGGAGGAGAGAGGGAGAGGAAGGGAAGGGGAGAGAGGGGGGAGTGGGAGGAGGAGAGGGAGGGAAGGGGAGAGGGAAAGAAAGAGGAAGGGGAAGAGAAGGAGGAGGAGAGAGGGGGGAAGGGAGGAGGAGAGAGGGAGGGATGGGGAAGAGAAGGAGGGGAAGGGGAGAGAGAGAGGAGGAGAGAGAGAGGGAGGGAAGGGGAGAGGGGAGGAAGGGGAGTGCGAGAGAGATTTCACTGAAGTTTAGCCCAGGCCAGACACCTGTTTCGAACCCGCTCCCTAATCTGTGTCAACAAGAGCGTCCCTGCCCATGTGGAGATGGCCCCACCCAATGGGCACAGCCTGCTAAAACTAACCGAAATTCAAATCTTTTCAACAAAGGCCTCAACTGACTTTTTAACTCAACTTATTAAAGGGTGAAGGTGGAAGGGGCCCCTTTGAGGCCATCAAGTCCAACCCGCCTGGCTCGATAAAGGAACCAAGCCGGGATTTCTGGATCCCAAAGGCCACTTTCCCCCCCAAAAAACCAGAAGCCATGGCGGGGGGCGGGAGGGGGGGCTGCCCAGCTTCTTTGTCCCGGTCTCTCTCCGCATGGGTGGGGAAACGGCAGTCAGACTACTGATCCCATCGCCCTGGGCCTGGCTGACTGGAGAGGAAAGCTCACCGCTATGAAGAAAGGGGGCACCAACCGAGAGGATTGGAAGAGCGAACCAGACCAAAGACGATCGAATTAGGAATTGAATCAATAAATATAATGTTAAAAAAATGAAAGAAAGTAGGAATGGCTCTCTCTCTCACTCTCTCTCTGTCTCTCTCTGTCTCTGTCTCTCTCTGTCCCTCTGTCTCTGTGTCTCTCTGTCTCTCTCTCTGTCCCTCTCATTTTTCATTTTTCATTTTATTAAATTTGTATACCGCGTCACTCTCCCAAAAAGGGACTCGGGGCGGTGCACAGGAAAAATTAAAACCACGCATATACATAAATACCGATAATAAATATGTAAATATTAAAAACTTATTAAATTAACCCAACCTGTGCTAAAAACAATTAAAACCCCAATAAAATCTAATTCAATTTAAAACCAGTAGATGGACTCGAAAGATTAAGCCAGGCCAGCTAAGCGAAAAAAGTGCGTTTTTAGTTGATAGCTGTCCCTGTCTCTCTGTGTCTCTCTGTCTCTCTCTCTCTCTGTCCCTCTGTCTCTTTCTCTCTCTCTCTCTCTCTGTCCCTCTGTCTCTTTGTCTCTCTCTCACTCTCTCTCTGTCTCTCTCTCTCTCTCTCTTTCTCTCTGTCCCTCTGTCTCTTTGTCTCTCTCTCTCTCTCTGTGTCTCCCTCTGTCTCTCTGTCTCTCTCTCTGTCTCTCTCTGTCCCTCTGTCTCTTTCTCTCTCTCTCTCTCTCTGTCCCTCTGTCTCTGTGTCTCTCTCTCACTCTCTCTCTGTCTCTCTCTCTGTCTCTCTCTCTCTCTCTCTCTCTGTGTGTGTGTGTGTGTGTGTCTCCCTCTGTCTCTCTGTCTGTCTCTCTGTCTCTCTCTCTCTGTCTCTCTGTCTGCCTCTCTGTCTCTCTCTCTCTCTCTCTGTGATACTGGATATCTGGCGGGATCTGGTGGGAGCTTCTGAACATCCCAAAAAAGCACTTGAGTGGCTTTCATGGGACCCCCAAAGTTGGCAGGAGCTGGGCTGCAGCATTTTTGAAGAACCTCAAAACCTTCTCCAAAACTCGTCATAGTGTTTGGCCGTTTCGGGGGGGACAAGTGGAAGGGGACCGAGGGGGGGGGGGAGGGAGCGTGTACCGCCACGGCGTGACTCTGCAAAAAAATAATAAAAATCCCTTCCTGTTATCCTCACACCAGCCGAGTGGCGAGGAAGGAGGAAGCCAAGAGTCGTTCCACCGGTTCAACTGCCCGGGAAGCCTTCCAAGGTCCCAGCTCCAGGCTTGCTGGAAGGGAAGAAAATGAGTCCAGAGAGGGAGGCCTTAGCCGGCGGAGTCCCCTTTCCATAGCAGGTTTTCCTGAAAAAGTGACAGTTCCTTTGATCAGTTAATCAATCAGAATAGAGCTGGAAGGGACCTCGGAGGTCTTCTAGTCTAGCTCAAGCTGGAAACTCTATACCATTTCAGACAAATGTATATCCGACATCTTCTTAAAATCTTCCAGTGTGGGAGCATTTACGACTTCTGGAGGCAACTTCTGTTCCAGAGGTTAATTGTTCTCACTGTCAGGAAATTTCTCCTTAGTTCTAGGTTGCTTCTCTCCTTGATTAGTTTCCACCCGTTGCTCATAGAATAGAATAGAATAGAATAGAATAGAATAGAATAGAATAACAGAGTTGGAAGGACCTTGGAGGTCTTCTAGTCCAACCCCCTTCTCAGAGTGCCGGGTTTCCTGCCTTAGGCAAGGGGGGCTGGACTAGAAGACCTCCAAGGTCCCTTCCAACTCTGTTATTCTATCCAATTCTAACCAGTGGAATGACTTGCCTCCAGAAGTTGTGAATGCTCCAACACTGGAAGTTTTTAAACAAGATGTTGGATGACCCTTTGTCTGAAGTGGTGCAGGGTTTCCTGCCTAAGCAGGGTGGGGGGGGGGGGGTTGGACTAGAAGACCTCCGAGGTCCCTTCCGACTCTACCACTCTAGTCTATTCTATTGGAAAAGAGCCCCCTAGGAAATGCCAGATTGGGAAGTTAAAAAACAAACAAACTGGAATGGGTTACAATCAAGTTTGAGTCATTAGCTCTTTCTCTTGACAGACGTCAGCCTGTTTGCGATGTCTTTCTCATCCATTTATTTATTTTATTTATTTTAATCACATTTATATCCCGCCCTTCTCCACAAAGGACCCAGGGCGGCGCACAGGGATTTAAAAACATACAAAACAATAAATACAGAATTTAAAAACATATTAAATTATAATCCTATGCTAAAATCCAAATTAAAATCCCCAATTTAAAACTATCTAAAATAGTCCCAACGGGAGGGTTAGGCTAGGCCGGCTTGCTGAAAAAGATGTGTCTTTAGACACTGGCGGAAGAGGCGGAGGTCCGAGATGGTACGCAATTCAGGGGGTAGGTCGTTCCAAAGGGCAGGGCCCGCCACAGAGAAGGCTCTTCCCCTGGGTGTCGCCAGACGGCATTGCCCGGCTGACGGCACCCTGAGAAGGCCCTCTCTGTGGGAGCGGATCGGCCGAAGGGATGTATGGGGCAGGAGGCGGTCTCGCATATAACTTTTCATATCCATTTCTTCCATTTTTTTTTTAGGAATCCTTAAGAGACGTCGCCAACAGCCTGGAGTTTATCAAGAGAAGAGGCGGGAGGGGGAAAAAATCCAAGTTTTTAAATTGGGCGTCATCATCATCTCACCTGTGGGGACAGGATCTCAGCCAGGACCGGGGCGGGGTGCATGTGTTTACGGTTTACGGTTTATTGGATTTATATACCGCTCCTGTCTCCAGATGGACTCAGGGCGGTGCACGGGAGTTAAAATACCACGATAGCAACAATACATACCATACAGTAATAAAATAAGATTAAATTAGAATATCCTGTGCTAAAAATTAAGCTAAAAATATTAAAATCTCAACCAATCCCCTAAAAATCCCAGTTCTAAAATCTAAGCTAAAATATAGGCAAGAACTAACTCTAAGCAAGGCCAGCAATGTGTGTGCATGTGTGTGGAGAGAGAGAGAGAGATTATGGGGCTCAAAACACTTAGAATACTGCATACAGTTTTGGTCGCCACGATGTAGAAAAGACGTGGAGACTCTAGAAAGAGTGCAGAGAAGAGCAACCAAGAGGATTAGGGGACTAGAGGCTCAAACATATGAAGAACGGTTGCAGGAGCTGGGTATGTCTAGTTTGATGAAGAGAAGGACCAGGGGAGACATGATAGCAGTGTTCCGATATCTCAGAGGGTGCCACAAAGAAGAGGGAGTCAAACTATTCTCCAAGGCACCTGAGGGCAGAACAAGAAGCAATGGGTGGAAACTAATCAAGGAGAGAAGCAACTTAGAACTAAGGAGGAATTTCCTGACAGTTAGTCTTTAAGAAGATGTTAGATAGCCATTTGTCTGAAATGGTATAAGGTTCCTGCCCACGCAGGGGGTTGGACTAGAAGACCTACAAGGTCCCTTCCAACTCTGCTATTGTATTGTATTGTAAAAGGAGGCTGGACAGGATGGCAAACAGCACCAACCGCCTGGCGCAGGTGTACCCAGAACAATGCAATCGGAGTGGCTTGTTTGACTAAACTCAGCCAGACTAGCATTCGACGGCACGGATGCGTTCCCTTCCCTAAATGAACTCAAAAGAGAGCTTTTTTTAAAGAAAAAACTATATATTCAAAAAAACAATCATAATAATAAAAGGGAAGGAGGACAAAGCAAAGCTGCTGCCTAAAATAGACTGCCTCCCACCCACCCACCCCAAAATAAAATAAAAAAAATAGAACTTGGCAGGGCCGTTTTCAAAAGGCAGAGCTCTGCACCTGCTTCGCAGCCAGCGAACAAGAGGATTTGCAAGCTGAGAATGCGGACTTATATTTTTTCCCCCTCCCCGTGAATGGATTCTCTTTGCAAATTTAAGCCGGGGGGGGGGGGGGCTTTTGTAGGAGAAGGGTCCTTTTGTAGGAGAAGGGCGGGGTATACATTTAATAAAAATAAATAAATAAAATAAATAAAATAAATAAAAAACAGGGGAGGGGAAGGAGGGAAAGAAAAGAAAGAATACTAAATAAGAAAATGAAATAATGCTAAATAAGAAATATATTTATATATATTAATTTCTATCCCGCCCTATCTCCCAAAAAAGGGACTCAGGGCGGCGCACAGGAACTTAAAACCCAACAATACAAATAGTACAAATTCTACAAAATTTAAAACTGCTATTAAACAATTTAACCGGTGCTAAAAAGGAGACAGTTAATTTAAAACCCAGATCTAATAAAACACGGTTGTAGCAGCTATGCCAGGCCGGCCATATGGAAGAAATAGGTTTTTAAAGTCCGGCGGAAGAGGCAAAGGTCGGTGATAGTCCGGAGGTCTGGGGGAAGGTCATTCCAGAGGGGGGGACCTGCCACAGAGAAAGCTCTTCCCCTGGGCGTCGCCAGCCGGCATTGTCCAGCGGACGGCACCCTAAGGAGGCCCTCCCTGTGGGAGCGGACAGGTCGAGTGGAGGTATGCGGTAGAAGGCGGTCCTAAAAGTAACCAGGCCCACTGTCATGGAGCGCTTTAAAGATGGTCGCTAAAACCTTGAAACGCACCCGGAAGGCTACCGGCAGCCAGTGCAGCTCGCGCAGGAGAGGAAATAAGAAAAGAAATCAATAAAAATAAAAACATTCATGGAGAAGAATAAAATGCCACGAGTCACGACCTGCTACAGGTAGTCCTTGATTTAGGACCAAAATGCAGCCTAAAGTTTCCGTTGCTAAGCGAGGCAGTGGCTGAGTGAGCTTCGCCCCGTTTTAGAAACCTTTCCTGCTACAATTTTGCAAGTGAAATCGGGGCAGTTGTAAAGTTGGTAACCTGGTTGGTTAAGTGAATCGGGCTCCCCCGACGGGCTTTGCTCGTCAGAAGGTCGCAAAAGCGGATCGCAGGACACCTCCGGGGCACTATGACCATCATAAGCACGAACCAGTTGCCAGGAGTGCGAATTCTGATCACGTGACCATGGGGAACGCTGCAACAAAAATCACTTTTTTCCCCACTACTCTGGTTAACTCCGAACGGGTCATTAAAGGAACTATTGTAAATGAAGAGCTACCTGTGTAATGTCTTCCCCCCCTTTCACTTGGACCGACCTCAAAAACAACAGCCAGAACAGGTAGATTGGAGGCAGATGATCTAATTAAGATCAAGACAAATACAAATACAATAGCAGAGTTGGAAGGGAATGGGGTGGAGGTTGTGGAGGTCATCTAGTCCAGCCTCCCTCTCAGGGCTATTAATCTCCCCCAACAAGGAAAGGGGCAGGGAGTGTCGTTTCCAGGTGGTGGAAATGCTTTTAAAAAATCCATTAACCAGGGAAAAAAGGACTCCCTGGGGTTTTAACGTGGCCGACAGGAGACCCGGCCTTATTAAAATCCCTCTTTTCCAAATGTGGCTATTGGGGAAAGAGGCTTTTTAAAGGGCTCGAAAGGCGAGGGACCACTCCCCACCTGGTCAACCTGCAACCCTAAAAGCGTTAGGCGGACGTTGGGTCTTTTTTCCACTCCAAATCGTGACTTTAATCTAAAAGTGATTTGAAGCCAGTTACATTTGTGACACGTTTTACAAGCCGATGTGCTATTTTCCCAAGAGATGCTTTGATTCTTGTATGTTTTCCTTTTACAATACAATAGCAGAGTTGGAAGGGACCTTGGAGGTCTTCTAGTCCAACCCCCCTGCCTGGGCAGGAAACCTTATACCGTTCCAGACAAATGGCTATCCAACTTCTTCTTAAAGACGTCCAGTCCTCTTCTCTTCTCTTTTCTCTTCTTTATTCTCTTCCCTTCTTTCTTCTCTTCTCTCTTCTCATCTTCTCTCAACACAATACAATAGCAGAGTTGGAAGGGACCTTGGAGGTCTTCTAGTCCAACCCCCCCTGCCTGGGCAGGAAACCTTATACCGTTCCAGACAAATGGCTATACAGCTTCTTCTTAAAGACGTCCAGTCCTCTTCTCTTCTCTTCTCTTTTCTCTTCTCTCTCCTTTATTCTCTTCCCTTCTTTCTTCTCTTCTCTTCTCTCTTCTCATCTTCTCTCAACACAATACAATAGCAGAGTTGGAAGGGACCTTGGAGGTCTTCTAGTCCAACCCCCCCTGCCTGGGCAGGAAACCTTATACCGTTCCAGACAAATGGCTATACAACTTCTTCTTAAAGACGTCCAGTCCTCTTCTCTTCTCTTCTCTTTTCTCTTCTCTCTCCTTTATTCTCTTCCCTTCTTTCTTCTCTTCTCTTCTCTCTTCTCATCTTCTCTCAACACAATACTATAGCAGAGTTGGAAGGGACCTTGGAGGTCTTCTAGTCCAACCCCCCCTGCCTGGGCAGGAAACCTTATACCGTTCCAGACAAATGGCTATCCAACTTCTTAAAGACGTCCAGTCCTCTTCTCTTCTCTTCTCTTCTCTTCTCTTCTCTTCTCTTCTCTTCTCTTCTCTTCTCTCTCCTTTATTCTCTTCCCTTCTTTCTTCTCTTCTCTTCTCTCTTCTCATCTTCTCTCAACACAATACAATAGCAGAGTTGGAAGGGACCTTGGAGGTCTTCTAGTCCAACCCCCCCTGCCTGGGCAGGAAACCTTATACCGTTCCAGACAAATGGCTATCCAACCTCTTCTTAAAGACGTCCAGTCCTCTTCTCTTCTCTTCTCTTCTCTTTTCTCTTCTTTATTCTCTTCCCTTCTTTCTTCTCTTCTCTCTTCTCATCTTCTCTCAACATAATACGATAGCAGAGTTGGAAGGGACCTTGGAGGTCTTCTAGTCCAACCCCCCCTGCCTGTGCAGGAAACCTTATACCGTTCCAGACAAATGGCTATACAACTTCTTCTTAAAGACGTCCAGTCCTCTTCTCTTCTCTTTTCTCTTCTCTCTCCTTTATTCTCTTCCCTTCTTTCTTCTCTTCTCTTCTCTCTTCTCATCTTCTCTCAACACAATACAATAGCAGAGTTGGAAGGGACCTTGGAGGTCTTCTAGTCCAACCCCCCCTGCCTGTGCAGGAGACCTTATACCGTTCCAGACAAATGGCTATCCAACCTCTTCTTAAAGACGTCCAGTCCTCTTCTCTTCTCTTTTCTCTTCTCTCTCCTTTATTCTCTTCCCTTCTTTCTTCTCTTCTCTTCTCTTCTCTCTTCTCATCTTCTCTCAACACAATACAATAGCAGAGTTGGAAGGGACCTTGGAGGTCTTCTAGTCCAACCCCCCCTGCCTGTGCAGGAAACCTTATACCGTTCCAGACAAATGGCTATACAACTTCTTCTTAAAGACGTCCAGTCCTCTTCTCTTCTCTTTTCTCTTCTCTCTCCTTTATTCTCTTCCCTTCTTTCTTCTCTTCTCTTCTCTTCTCTTCTCTCTTCTCATCTTCTCTCAACACAATACAATAGCAGAGTTGGAAGGGACCTTGGAGGTCTTCTAGTCCAACCCCCCCTGCCTGTGCAGGAAACCTTATACCGTTCCAGACAAATGGCTATCCAACCTCTTCTTAAAAACGTCCAGTCCTCTTCTCTTCTCTTCTCTTCTCTTCTCTTCTCTTCTCTCTCCTTTATTCTCTTCCCTTCTTTCTTCTCTTCTCTTCTCTTCTCTTCTCTCTTCTCATCTTCTCTCAACACAATACAATAGCAGAGTTGGAAGGGACCTTGGAGGTCTTCTAGTCCAACCCCCCCTGCCTGTGCAGGAGACCTTATACCGTTCCAGACAAATGGCTATCCAACCTCTTCTTAAAGACGTCCAGTCCTCTTCTCTTCTCTTTTCTCTTCTCTCTCCTTTATTCTCTTCCCTTCTTTCTTCTCTTCTCTTCTCTCTTCTCATCTTCTCTCAACACAATACAATAGCAGAGTTGGAAGGGACCTTGGAGGTCTTCTAGTCCAACCCCCCCTGCCTGGGCAGGAAACCTTATACCGTTCCAGACAAATGGCTACCCAACTTCTTCTTAAAGACTTCCAGTCCTCTTCTCTTCCCTTCTTTCTTCTCTTCTCTTCTCTCTTCTCATCTTCTCTCAACACAATACGATAGCAGAGTTGGAAGGGACCTTGGAGGTCATCTAGTCCAACCCCCCTGCCTGGGCAGGAAACCTTATACCGTTCCAGACAAATGGCTATACAACTTCTTCTTAAAGACGTCCAGTCCTCTTCTCTTCTCTTCTCTTCTCTCTCCTTTATTCTCTTCCCTTCTTTCTTCTCTTCTCTCTTCTCTCTTCTCATCTTCTCTCAACACAATACAATAGCAGAGTTGGAAGGGACCTTGGAGGTCTTCTAGTCCAACCCCCCCTGCCTGTGCAGGAAACCTTATACCGTTCCAGACAAATGGCTACCCAACCTCTTCTTAAAGACTTGCAGTGTTTAAAAGGCACATTTCGAGAGCCTTTTCGTGCAACCTTATAAAAACCTGGGCATTCCTGTGTTGATTTTTCACAAGCTTTTAAAGTGGCGTTTGACCCTTAACTGCCCCACCCTATCCAAAGGCGGCATTTGGAAGCAGCCAAAAAAGCATGAGAGAGAGGGGGGAGGTAGCGGGAGAGAGAGAGGAGGAGAGAAAGAGGGAGGGAGAGAGAGAGAGAGAGAGAGAAGGGGAGGGAATGCGAGAGGGAGAGAGGGAGAAAGAGAGGGAGAGGGAGGTAAAGAGAGGGAGAAAGTGTGAGAGGCAGGGAGAGAAGGAGAGAGAGGGAGGGAGGGAGAAAGAGGGAGGGAGAGAATAAGAGAGCGGGGAGGGAATGGGAGCGAGAGGGAGGGAGGGAGAAAGAGTGAGAGGGAGGTAAAGAGAGTGAGAAAGAGAGTTGGGGGAGAGAAGGAAGGAAAGAAAGAAAGGGGGAAGTGGGAGAGAGAGGGAGGGAGAAAGAGTGAGAGGGAGGTAAAGAGAGTGAGAAAGAGAGGGGGGAAGAGAGGGAGAGAAAGGGGGGCGGAAGTGGGAGAGAGAGGGAGGGAGGGAGAAAGAGTTAGAGGTAGGTAAAGAGAGTGAGAAAGAAAGAGGGGGAGGGAGGGAGAGAAAGAGGGGGGAGGGAGCAAGAAAGAGAGGGAGGGAGAGAGAAAGAGGGAGGGAGGGAGAGAGAAAGAGGGGGGAGTGGGAGAGAGAGGGAGTGGGAGAGTGAGAGGGAGGTAAAGAGAGTGAGAAGGAGAGAGGGGAAGAGAGGGAGAGAAAGGGGGTGGAAGTGGGAGAGGGAGGGAGGGAGGGAGAAAGAGTTAGAGGCAGGTAAAGAGAGTGAGAAAGAGAGAGGGGGAGGGAGGGAGAGAAAGAGGGGGGAGGGAGCAAGAAAGAGAGGGAGGGAGAGAGAAAGAGGGAGGGAGGGAGAAAGAGGGGGAGAGGGAAAGAAGGGGGAGGGAGGGGGAGAGTGAGAGTGAGGGAGACAGAGAGAAAGGGAGAGAGAGAGGGAGAGAGAAAGAGGGAGGGAGGGAGGGAGAGCGTGAGAGGGAGGGAGGGATAGAGAGAGAAAGAGAGGGGTGAAGGAGCAAGAGAGTGAAAGGGAGGGAGAGAGAAATGGAGGGAGGGAGAAAGAGAGAGAGGGGAGGGAGGAAGTGGGGGACAATTAAAGGGGTTATTTGTTTCTCAGGGACTGGAGAGGGAGAGAGAAGGAAGGGAAAGAAAAGCTGGTGGGGCTTCCCACTACACTACAAGCAAGTGGACTTGATGCAGGATGGAGGGCGGGGGGGGGGGGGGAGAAACCGCCAAGTTTACTTTGCATGCGTCATGCAAATCGGGGGCCGGAGCAGCAAAGTGGATTCATTTGGAAATCAAATCAGCCTCCGGGGCCAAAGGGAAGCAGATCTTCAGTTTCAGGCAGGGCTTGGCCTGAAGTGTGGGGCTGTGTTTTCGTGCCCTCTCTGCTGAGTTCCTTCCAGTCGCTGCTTCAAAGCCACGGGGAGCAATTTGAAAACTCCCTGGCTGCAGTTAGTAGGAACTTGCCTTTTGGTCTCCTGGGAGTGTGTGTGTGTGTGTGTGTGTGTGTGTGTGTGTGTGTGCACGCATGTGTGCGAAAATACTTCTGCAACTTTCTAACCTGCTCTGTTTGCAACAAAGGACGGTTGTGATGCATATTTGGAGCAACAGAGAGCCGCAGCAGAGGGATGAAAGAGCCGCATGCGGCTCCAGAGCCCTGCTTTGCTAGCCGAATTCATTTCCAAAAATGTCCAACCTTGGTTGGATGAGGGCGCGGCAAACAAATCAGATAACCATGGCCACCTTCCGTATGTCCTCCATTGTGCAGTGTGGTTTGCACAAATTTGCTCGGCAACCCCCCCCCCAAGGCCAAGTGAAGGTCACAGCGTCAGGGATGGTGGTGGTGGTGGTGGTGGTGGTGGAGATGACTCAGCTCTCCCCAAGGGTTGACGTTCACCCGTTTCGGCAGCTTGAGTAGGCGGGGTGAGTCAGGTACTAGCTGTCGCGCACCTGGCCTGGACCTTGAAACCCAAAGCGACCCAACCTGAATCCTGCCACGGGTGAGCCTTTTTTTGGGGAGGACCAAGAATAACAAGACAGGTCTGGGCAAAGAGGTCTCCGCTTGCAGGAGAGGTGGATGTGAGAATCGCTGGGGTTGAAATCGACGGGAGGATCAGGGGAGCAGGACAGAGAATCAAGAGGAGGATGGGGCGAGAAACAGCGACCCGGTGTCGTCGCTCTTCAGCTCCTTCTTATTCTCAAAAGTCGCCTTCTCTCTAGAGCAGGGGTTTCCAACCTTTGCAACTTTAAGTCTGAAGGACTTCAGCTCCCAGAATTGGAGAATGACTGGAGAATTCTGGGAGCTGAAGTCCTTCAGACTTAAAGTTACAAAGGTTGGAGACCCCTGCTCTAGAGGACGGATGAAGGAAATGGATCTACTCCTGGGCAGAGGAGTGGAGAATGACATGAGAAGGAAGAAAGGTGGCCTGAGTCTGAGGGGGGGGGGCGGACTTCCTGAAATGGGGAGCGGTCTTGGATGGAAGGGATGGAGTGCGTGGATTAGCTATCCTTAGATTCAGTGGTGAAATTCAAATTCTTTGGCTACCGTTTCTGTGGGCGTGGCAGAAAGTTTGGCAGTTCGGCGGTTTGAATCCCGAGCGCCGCATAACGGAGGGAGTTCCCGTGACTTGTCCCAGCTTCTGCCAACCTAGCAGTTCGAAAGCACGTTAAAAAATGCAAGGAGAAAAATAGGAGCCACCTTTGGTGGGAAGGGAACAGCGTTCCGTGTGCTTTCAGTGTTGAGTCCTGCCGGCCACATGACCACGGAGAACGTCTTCGGGCAGCGCTGGCTCTTCGGCTTTGAAACGGAGATGAGCGCCGCGCCCCTAGAGTCGGGAACGACCAGCACTTATGTGTGGGGGAATCTTTACCCTCCCAGGAGCAGGCCTATCTCTTACGTCGACCCCTTAGACACCAACAGACATTGCCCCTTTCTTATCCCACTTTTGGACCACAAATTACTTTCCCCGATGGATTGGTCTCTCCTTACACGTTTCTCTGCTTAGAGATTTGGTCATTGGGCAAGATGTTATGGGGCCAGGAAAAAAGACTTGCTGGACAGCTAAGTTTTGTTTCCACGCTCTAGGGGAAGCCAGAGAAGAAGAGGCACCTGGGGGCAGAGCTGGCTAGGAAGAAGGCGGGGTGGGTTGGTGGGAGGGAGGGAGGGAGATTTGCTGGAAGCCCAATTAAAAGACCTCCAAGGGATTGATCTCATCCTACTGTCTCCAAAACAACCTTGAACAAAAAAGTCATAAAATATCAGAAAGCAAGCCCTGGCCCCGTGGCAGCAAGGAGGAATGGAGGGGTGGCAGGGCATGGATGCCGCTTGGCATTCAGTGAGCCCAGCAAGGGGGCGGGAAAGTGGGGAAGGCTTGGTGGAACATCTGAACGGAGTGGACCATTGCTTTGATGCTCGTAAACGTCGCAGCTTCCTAGGTGGCATGGACACGCCTTGGCCAGCATCTCCGAACAGGACTGGTGGAGGGACAGGCTGAGAACTGCGGGAAGACCACGACGGGATGTTCAGAGAGGGCACCCGTTAGGAAGTGGGGAGACCCTCTCGCTGTGCCCCAATCCTCCACCACCTTGGCACACCAGGGTTTCAGAGTTGGCATTTGCTTCCCAAAGTGGGGCTCATATTGATGGAGTTACAGATAAAACATTTCTGCCAGCGACGCACGAGGCAGAGGTGGATTCCGACCAGTTTGCACCAGTTTGGGGGAACCAGTAGTAGGAATGGCGAATCGGGAGGGACAGCATGCTCGCCACGCCCCCAAACCGGTTTCCCGAGTCACTGCGACATCTTTTTTTGACCTTTTTAAATGTTCCGCGCATGGGCAGACCTATGTATAGGCAACTGCGTGCAGTAACGCCGTCAAAAACCCACCTCTGGCACGGGGCCATCCCTGACCAGATAAAACTGGGCTTGTGCTGCTAGTCCCTGCCATTCAGACCTCTGCTTAACCACAACTTGGAGATTAGGCATGGTTATATCACACACCTGGGTAGCAGGATAACAGAATAAGAGAGCTAGAAGGGGACTTGGAGGTCTTCCAGTCTACCCCACTGCTCAAGCAGGAAGTCCTATACCAGGGATACCCTCTGGAAAAGCTGAACTTCTGGCGCACATGCACACCCAGCAATCAGCTGGCTGGTGTGCATGCCCACACCGGTTTTCAGTACTGCCACACACGCGAAGGACAGCTGATCGTCACATGCGTGCCAGAAACCCAGAAGACGAATAGGGAAAGCCGCACATGCCAGGCAACATGGTTTCGCATGCCATTTTGGGCATGTGTGCCATGGGTTCGCCATTACGGTCCTATAGCCATCTTATATATAAATAAAAATGTAACTATGAGTTTGTTCAAAACCGCTAATCTCCGAAAGTCCTGCACCGATGGCTTCCAAATTTCCACACAACGTTCCTTTCAAGTACGGCACCAATGATATCTATATAGATTGTGTAGATGTCACACCTGCGCCAGGTACACGCAACGGAAATGTAAAAAAAGGTAGTTAGATGGATACAGAGAGAGCAGTGAGCCACAGGAATTATTTTATGATATTTTTTATTACGTCATAGTAGTAGGTAGGTAGGCAGCTATAGGGATAGAGAGAGGGAGGCAGAAATGTGGTAGGTAGGTAGAGGGATAGAGAGAGAGGGAGAAATACAGTAGGTAGGTAGGGGGATAGAGAGAGAGGGAGAAATACAGTAGGTAGGTAGGTAGAGGGAGAGAGGGAGAAATACAGTAGGTAGGTAGGTAGAGGGAGAGAGGTGGAGAAATACAGTAGGTAGGTAGGTAGAGGGATAGAGAGAGAGGGAGAAATACAGTAGGTAGGTAGGTAGGTAGAGGGAGAGAGGGAGAAATACAGTAAGTAGGTAGGTAGGTAGGGGGAGAGAGGGAGAGAAATACAGTAGGTAGGTAGGTAGAGGGATAGAGAGAGAGGGAGAAATACAGTAGGTAGGTAGGTAGGTAGGTAGGTAGGTAGGTAGGTAGGTAGGTAGGTAGGTAGGTAGAGGGAGAGAGGGAGAAATAAAGTAGGTAGGTAGGTTGGGGGTTATACAATGGTTGTGTGTACGTGTTTATGTGTGCAGGTGTAGATCTACACACAGATTGGTTGGCCATTTAACCAGACTAGGCTACAGCAATACGTGGCCGGGAACGGCTATTTCCAAATAAACGGTCGTCCCATCTCTTCTTAAATACCTTCAGGGATGAAGTACCCACAACGTCTGGAAGCCAGCTGTTCCACAAGGACAGAGTCAGAGTCAGGGATAAGCCAGGCTTAGCCAGCGCTTAAGGGCAAGAACACGCTCGCTCACTCGCTCTGTCAGTCACATGATTGGGTTCACTGGGCAATTGGCTGGGATCCTTCCCACCGTGGGTTTCAGGAAGGAGAGAACAGGAAACCGAGCAACAAGAAATGAAGAGGAAATGGATTAACAACGCAGGTGTGTCTTCCCCAAAATGTCTCCCCTGGCGAGGCAGTCAGACCACACCCCTTCATTCCCACCTATGGGAAGTTTGATTAAACTCAGATTCATGGATGAAGTGGCAAATAGAGTACATCAACGTCATCTTGGGTAAAATGAGAGTGGGCCTTATCGCATTTAATATCCAAGGGTTTTTTTTTTAACGATCAAAAGCATTCCAAGGGTTTAGATAACTTATTTTCATTTTATCTTATTGGGGGAAGGAAGGAAGGAAGGAAGGAAGGAAGGAAGGAAGGAAGGAAGGAAGGAAGGAGGCAGGGAAGGAGGGAGGGAGGGGGAAGGGAGGGAGGCAGGGAGGAAAGAAGGAAGGAAGGAAGGAAGGAAGGAAGGAAGGAAGGGGGAGGCAGGCAGGGAGGAAGGAAGGAAGGAAAGAAGGAGGGAGGGAGGCAGGATGGTAGGCAGGCAGGGAGGAAGGAAGGGAGGTAGGAAGGAGGGAGGGAGGCAAGCAGGATGGTAGGAAGGGAGGGAGGGAGGGAGGAAAAAGGGAGGGAGGATCAATTCTACCCCATTTCTGCTCTGTTTTAGGATGGGAAACTGCACCAATATTTGCAAAAATATTTGCATAGATCTTTTGACATCCTTTTATGCATATTTCCAAGCAGGCACATTTCATTAACCCTGCCCATTCTTTTCCATCCTGTTTGTCTCCAAAAGATGGACGATTACAATCCGATTTTCGCACTGCACATTTCTGAGAGTGAAAGTCGGCCCAGTGGCTTTTGCCGGAGCAAAAGGGCAGCAGCTTGTGACGGACAGCAAATCCACGAGCTCTCCGGTTTTAATTTTAAGAGGACGCCGGCACAACCAAACCACAACTTTAGAGTCCACGTTGGCCCCTCTTTGAAAAAAAATAATCATCTGCTCTTTTTCCTTCTCTCTCGGGCCGTTGTGTTGTGTACCATTGTGGGAAAGCAAAATTTCGGAAGGGGAAGAGAGGACCGATTTCAGAATGTGACACTGAAACCCAGAATAACAGAGTCAGAAGGGACCCTTGGAGGTCTTCTAGTCCAACCCCCTGTTTAGACAAATGGTGATTAGGGGACTGGAGGCTAAAACATATGAAGAACGGTTGCAGGAGCTGGGTATGTCTAGTTTGATGAAGAGAAGGACCAGGGGAGACAGGATAGCAGTGTTCCGATATCTCAGAGGGTGCCACAAAGAAGAGGGAGTCAAATTATTCTCCAAGGCACCTGGGGGCAGGACAAGAAGCAATGGGTGGAAACTAATCAAGAAGAGAAGCAACTTAGAACTAAGGAGAAATTTCCTGACAGTTAGAACAATTAATCTCTGGAACAGAAGTTGCCTCCAGAAGTTCTGAATGCCCCAACCCTGGAAGTCTTTAAGAAGATGTTGGAGAGCCATTTGTCTGAAATGGTATAAGGTTCCTGCCCACGCAGGGGGTTGGACTAGAAGACCTCCAAGGTCCCTTCCAACTCTGCTATTGTATTGTATTGTATTGTATTGTATTGTATTGTATTGTATTGTATTGTATTGTATTGTATTGTATTGTATTGTATTGTATTGTATGTCTCCCCTAGTCCTTCTTTTCATTAAACTAGACATCCCCATTCCTGCAACCGTTCTTCCTATGTTTTAGTCCCCTAATCATCTTTGTTGCTCTTCTCTGCACTCTATACACCGTTTTACACTGCATTTATACACCGTGTGTGTTTGCTGGGCATAAAGCATGACGAATAGATAACCCAGGGCGGGAAACGTCCTCGCGTGTCGTGACGGGAGAACTGGGAGCTGTTCAGCCATCCCGTCCATCAAGCTGATTCCAAATCGGGGTTTCATTTGAATGAGGCGTCCAACTTCCTTTCTTTTTCCTTCCCCCCCACATCTCCAAACGCAAAGCAATCTTTGGAATTGAAGCCGATCTAGGGCAATTTGTTTTTGTCCCTTTCCAGTGCTGAGTTCAGCTTCTGACACTCCCTCCCTCCTTCCCTTCGCCCAGCCGGGGACCCTGTTTCATCATTTCTTTCCATAATTTGTTTTTCTCGTCTGCTGTTCCCCCCCCCCCCCTAAGGGAGCGCAATGTTTTCGGCTCACCTCCACGAAGCCTCTCGCCAATTTGCTTCGCTGGGTAGGTCTTTTCCCCTGGAGGATACGAACACAACACCTGTCTGCTTGGGAAATGAAAAAAAGAAAAGAAAAATAAAAGTGGAAATCTAGCTTCCCTCCCTCCCTCCCCAACCCCGCCCCACCGGCTTTGCTGCCTTTTGTACAGCTAGTCAGACCAACAGGTTGCAAACGTCGCAAAACCACACCCTTGGCTTCGGGGCATCACAACAGAGTTGTGTTTCGCTCAACGGGGGGATTGTCGAAGACGCCGCAACGGGCTGAGACTCACGCACGGCTGAAAAGCCGGCCGCTTAGAAACCGCAGCGTAAGGGTTCTAGCCGTGCCGCAGACAAACAAACCATGTTTAGCTTAGCGGAAGCTAAGCGAGCCAACACAACGGTTTGTCTTCAGAACTGCCTTGGAAATGTTTGTTGAAACTTTATAGAGGTCTTTAAACAAGGAAGGCGGCTCTGCCTTACGATGGCGGCGTTCCTTTGCCGAGGCAGGTAGTCCTCGGCTTGCGACCGTTCGCTTAGCGACCGTTTGAAGTTACGACGGCACTGAAGCTATGACTCTGGCAGGATCCCTGCAAGAGTCACCTGATCCAAATTCGGATGCTGGGCAACTGGCATGTACTTATGACGGTTGTAAGCGTCCGGAGGGGGGGAGGGGGTGTCCTGTGATTTGCCCCTTCTGGCAAGCAAAGCCGATGGGGGAAGCCAGATTCACTTAACGACCGTGTGACTGACTTAACAATTGTGGTGAGTCGCTGAACAGCCGGGGGCAAGACGGGTTGCCCGATGGGGCGAAACTCACTTAATGGCCGTCTCCGCTTCGCAACAGGAACGTTGGGTTCAACTGCGGTCGTAAGACAAGGACTGCCTGCGTCGGAAGAGCTCTTGTCAAAGATGCTTCTGACGTTGGGCGGCGTCAGCTTCTAAGACAGGCCCGACTGGGGAACCACATACAGCCCTGGTTACAATCCACAAGGTTTCAGGGGTGATTTTAATGCTCGGATCCACAACATTGGGTACTGTCTAATAAAATGAAATTCAATGGCGAAAAGAGGACGGTTCTACATTTAGGCAACAAAAACAAAATGCACAGGGACAGTACAGGTGGCACCTTGCTCAATAGCAGTAACTGTGAAAGGGATCTTGGAGTCCTAGTAGACAACCATTGAAATAGGAGCCAGCCGTGGGCAGCAGCTGCCCAAAAAGCCAACCCAGTTCTAGGCTGCCTCAACAGAGGGATGGAATCAAGATCACGGGAAGTGTTGATACTACTTTATAAGGCCTTGGGAAGGCCACACTTGGAATACGGCATTCAGTTTTGGTCACCACGATGTAGAAAAGACGTGGAGACTCTAGAAAGAGTGCAGAGAAGAGCCACAAAGAGGATCAGGGGACTGGAGACTAAAACATAGGAAGAACGGTTGCAGGAACTGGGTATGTCTAGTTTAATAAAAAGAAGGACTAGGGGAGACAGGATAGCAGTCTTCCAATATCTCAGGGGTTGCCACAAACAAGAGGGAGTCAAGCTATTCTCCAAAGCACCTGAAGGCAGGACAAGAAGCAATGGGTGGAAGTTAATCAAGGAGAGAAGCAACTTAGAACTGAGGAGAAATTTCCTGACAGTTAGAACAATTAATCAGTGGAACAGAAATTGCCTCCAGAAGTTGTGAATGCCCCAAAACTGGAAGTCTTTAAGAGGATGTTGGGTAGCCATTTGTCTGAAATGGTATAGGGTTTCCTGCCTAGGCAGGGGGCTGGACTAGAAGACATCCAAGGTCCCTTCCAACTGTGCTATTGTATTGTATTGTATTGTATTGTATTGTATTGTATTGTATTGTATTGTATTGTATTGTATTGTATTGTATTATTGTATTGTATTATTGTATTGTATCATTGTATTGTATTATTGTATTGTATTGTATTATTGTATGATTGTATTGTATTGTATTATTGTATTGTATCATTGTATTGTATCATTGTATTGTATTGTATTATTGTATTGTATCATTGTATTGAATTATTGTATTGTATTGTATTGTATTATTGTATTGTATTGTATTGTATTGTATTATTGTATTGTATCATTATATTGTATTATTGTATTGTATCATTGTATTGTATTATTGTATTGTATTGTATTGTATTATTGTATTGTATCATTGTATTGTATTATTGTATTATTGTATTATTGTATTATTGTGTTGTATTGTATTGTATTGTATTGTATTGTATTGTATTGTATTTTCCTTCGAAAGAAAAGCCAGTTGGCGAAAACTGTCCTAGGAAGACAGAAAGGGTGGGGTTTTTTCCCCTTCTCTTTGAACTAGAACTGGCTGGACTGAGAGTTAATTCCTTACCAGGGCACGGAAGAATTTTCTCACCCACCCAAACCTTGGTGCATGATTAACTTCCCACCCTGTTGATATTATCTTCCCATCTCACAGTTGGGCAGGCAGCGCTCCTTAACTCCAGCTTTGAAACTGCTATCCCACGTATATATATTTTTTTCCAAAGCAGCAGGGAGAGACGGAGAAGAGATAAAAACCATCCTTAGAGTCATAATAATTCCCACAATGTTCCCCAAATGTGGTATAAGCGGAAGATGCCCTGGCAAGGGAGGTGGGAGAAATGAACAGTTTAAGGGGGTTTCTGCAAACTAAACAACAGGCTGCTTCGAAAGACAACACACCAGTGGTGGGTTTCTGCAGGCTCGCCCCTACTCGCGAGAGCCGGTTGGTGAAATTTAGAGAACCGGTGAGAGGGGGTTCCACTGGTGTACCTGGAAGTAAATCTGGCCCGCCGCTGCCAGTGACCCAACGGGAAGAAAAGGAAAGGAAAGGAAAGGGAAGGGAGGGAAGGAAGGAAGGAAGGAAGGAAGGAAGGAAGGAAGGAAGAAAGAAAGAAAGAAAGAAAGAAAGAAAGAAAGAAAGAAAGAAAGAAAGAAAGAAAGAAAGAAAGAAAGAAAGAAAGAAAGAAAGAATGTATCATCACAATTCAGTCCAAAATTTTGGTTGCTAAGCAAGAGCGTTGTTAAATGAGCTTCACCACATTTTAAAAGGTGGCCACTCCCACCCTGTGACATGACTGCCAAGCCACGCCCACAAAATAGGCCACACCTACAGAGTCGGTTCTAAAAAATTTGAAACCCACCACTGCCACATACCAAAGAACACTTGAAAAAGAAAGCTGCCAAGACTAAACTTGGGTAGACGCGGCAATAATCAGAGAGGATCATGTGAAAGCAAACTATGGATTTTACAGCAGGGAAAAACAATACATCATGCGAGCCTACGGTTAAATTTGACAACGTTCCTCAGATAATTCCAATGGTTCTTGAACTGGAATGGCCGAAGAATTACCAGGAATTTTTTGTTTCGTTTATTCTTTTATCCTGTTGTTCCTCTTTGAGGAACACCGAGGATTAAAATCACCTCCGTTCCTTTTCCCCATTCTGTGTTTTTTTCCTGCTTCCTCCTTTCACCTGGCGAAACTTCCTGCCCTTCACCTGTGGTGTGGCTGGGTCTGAGGACTCTACTCCCCCTCCAACACACTGCCCTTTCCCCTTTCCTTTCCCCCAGGGTCTCCAACACTGTTTATCTGCAGCCCCTCGGAGTCGAGAAGCAGGCCCAGGTGGTTAGGGGGACAGCCCATTTCATTTTCATTTTTCATTTCATTTTATTACATTTATATCCCGCCCTTCTCCACAGAGGACCCAGGGCGGCGCACAGGAAATTTAAAAAACATACACAATAGAAGATAGACAAATAATTTAAAATATATATTAAATAATCCCCAATCCTGTGCTAAAAACCAATTATTAAAAACCCAATTTAAAACTTTTCTAAAAGTCCCCATGGGAGGTTAGGCTAGGCCGGCTTGATGGAAAAAATATGTCTTTAAACATTTGCGGAAGAGGCAGAGGTCGGTGATGGTCCGGAGTTCAGGGGGTAGGTCGTTCCAAAGGGCAGGGCCCGCCACAGAGAAGGCTCTTCCCCTGGGTGTCGCCAGTCGGCATTGTCCGGCCGACGGCACCCTGAGAAGGCCCTCTCTGTGGGAGCGGATCGGTCTAAGGGATGTATGGGGCAGGAGACGGTCTCGCATATAACTAGGCCCCGAGCCATGGAGCGCTTTAAAGATGGTCGTCAGAACCTTGACGACCCAGCTTCCTATCTGAGCCAGCCGCATCAAAAGCTATGCCCAGGAAGCGTCCAGCTCATAGATTGGCCTCCCAAATGTCTCTGAATTAAGCAGGAAGAGACCTCTGGTTTAGCTCCTTTGAAAAGAAGAGAAGAGAGGGGAGGAAAGGGGAGAAGAGAAGAGGAGTGGAGAGGAGAGGAGATAAAGCAGATAAAAAGAAAAGATCTTAACAAAAAAAAAGTTGGAAGGGAGGAAAGGAAGGGAGAGGAGAAGAGATGAGAAGAGTCCCAGCAGATAAAAAGAAAAGATCTTAACAGAAAAAAGAAAAGAAAGTTGGAAGAGAGGAGGGGAGGAGAGAAGAGAAGAAAAGAAAAAGGAAGAGTCCTAGCAGATAAAAAAAAGAAAATATCTTATCAGAAGAAAGAAAAGAAAGTTCAAAGAGAGGAGGGGAGGAGAGGAGAGGAGAGGAGGAGAGGGGAAGAGAAGAGAAGAGTCCTAGCAGATAAAAAGAAAAGATCTTATCAGAAGAAAGAAAAGAAAGTTGGAAGAGAGGAGGAGAGGAGGAGAGAAGAGGTCCTAGCAGATAAAAGAAAAAAACCACCCCCACTGTTTTCACATGAGGGGGTGCAACCTTGAACCCTCCGGGGGCTTAACGCAGGGGTCTGCAAAGTCGGCTCTTTGAAGACTGGTGGACTTCAACTCCCAGAATTCCCCAGCCAGCCAGGCTGGCTGGGGAATTCTGGGAGTTGAAGTCCACCAGTCTTAAAAGAGCTGACTTTGCAGACCCCTGGCTTAACGTATATATTTTCTTCAAACCACACCCAGGCCCATTGAGGGCAAAGAGCTTGGGGCTTCCGGGGTTCCTTTAACCGCTCTCTGCCCCACGTGGAGAGCCAGCGAAGGGCAGGGGTGGGCGTGCAAGCAGAGAAGGAAGGGGGGGGGCGGTCAGCCTGGTTTCAAAGCGCCTTTCCCTGGTACAGATCGACCTTTTCCCTTTCTTCCCACCCCCCCCACCCCCAAATCAAGGCAGATCCGTTTACTGTTTGAACAGGGATGATTCACCTCCAGGAGGACAAAACCAAAAGGGCCCGAGGGCTTCCTGCATCGGGTTAACTCCTTGCCTCCTGCCCGGTGAGGAGGGAATGGCTGGGAATGCAACCCAGGGAAAGGGGATTGAGGCTCCTGGCTCTACCTGAACGCAGGTAGAGGGTTCAGGGAGAGGCAGGAGGATAAACCATTATAGGTGTGGGCATGCACTGTGTGTGCTGTTGCGACGACCTGGGTCCTTTTGGAGAAGGGCGGGATATAAATCAAATAAATATAGAAATATAAAATATATAATACAAAGGTTAAGCCATCACTGGCTTCATTAAAGCCTGTACTAGTCTACTCTACATAACAAAGGGTGGGATTAGCCTTCCACAGAAACTCGCCTGGGGAAATTACATCAGCCAGCAAGACAACCAACCTTGGGACTCAAAACACAGCCTCGAGAGTTGCCCCTGCATGGTCCCAGGGGAGTCTGACAACCAATCAGAATACAAGCTTGGGATCAAAGGCCAGGGAGGGCATAAAACCAGGGACTTTCGGCATCTCGGTCTTTTTTTTCTTCTTCACCCAACATCTGGGAGCATGGGATGTCCCCTTTTCGGTTCAGGAGCTCAAGCCATGGGTCCCTGTCCACCATTAAACCATCATTGCAAGCTGCCTCCATGTTTCCAGTGTCTCCCCCCCCCCACTTGGAACTGAACCCAGAAGCTATCTGCGGGATCGCTTCCTGCCCCATACATCCCTGCGGCCGATTCGCTCCCACAGAGAGGGACTTCTCCGGGTGCCGTCCACTAGGCTATGCCAGCGGGCAACGCCCAGGGGAAGGGCCTTCTCTGTGGCTGGCCCGACCCTCTGGAACGACCTTCCCCCCGAAATTAGAACAACTACGGACCTCCGCTCCTTCCGTCAAAAATTAAAAACACATTTCTTCTGCTTGGCCGGCCTGGGGCAATTGAACTGCTTTTTAGGGTTTTTAAGGGTTTAGTTTTAGTTTGGGATTTTAGCGCAGGGTTTTAGTTTAATTTATTTTAATATTGTATTATGCTTGTGGTTTTATACATGTATTTTTAAATTCCCTGTGCACCGCCTCGAGTCCCTTCGGGGAGAGAGAGCGGTTTATAAATTAAAATTATTATTATTATTATTATTATTATTATTATTATTATTATTATTATTATTATTATTGACATTCCTTCCAACAGCACGTACAAAACAACCACCACCACCACAACGACGACAAACCACACAAATAGCTTAAATGGCACCGTTTTGGCTGCCCTGTTGACTTGTTTGACCCGCTGGGGACTCTAACATCAACATGGCAAGTGTCCCCCTCCCATACCCCACTGGCTCATGAAGCCCATTTCTTCTCCTTAAAGCAGCTGGGAAAAGTTTGAAGGCCCGTTTCCGATTGGAATCAATCAGCTCTTTAGAAATCAATACAATAGCAGAGTTGGAAGGGACCTTGGAGGTCTTCTAGTCCAACCCCCTGCGTGGGCAGGAGCCTTATACCATTTCAGACAAATGGCTATCTAACATCTTTTTAAAGACTTCCAGGGTTGGGGCATTCACAACTTCTGGAGGCATCGTTTCGGGGTCTCCAAAGTGTGTGTGTGGGGGGGGAGGAGAGCCCCCCTATTTCCCCAAAGCTGAAAAATATCCCCCTCTCCCTCCTATTGAATATTTCAATCCCAAGGGAGCTTCGGCACAGGCATGGGCAAAGAGGAAAGGAAGAGAGAAGGTTTCGCTCGGCAAAAAGAAAAGAAAAGGGGAGAGAGGAAAAAAAAGCCACTTTCTTCCTGGTTTATTCGCTTGGGCGCGGCCCGCCATTATTTTGTTTTTGTGGGGAGGAAATATGAAAAGGCTGGATTAGACAGGACCGATCCACCCCCTCCCTCCACCACCACCCCCGGCCCTAAACAAAGCAGGCCCTTTGCCTAATCAAAGGTTAAGATTTTCAACACCCCCCCCCCTCCTTTGGCTCCCGTCCTTCCCCTTCAAGGAGGAGGCCGTGGAGGAAAAAGTTTAGTTTAGTTTAGTTTTATTCGATTTGTATCCCGCCCTTCTCCAAAAGGACCCAGGGCGGCGCACAGGAATTTAAAATAACATACAAAGTAATACAAAATACACAAATTTAAAACCTATTAAATATCCAAACCTGCGCTAAAACCAATTAAAATCCCCCATTTTAAAACTATCTAATACTAGTCACAGCGGAGGCTATGTTAGGCCGGCTTGATGAAACAGGTGTGTTTTTAAACACTGGCGGAAGAGGCGGAGGTCGGTGATGGTGCGGAGTTCAGGGGGTAGGTCGTTCCAGAGGGCAGGGCCCGCCACAGAGAAGGCTCTCCCCCTGGGTGTCGCCAGTCGGCATTGTCTGGCCGATGGCACCCGGAGAAGGCCCTCTCTGTGGGAGCAGATCGGTCGGAGGGATGTATGGGGCAGGAGGCACTTCGGTGTCCAAATCACAGGTAGTCCTTGATTTATGACCACAATCGGGATATCCGAGTCTCCAGGGTGAAGTAAGGAGGGGGTTAAAAGTGAGCCATGCCTGGTTTTACTTTTTCTTAAACCAACCTTTTCACCACCGTCGTTAAATGAACCACACCGCCGTTAAGCAAATCCGGATCCCCCCCATTGAGTTTGCTCGACGGCTGGGAAAGTCACAAACGGTGACACACACACACATGCACACTGGGGTCATCCATAAATATGTGCCAAGCGCCCCAATGCTGCAATGCTTAGGTACAGATTAAAAGAGTCGGAAGGGACCTTGGAGGTCATCTAGTCCAACCCCCCCCCCTCCAAGCAGGAGAGGAGACCCTACGCCAGTGATGGCTAACCTTTTTTGGTTCGCGTGCCACACGCGGGGGGTGTCGTGCGTGGGCGTGCCACACCCATAATGCTATGGGTGTGCCCCGCTGTTTTTGGCACGCTTTTTCTGCCCTCCCCAGGCTCCAGAGGCTTTCTAGAAGCCTGGGGAGGGTGAAAACAGTCTCCCCCACCAGCTCCAGAGCAGTGGTGGGTTTCTGCAGGCTCGCACCTACTTGCGAGAGCCGGTTGGTGAAATTTAGAGAACCGGTGAGAGGGGGTTCCACCGGCGTACCTGGAAGTAAATCTGGCCCGCCGCTGCCAGTGACCTAACGGGAAGGAAAGGAAAGGAAAGGAAAGGAAGGAAGGAAGGAAGAAAGAAAGAAAGAAAGAAAGAAAGAAAGAAAGAAAGAAAGAAAGAAAGAAAGAAAGAAAGAAAGAAAGAAAGAAAGAAAGAAAGAAAGAAAGAAAGAAAGAAAGAAAGAAAGAAAGAAAGAAAGAAAGAATCATCACAATCGAGTCCAAAATTTTGGTGGCTAAGCAAGAGCGTTGTTAAATGAGCTTCACCACATTTTAAAAGGTGGCCACTCCCACCCTGTCACATGACTGCCAAGCCACGCCCACAAAATAGGCCACACCTACAGAGTAGGTTCTAAAAAATTTGAAACCCACCACTGCTCCGGAGGCTTCGGGAGCTTCCCTGAAGCTCCCAGAGGGCGAAAAACGGCCTCAAAAGAAGGCCTAAATCAGTTGGCCAGCGCAACGCCTCGTGTGCCCTAAGAAACGGCTCCGCGTGCCACCTGTGGCCCCCGTGCCATGGGTTCGCCATCACTGCCCTATGATATTTCCCACAAATGGCAGTCCAGTCTCTTCTTGAAAGCTTCCAGTTGTAAGTGTGTGAGCTGAAGGAGAGTATCCCGTTTCAGCCGGGGTGTTGTGTGTGTGTGATGAGACGGAAGAGGTGGTCATCCTTGCTGCTTGGCGGGGGGGGGGTGCGGGGGCGCCGATGAAGGGAGATCACCCCAAGATTTCTCCTGGCTCTTCCGATTGCAAAGCGGTGTAGTAGAAACACTGGAGGGGAAAAGAGGCACAAGAGATAGCTAAGGGCAACTTCCGGAATATTTTCATTTCTTTTTATGGGACGGTGAAGGTAGTCCTCAACCTATAACAGTTCGTTTGAAGTTATGACGGCCCTGCAAAAAAAAAAAAAAAAAAGGGCCGCGTCCCCAGTGGCTCAAAATTCAGCCAAACGACTCACATTTACGACAGGTTGCGTTCACTTTCTGAGCAGTCAAACCGGGTTCGCTTAACAACAGGGGGTTGCGAACTTCGCCACTGTCATGGTACACTTAGCGAGTGTGGCAGGAACGGGCGTAAAATGGGGCGGCCTCTGTACTGAGAGGGGGGGTGGGAGGAGAAGGGGGGGGAAGGGAGCCGTGAAGTAGCCAGAGGAGGCGCCCCGATTTATGGCAGGTCGGTGGCTTCAGGAGCCCTGGATACCCCAAAGGTCACCTGGGAACTGGGTATGTCTAGTTTAATGACAAGAAGGACCAGGGGAGACATGATAACAGCCTTCCAATATCTCAGGGGCTGCCCCAAAGAAGAGGGAGTCAAGCTATTCTCCAAAGCACCTGAGGGTAGAACAAGAAGCAATGGGTGGAAACTAATCCAGGAGAGAAGCAACTTAGAACTGAGGAGAAATTTCCTGACAGTGAGAACAATTAACCAGTGGAAGAGAAGTTGCCTCCAGAAATTGTGAATGCCCCAACACTGCAAGTCTTCAAGAAGATGTTGGATAGCCATTTGTCTGAAATGGTATAGGGCTTCCTGCCTAGGCAGGGAGTTGGACTAGATGACCTCCAAGGTCCCTTCCAACTCTGCTATTGTATTATTAAAATGCTTCAAGAATTTTTATAAACCTTGGAGTAAAGGACCATGAAGGGGACCATAAGAGCCATAGAGGAAGTCAGTCCAGCTTTCGTTCCAGTCACCTCTGCAGGGTGGGGTGGGGTTTGTTGGTTTTTTTTGCCTCCGGCTTGCCCCACGGCCTCGAAGGAGGAAGGGGGAAGATCCCTTCTGTGCAAGAGCCAGAAAATTAGGCAACCCAATTCAAGAGAGCGGCTAGTGGCCTCGGCGGGGGGAATCTGGGCTGTTTTTGAAGACGGGAAAGAAAGGCAGAAAACAAATATTTGGACATTGGTGTCAAAATATATCATTTGTTTCCAACAACAGAGGCCAGCCGGGGCCTTGGATAGGGCCTGCGGCTGTCTAAACCAAGAAAGGCCAAATAAGAGGTGTTTTTTTTCCAACAGGGGTTACAATACAACGGCAGAGTTGGGAGGGACCTTGGAGGTCTTCTAGTCCAACCCCCCTGCCTAGGCAGGAAACCCTATACCGTTCCAGACAAATGGCTATCCAACATCTTTTTAAAGGGTCCTTTGTGGAGACGGGCGGGATATAAATGTGATTAAAATAAAAATAAATAAATAAATAAACTTCCAGTGTTGGGGCATTCACAACTTCTGGAGGGCAAGTCGTTCCACTAGTTAGAATTACTCTCTGGAATTAAATACTATGGGGGTAAGACACCCCTAAAACCCCTCAGGGTGTGTGTTCTTTTTAAGATGCAACCTGTTGTGCCTTAAAATGGCTTCTACTGTACTGCTGTAAAATGGCTTCTACACTACAGCGCAGTGGAGTTGCCATGGAAACGGCTTCACAGTACTCCACAAGGGGGCTCCCTCTGGTAAGGGGGAAAATCCAACATTAGAAATTACGTTTAGTCCAGTCCGGACATTTGCCCCCTTATAAATAAATACCCAGGCATTACCCAGATTATTGGCTAAGTTCAGGGGCCTGCAAAGTTGGCTCTTTTAAGACTGGTGGACTTCAACTCCCAGAATTCCTCAGCCAACCTGGCTGGCTGGGGAATTCTGGGAGTTGAAGTCCACCAGTCGTAAAAGAGCCAACTTTGCAGGCCCCTGACGCTGGTTAATAATAAAAAATATAGCGCTAACAATCTGGACACAGTAGGAACGGACAAAAAACTCAGCCGATTGGATCCTCTCCAAGATTGCCTGACTTGGAACAAAACCCTTGTTCCCACAAATTTTTTTTAAAACGATCCTTAAGGATCCCAAGGTCAAAAGTCCCCCATGCCACAAGCCGGCTATCTAGTAGAAGACAGTATGTAAACAGTGGTAATAATTGAACAGCTCTTGACATCTCCGCCTTGGAGCTTCACGGTCAGGGGTTTTTCGGGGGGGGGGGAGTTTCCCCCAAGAAAATCACCATCATCATTATCTCGAGGGCACAGAAGTTGGACAGGGCACCATCTGGCAATCGCGGAGCCCGGTTTGCGTCATCCCACCGAAGGAATGGAGTCACCGACCTCCCTGCCTTTTCAGGAAAGCCTGCAGGAGTTATCCCGAAGGGGTTAATGGAGCAATGGGCAGAATTCAGATCCGAGAGAGAATTGGGAGGGGAGGGGGGGCTTTGGGGGGCTTTTCAGGGCGAGTCTGTGTGTTTGTCGGGCTTGGGAGGGTTGCATCAGGATCTGGGAGGCTCGCCAAGTGGCGAGATAAAGGAGAGATCGGAAGGAGTGGCGGGAGGGGGGGGGCTGTTTCTAACGTACAAATTGCAAGGGCGCATTTCAAAGCAGTAAAATAAATAATTTTTTAAAAAAAGAGAGCCGAGATTGTGTTGCGTTCTCACAGCCAAACAGCCCAGCAGGTGAAGAGGGGAAATCCTTGCCTGGGAGTCTAAGTGCATTCCATACGTCCTCAAAACGTAGAAGTCCGTCTTCCCAAACTAACTCTTAAGAAGTGATTCACAAGAATGGATTGTTGTCGTTGTTAGTTGCGAAGTCGTGTCTGACCATCGCGACCCCATGGACCACGTTCCTCCAGGCCTTCCTGTCCTCTCCCATCCTCTGGAGTGCATTGAAGTTCATGCCTGCTGCTTCGGGGACTCCATCCAGCCCACTCCTTCTCTGCCGTCCCCTTCTTCTTCTCTTGCCCTCCATCATTCCCAGCATGAGGCTCTTCTCCAGGGAGTCCTTCTTCCTTCTCATCAGGTAGCCAAAGCCTTTGAGTTCCCTCTTCAGGATCTGGCCTTCTAAAGAGCAGTCAGGGTGGATCTCCTCTAGGACTGACCGGTGGGATGGCCTTGCAGTCCAAGGGACTCGCAGGGTGGATGGATGGATGGATGGATGGATGGATGGATGGATGGATGGATAGATACAATAGTTGTTGTTAGTTGCGAAGTCATGTCTGACCGTAGTGACCCCATGGACTACATTCCTCCAGGCCTTCCTGTCCTCTCCCATCCTCTGGAGTCCATTGAAGCTCATGCCGGCTGCTTCGGGGACTCCATCCAGCCCCCTCCTTCCCTGCCATCCCCTTCTTCTTCTTTTGCCCTCCATCGTTCTCAGCATGAGGCTCTTCTCCAGGGAGTCCTTCTTCCTTCTCATCAGGTGGCCAAAGTCTTTGAGTTTCCTCTTCAGGATCTGGCCTTCTAAAGAGCAGTCAGGGTGGATCTCCTCTAGGACTGACCGGTTGGATGGCCTTGCAGTCCAAGGGACTCACAGGGTGGATGGATGGATGGATGGATGGATGGATGGATGGATGGATGGATGGACGGATAGATACAGTAGTTGTTGTTAGTTGCGAAGTCATGTCCGACCCGTAGTGACCCCACGGGCCATGTTCCTCCAGGCCTTTCTGTCCTCTCCCATTCTCTGGAGTCCATTGAAGCTCATGCCGGCTGCTTCGGGGACTCCATCCAGCCACCTCCTTCTCTGCCGTCCCCTTCTTCTTCTCTTGCCCTCCATCGTTCCTGGTGGCCAACCAGCCTCTCTGGTCCCTGCTCTGAGTCTGAACACCCCTCCCCCCAGGGTCTTCCTCAGCTTCCAGGGCAGACTTAGATTGTGCCTCCCTATCGGAGTCCATCCGCAGCTCAGCTGGTCCCTGCTGAGCCACAACACGTTGCTAAGCGAATCGTTGCATTGGTTGAGTTAGTAATCGAGTCGTTAAGTGAATCGGGCTTCCCCGCCTTGACTTTACCTGTCAGACGGGGTCCTTAAATCCTCCCAAACGGTGGGATACGTTTGGAGACAGCTGGCCTGATTTACAACCGTTTGTTTAGTGACTGTACGAAGTCACAATGGCATGGGAAACCTTACACACCCCGACAAACTTTGCACACTTGTAACCTTACAAGACACTTACAACCTTACACCCTTACAACTGGAGGCTTCCAAGGTGCCGTCTGCCGGGCAGTGCCGGTTGGCGACCCCCAGGGGAAGGGCCTTCTCTGTCCCGCCCTCTGGAACGACCTACCCCCCGAACTCCGGACCACCACGGAGCTCCGCCTCTTCCGCCAACGTCTTAAGACTCATTTCTTTCACTTAGCCGGCCTAGCTTAGACCCCGAGACCATTCTCATAGACTGAGTTTTAATTGGTTTTAATTGATTTTAATTTTGGGGAATTTTTAGTTGTATTTTTAGCACAGGGTATCTCAAATTCAATTAGATTTTAATATTTGTAACTGCACTTATCTATATGTTTGTATGTCTATATTTTAACTTCCTGTGCACTGCCCTGAGTCCCTTCTGGGGGATAGGTGCGGTATAAAAATCAAATCAAGTCAAAATCAAATCAAATCAAGAAGAGACGGGACTGCCATTTGTCAGAAACAGTGCAGGGTCTCCTGCTTGGCCGGGAGAGGGGGGGTTGGACTAGATGACCTACAAGGTCCCTACAAGGTATCTGTATCAGCTCATTGCAAGGCTGCGAGAAGATTTGGCCAGCCGGCACCCTCTCCTTGCAGATGGACCTGGCATCAAGAACAGGACTGGATCCCAGGTAAGATGGATGCTACCGGCCAGCCAAATCCCATTGGCTGCCAGAGGAAGGAGGGATGCCTGCCATGGACCAGGATTGCTCCGGGCATGGTGCCTGTTGAGTGTAGGCAGGCGAAGGGCTTTAATTAAAGGGGGAATCTTCTAGTTTTGCTTCATTCTCACTCCCACCCCAAAAAGCCGATGAGGCAGGTCAGGTTAACGACTTGAGAACGGCTAGTCCCCAAAAAGAAAAAAGAAATTTAGATTTGGAAAGAAAAGAAGGCTTTGAAGCCGGGGCCCGTAAATCACCAGCTCTAATGAGGCTGGAGGGTCAAATTAGCTTTCTTTTGTTTTGAATTCGGTCGGTCGGGGCCAGGTTTTGAAGACATCCATGCCAAGCTAGACCCCAAAAGGGTGATTTCACCCCCTCCTCATCTGCCCATCTCTGGTTGAAAATAAGAGGGAGCTTTCCCCATGTATTTATTTAGCTTGTCAAACATGTGTAAGATAAGAGGTGGAAGCCTAAACATGGACACGGAACACAGGAAATGGGTACGAGTAAATGGGTAGGGAACTGGCTGGGAATACAGACCCATAAAATGGCCGCTCTCCTTCTAATAGAGGGATAGACTTAAGATCCCGTGAAGGTCTACTACCCCTTCGACCAGTGGTGGGTTTCTGCAGGCTCGCACCTACTCGCGCGAGCCGGTTGGTGAAATTTAGAGAACCGGTGAGAGGGGGTTCCACCGGCGTACCTGGAAGTAAATCTGGCCCGCCGCTGCCAGTGACCCAACGGGAAGGAAAGGAAAGGAAAGGAAAGGAAGAAAGAGAGAGAGAGAGAGAGAGAGAGAGAGAGAGAGAGAGAGAGAGAGAGAGAGAGAGAAAGAAAGAAAGAAAGAAAGAAAGAAAGAAAGAAAGAAAGAAAGAAAGAAAGAAAGAAAGAAAGAAAGAAAGAAAGAAAGAAAGAAAGAAATTATCATCACAATTGAGTCCAAAATTTTGGTTGCTAAGCAAGAGCGTTGTTAAATGAGCTTCACCACATTTTAAAAGGTGGCCACTCCCACCCTGTCACATGACTGCCAAGCCACGCCCACAAAATAGGCCACACCTACAGAGTAGGTTCTACAAAATTTGAAACCCACCACTTCCTTCGACCAACCCTTAGTAAGGCCCCACTTGCAATACTGCATCCAGTTCTGGTCACCACAATACAAGAAAGAAGTTGGAAACAAGGGTCTTATTTTGTTTTCACCCCCCAAATAAACGTTTGGCCTTATTTGGGGGGAGGTCTTATTATTTTTGAGGTGCAGGAGGGGGCGAGCGTGGTCACCACATGGCTGCTGCTGTGTCGCAATATTTTCGGGGAGGGCTTATTCTCCGGGGAGGTCTTATTTTCGGGGAAACCGGGCAGGATGGGTCATGTTAAATGGACCTTTTCTTTTTGGGCCTGAGGGCAGGAGGAGGAGAGCAGCCAAGTGAGAATTTGCGTTTTGCGATCCTGAATTAGAAGCTGCCATCCTAATTTTGAACAAAGCTTGCTGGAAGATACATATTCTATATTGATATCTTACATAAGAACATAAGAACAGCCTTGCTGGAACAGGCCACAGCCCATCTGGTCCAGCCTTCTGCCTCCCACAGTGGCTCCCCATTTGCTTCAGGGTCTTCCCAAGCAGAGCTCTTCAACTGCTTGTGATTCCCTGCAAATGGCATTGGGAGACATCCTGCCTATCTCTCCAACCCGGAGGCACTTCCTCGCTCGGTGGACTCCGGTTCCCAGCATGCTCAGCATCACTCTGGAGCTCTGGGAGTTGAAGTCCAGACGTCCGAAGGGTGTCCGAGTTGCAGAATGCTTTGGTGGGGACGTTAGGAGATGGCGGGGAGGCCTGGCGATTCAGCACGACCAACATTGCTGGTTTGTTTCAGACCCAAGATTCCTGTTCCTTTGGGGAACCACAACCTACCCCTTTCCAGAAAGACTGGCTTGGGGAAGAGAAAGAAGGACATGCTCTTACCTGTGGAAAGGGAAAGGGACAAGGTGGCAATTGCGGTCGACTCCTGTTACGGCCAGGTGGGCATTTTTAGGTGCCGGCCACCTGAGGATGGAGACTGGGGCTGTGCGGGGAGGAAGTAGCCAAATCTCCTTCTGTTGATGGAAAGGAAGGAGAGCGGGAGGGAAACAGGGAGGGACTTCCAGGTGAGAAGCGGCAACCTGGCCGCCACACCTGGCAGGAACCGGAGACAGGTGTTGGGTTTCAAACCGACACTCCGTCTGGGAGATGCGACGCGCTGGCTCCTCATTGGCTGCTTGGGGTGGGATGGGGGTGGTGGTGGTGGAGGTGTTCAGCAGGTGTTTTGAACTGGGGCCGGATGCGAAGAGGGTTTTGTTAACCCCCTGAAGGCCAGGGCTTCCCCTCCAGGCTCTCCCCTCGCTAAGCTGCTTATCGGCAGGGAGAGGAAAAGCCTTCAACGGTTGGCACCCCCTGATGATCAGAAACGGCTCGGCGATGCGGTTATGGTCACGGCTAGGAGATTAGTCTACCATGGAGAATAGGGCGGTATATAAATTTGATAAAATATAAATGTGATAAAATAAATTAATATAAGGCCAGCGTGCAGCTATCTGTAGCTGGGAATGCCCTTAAAACACAAAAACTAGACACAAAACAATGCCCTTAAAACACAACAATAGTTTCCAAGTAAGAAATGCGTCGGCTTCCCTGCCCTTTTAAGCCGAGAGTGATTCACTCAAACAGTTTATTCTCATGAATGGGATGCTTCCCTGCCCCGAAGCCAGCCTTCCTCTGAACGGGATTGCTCCAGAAGGGATTTGGCTTCCAGCTCCCATCATCCATCACCCTAAAGCAGGGGTCCCCAACCTTTGCAACTTTAAGTCTGAAGGACTTCAGCTCCCAGTCTTCTCCAGCCAGCTTTGCTTTAAAGCAGGGGTCCCCAACCTTTGCAACTTTAAGTCTGAAGGACTTCAGCTCCCAGAGTTCTCCAGCCAGCTTTGCTGGCTGGAGAATTCTGGGAGCTGAAGTCCTTCAGACTTAAAGTTGCAAAGGTTGGAGACCCCTGCCCTAAAGAACCTCTGGGACACAGGGGTGAGAAGAGGGGGGTCAAAAAGAGGAGGAGGAGGGTAAGGTCTTTGGTCCCACTCAATGGCCTTTGCTCTTCCCCGCCCAGGCCTTTGGCCCCACCCATCATCCCTGGCACTGGTCCCAGCCATTCTGAATGACCGATAGCACTTAGACCTAGATACCGCTTTACGGTGCTTTTACAGCCTTCTCTAAGCGGATGACAGAGTCAGCCTCTTGCCCCCCAACAATCTGAGCCCTCATTTGACCCACCTCGGAAGGACGGATGGCTGAGTCAATATTGAACCTGGTGAGATTCGAACTGCCAAACTGATCCTTAGGAAGGGTATAGAAAATAAGTCAGCAAGTGTCATTTTGCCTCTTTATAAATCTATGGTGAGGCCCCATCTGGAGTATTGTGTACAGTTCTGGTCCCCATACCTTCAGAAGGAGATTATGGAAATGGAAAAGGGGCAGAGGAGGGCAACCAGAAGGATTAGGGGGCTGGAACACCTTCCTTCCCATCTGAGGCTGCAACGGCTGGGCCTCTTCCCTCTAGAACGACGGCGCCTGAGGGGTGACCTGATGGGAGTCTATCAAATCATGCACGGGGTGGACAAAGTAGAAAAGGAAAAACTGTTTTCCTTATCGCACAACACTAGAACTCGGGGGCCCTCCATGAAACTTTTGATAGCTAGACCTCCAACAAATAAGAGGAAGGACTTTTTCACCCAGAGGATCCCTGGTCTATGGAACTCCCTGCCAGAAGAAGGGGTGACAGCTGTCAGCCTCGACACCTTTAAGGAAGGATTAGAGGAGTTCATGGAGAACAAGGGTATCCATGGCTATCATGATGGATGCCTAAGGACACCCTCCGGGATGGAGAGATAGGATGTCTCTCAATGCCATTTGCAGGGAATCACAAGCAGGTGAAGACATCTGCTTGGGAAGACCCTGAAGCAAATGGGGAGCCACTGTGGGAGACAGAAGGCTGGACTGGATGGGCTGTGGCCTGTTCCAGCAAAGCTGTTCTTATGTTCTTATGTTGGCAGCCGTGGTCAGCAGAAGTAGCCTGCAGTACTGCCCTCTAACCACTGCGCCAGTGCGGCTCTTACTATAACAGATGAACAGAGTTGGAAGGGACCTTGCAGGTCGTCTAGTCCAACCCCCTGCCCAAGCAGGAGACCATACCTAGGATCGAACTCACAACCTCCTGCTTGTGAGGCAAGAGCGCCACCTCTAGGCCACAGCAGCTTCTTACTCTTACTCATCAGTGGGCGCCAAGCGACGGCCCCTTTCCGACAGTTCCAAGCATTCTCCAGCCACAATTCTCCAGGCTCCCACCACCTCTGGAAGCTGCCCAGATGGGGAATAACAGAACAATAGAGTTGGGAGGGACCTTAGAGGACTTCTAGTCCAGCCCCCTGCTCAAGCAGGAGACCCTCTACCATTTCAGACCACCAATGGCTGTCCAATCTCTTCTTCAAAACTACCAGCGATGGAACACCCACCCACCCCCCAACAGCTCCTAGTATATTAATACAATAATACAATAGCAGAGTTGGAAGGGACCTTGGAGGTCTTCTAGTCCAACCCCCTGCGTGGGCAGGAACCTTATACCATTTCAGACAAATGGCTGTCTAACATCTTCTTAAAGACTTCCAGGGTGGGCGCATTCACAACTTCTGGAGGCAAGCTGTTCCAGAGGTTAATTGTTCTAACTGTCAGGAAATTTCTCCTTAGTTCTAAGTTGCTTCTCTCCTGGATTAGTTTCCACCCATTGCTTCTTGTCCTGCCCCCAGGTGCTTTGGAGAATAGCTTGACTCCCTCTTCTTTGGGGCACCCTCTGAGGTATCGGAAGACTGCTATCATGTCTCCCCTGGTCCTTCTCTTCATCAAACTAGACCTACCCAGCTCCTGCAACCGTTCTTCATATGTTTTAGCCTCCAGTCCCCTAATCATCTTGGTTGCTCTTCTCTGCACTCTTTCCAGAGTCTCCACGTCTTTTCTACATCGTGGCGACCAAAACTGTAGGCAGTATTCCAGGTGTGGCCTTACCAAGGCACTATAGAGTGGCATTAACCCTTCCCGTGATCTAGATCTAGATCCTGGAAGCAAGTTGCTCTACTGATTAATCGTTCTCGCTGTTGGCAGCCGATGATCAGCAGGGGTAGCCTGCAGTACTGCCCTCTTAACCACTGAGCCACCACGGCTCATTAACGAGGGCGGGGGATTACGGGAAGTCTTTGGCCTTTCGCACCCACAGCCCGGGGAGGTAGGCCAGGGAGCCTAGACCCGGGCCCGTCTTGCAGGCTTCGGGTCGCGTTCAGGCTGAAAGACAGGAGAAGTGGGGAAGCCGAATTCCTGAGCAAAGTCTGCATTCCTCTTGCGTAACGGATGGGAGTTTAGATCCTAAACCTCACAGAGGCAGATAACTTACTGGTTGGGGGCGGGGGGGAGAGAGAGAGAGGGTAGGGGACAGGATAAACATCCCCCCTCTGCTTTTGCTTGAAATTCTTTGTCTGCTTGAATTCAGCATTGCTATTATCCGATACAACTTCATTGCAGAACAGCAGGAAAGGGATGGTGGGGTGGTGAGAGAAAACATCCTTTCCCATCTTTGCAACAACCCTGCCAGGTAGGCCAGCTAGGTCTCCCTCTCTCTCAAAGTGGCTGAAATCTATTTGCTTTTGAGGGTATGGTATGGGAAGGGGATGGTGATGTCTTACTCTCCAAACCCCGCCAGGTCAAAGCCATATTCATGGCCATTTAATAAGCCTTAAGGCCATACAATCAGGAGAAATCCATCCACTAGGCCACACTGCACTCCTCCGTCTCCTGCAAGGCAAGGAACCCCACCGTCTCCATCTTCCCAATTTCCGCTCCGTCTGCTCTTCCTTCTTGGACAGTCTCCGGCATTTAATCTATCCCAAATATATTGATTCCTTCTGTCAACTCAAAACCAAATCAGGGGTCCCCAACCTTTCGGAACTCAGGGACCACTCAATTCGTAATTTTAAATCCCGCCAACCACAAACACGATCGTTTTAAAAAGAAAAATAGGATTTAGCGCTATATATATATATATATATATATATATATATATATATATATATATATATATATATATATATATATATATATATATATATAAAAAAGTTTTTCTGCGGACCCCCAACATTTTCTCACCAACCACCAGTTTATGACCACCGACCCAGAAGATCCTGGGCAGCTTAGAATTCTACATTTATTTATTTTATTTTATTTTATTAAATGTATACCCCACCCTTCTCCTAAAAAAGGACCCAGGGCGGCACACAGGCATCATTAAAAACATACAAAAATCCAAAAATCCAAAATTGTTAAAAACTAATTAAATATTCCCTGTGCTAAAATTGATAAAACTCTAAAATTTAAAAATTCAAAACAGTAAGAGGTCAACAAACAAACATCCAGTAAAGGAATACAAAGATAATTAACCAACTGACAAATCAAGCCAAGATATTTACAAGGGGTCTCTGAAAATCCCTTGCGGGATCCCCCTGGAACAGGGGTTCGTCCCGACCGTAACCCGAACGGGAAAGGTGAAACTACCTCTATTCTGTCTCCAGCACCGATGACCAGCGCCCGCCGTTTGACTGGGCTGTATCCTAAGTGATGGACGCAACACGGTGCCCCTCGTGGGAGGGGAGTCCAGTTCAGGCCCATTTTCAAGACCTGGTGGTCTTCAGTGCATTCTTTGGTCTCTGCCCAAAAGACCCCTGAGGGAGGGTCTCCTACCTTGCCCGCCCTACCCAGGAAGAACGGGCGCCATCCACCATCCGCGCTCGCCCATCCTCTGCCACTTGGACAGCTCCTGTTTTATACTCGGCAAAAAGTTGAGAGGGGAAAGAAAAAGGCCCCCAAAGCCGTTAACATTCACCGCCAGGTGATTTGTGATGGACGGAAGGTGGGGCGTAGGGGAGGGAGGGGGTAAAAATTGGAATTCCTGGGAATTTTTCTCCGTTTGGCTGGGCTCGGGAATCCGGCGTGCCTCGGTTTCCCAGGTCAAACTCTGCAAGGCCTCGGCGAGTTTTCTCAACGTTTCGGGGAAGGGAAAACAATGCCGAATTCTTTGGCGAAGGGCAGCCAGGCTTACGAAAAACCAATCAATCCACTACTCACTTGGCCTTTGAAGTGAAAGCCACTGGACAGGAGGAGGAAAGGAAGCCAACCGTGGGCTGGTTTAATGATTTGCATCTTCTAAAAGTGTTTCATCCCCCACCCCTTCCCTTCTAGTTAACCCCAAATATTCATCACCCTAATGGAGCATCTGACAAAATAAAAGAGGAGTGGGTTATAATTGGGGCGGGGATGGAGAAAGAAGGTAGAACTTCCCAGCCGCAATCTAGAAGGAGAGGAATTATTATTATTATTCCAAAAGAAGTGCGTAGAGTCTTATCTCGGTTTTTTTGGCGGAGGCACAGAACGGGGCGGTGAAAATCTTCGCCTGGTACTGGCCCCACGGGCCAGGAATCTCGCCTTGAATAATTTTTAACTTTCTGCCCTCACAAAAGGCGGCAGAGATGGGGAGGTGGGGGGGGGAGGGAAGAGAGGGGTTGACTCGTCTGGCCGGCTCAAAATTTTTGCCAGGAAGACATGAGATCAAGGCGGGAGGAAAGGGGGGGGGAGGGAATGGACACCCAGGGATCCCCACCCAGGTGTGCGGGATAGGTGGGAAGAGGGCCCAAAGGTGTGTTTGATGGGAAAATGGTCTCGGAATGGTAGGGAGGTTTTTAACGTAAGCTTTGGCAGGCTCTGTGAGTCAGCAACATATAAAATGGAATGGAATAGAATAGAATAAGGAAGAGAAGAGAAGAGAAGAGAAGAGAAGAGAAGAGAAGAGAAGGGAAGGGAAGGGAAGGGAAGGGAAGGGAAGAGAAGAGAATAAGAGTAGAGTAGAGTAAACAGAATAGCATAGCATAGCATAGAATAAGAGTGGAATAGAATGGAATGGAATAGAGAATAGAATAGAATAAGAGTAGAATAGTAGAGTACAGTAGAGTAAATAGAATAGCATAGCATAGAAAAAGAGTGGAATGGAATGGAATGGAATAGAATAGAATTACTGGAATGGAATAGAATGTAATGGAATGGAATAGAATAGAATTACTGGAATGGAATGGAATAGAATAGACTAAGGAAGAGAAGAGAAGAGAAGAGAAGAGAGAAGAGAAGGGAAGAGAAGAGAATAAGAGTAGAGTAGAGTAAACAGAATAGCATAGCATAGAATAAGAGTAGAATAGAATGGAATGGAATAGAGAATAGAATAGAATAAGAGTAGAATAGTAGAGTACAGTAGAGTAAATAGAATAGCATAGCATAGAAAAAGAGTGGAATGGAATGGAATAGAATAGAATTACTGGAATGGAATAGAATGGAATGGAATAGAATAGAATTACTGGAATGGAATAGAATGGAATGGAATAGAATAGAATTACTGGAATGGAATGGAATGGAATGGAATGGAATAGAATAAGAGTACAGTAGAGTAGAGTAAATAGTATAGCATAGCATTGGAATGGAATGGAATGGAATAGAATAGAATAGAATAGAATAGAATGTAGAATATAGGAATAGAATAGAATCCCTTGGTTCATTTGATTTCCAGGCATCAGCCTTGTCCAAAAACACGACTATTGATACCCCAAACAACCTGCTGATACAAAGACTGGGCAAATATTATCTTTCAAGTGAAGCCCCGGGGCTACGCCACGTAGGATTGCCAGGGGGTTTTCTCCTGCTTTGAAGCTGCCTTGAAGCCAGAGAAAACTGGCCGGGGGGAAAGTCCTCCTGCAATGCAGCCGGCCCAGGTTTACAGATGCGGCCAATGTTTTCTCAAAGCAAAAGAACCTCCGGGGCCCCACCTAGCAGGCTCAATTCCCTTCTGAATTCCCCTGCTGCTGTTTCGAAGGGTCGATTGAGAAGCTTCTCCAATCGAAAGCGGAGGGAGGGAGAAGGGCAGAAAGAAGGATGGAGTGATGGAGGGGAAGGAAGGGAGGAAGAAGAGAGGGAGGGAGGGAGGGAGGAGAGGAGAGGAGGGGGTGGCTGGAGGCAGCTCCAGGGCATCGGCCTGAAATTGGATTTCCTTCCTTCTCTTGTTTTGGGTTATTAGAAACCAGGCGTTCAACCCCTTTGGGGCAGCCCCATGGCCAGAGGGCCCTGCTTTGATCTTGCCCTGGGGGTGAATAAAACCAAGAGCAGGCCCCCACATTCGCCCCATGGCAACCGTAACACGGATCAGACCAGCCCCGAAGGTTCAACCGGAGCGGCTTAGGAAAAACAATGTTTCGGCCATCGCTAATGGCACCGGGGCCTTAACCCTACCGAGTCGAGGGCCGATGAAAGTTATTTATTTATTTTTTAAATGGGGGGGGGGGGATTTTGACTAGGAGACCACCACCGGTTTTCTCTGCGGTACTTTTCCTAAGCGGCAAGACTTTCCCCCCAAAGGCTGTGATTAAAGTCCCTGTCAGGAATTCCCAGCAATTGGGATGCTGAGCTTGTCGATCAGAAAAGGTCGGCAGTTCGGAGGTTCGAATCCCCAGCGCTGCGTCATGGAGGGAGCTCCCGTGACTTGTCCTGGCTTCTGCCGACCTAGCAGTTCGAAAGCAGGTTTAAAAAGGGAAGTAGAAAAATAGGGACCCCCCTTTGGTGGGAAGGGAACAGCGTTCCGTGAGCCTTCGGGCGTTGAGTCCTGCCGGCCACATGACCACGGAGACGTCTTCGGGCAGCGCTGGCTCTTCGGCTTTGAAACGGAGATGAGCACCGCCCCCTAGAGTCAGGAACGACTAGCACAGATGTGCGAGGGGAACCTTTACCTTTAACTAATTTCCAGGATCCTGCACTTTTATTATCGAGTTTCATTCTTTCTTTTATAAATGCAATAAATCTTAAATCTTTTCCGGGGACTCAAAGCCAGAAATGAAAAGGGAGCTGGACCTGGAGGTCTAACTAGGCACCGCGTTGTGCCTACCTTGGGATGAATGACTTTAAGAGGCAGGAGACAGGATCAGGCTGAAGGTCCACGTTCTCCCCGCTTCTGGGGCATACAGAGGCCAACCAGATGTGCCCAGGGAATCCCCCTGGTGGACCAATAAGAGGAGGTCACCCCTTTTTTTTTTATCAGTCTGGCAATTGGGATGGAAAGGTTGCTGATGGAGAATTCAGGAAGGCATCAAGACCGACTGACATTGATAGTGCTACTTGTCTAAAGGAAGCAAACTTCCTTCCTTCTCTCTCTTCCCTCCCTCCTTCCTTTCTTCTTTGCCTCTTTTTCCTTCCTTCCTTCCTCCCTCCCTCCCTCCCTCCCTCCTTCCTTGCCTCTCCTTCCTTCCTTCCTTCCTTCCTTCCTTCCTTCCTCCCTCCCTCCCTCCTTCCTTACCTCTTTTTGCTTCTTTCCTTCCTTCCATCCCTCCATCCTTGCCTCCTTCCTTGCCTCTCCTTCCTTCCTTCCTTCCTTCCTCCCTCCCTCCCTCCCTCCTTCCTTACCTCTTGCCTCCTTCCTTGCCTCCTTCCTGGCCTCTCCTTCCTTCCTTCCTTCCTTCCTTCCTTCCTTCCTTCCTTCCTTCCTTCCTTCCTTCCTTCCATCCTTCCATCCTTGCCTCCTCCCTCCCTCCCTCCCTCCCTCCTTTCTATCCTCCCTCCCTCCCTTGCCTTTTCCTACATTTTGAGTGTCCCTTTAACGGGCATCTAGATCCCAGCCCACCAATTTATCTTGGATCACCCTGGGCAGCTTTGTTATTGGCACACCAATCCGTGAATAACACGGGTGGCTTGTATTTTGCATGCTTTTTCTTTAATGGGATAATTACTCACCCATCTCCCAACCTGCCTATCTGCTCAATGAAAGCACTGGGGAGAATGGCTGTCCAGCACAGCTCAGAGGCCAAATCACAGCCTAGCCGGAGAATTTACATGCGTCTTCAGCTATGCTTGGCATTTTGGGCTGCTGTACAAGCCGCCTTATCGAGGAACCTCAGGGGAAGAGGTTGAAAAGGAAGGTCATTTTTAAAAATTCCTCCTTCTCCTCCTCCGAATTATTTCCCTCCTGCTGGGCTCGCAGGAAGTCAGGACCACACCAGAGGATTTTAACAGAATAAATCAGAAGAAGAGGAACTGACTGCTCGCCTGAAGAGGTCCTTGTGCATAGAATGTAGAACCAGAGGGTGGAAGGGCCTAATTTTCTGATAAACATCGACTGGTTTTTAAATTGAATTAGATTTTATTGGGGTTTTAATTGGGTTTAGCACAGGTTGGGTTAATTTAATTAGTTTTTAATATTTATGATATATTGATTACCGGTTTTATGTATATAAAACCGCCTTCTGCCCCATACATCCCTTCGTCCGCTCCGCTCCCACAGAGAGGGTCTTCTCCGGGTACCGTCGGCCGGGCAATGCCGGTTGGCGACGCCCAGGGGAAGGGCCTTCTCTGTGGTGGGCCCGGCCCTCTGGAACGATCTACCCCCCGACCTACGCACCACCTCGGACCTCCGCCTCTTCCGCCAACGTCTTAAGACGTATCTATTCCAACAAACCGGCCTAGCATAGCCCCCCGTTTCTGACTTTTATCTATAAATTTTAATTTTCAGGGTTTTGAATGGGTTTTTTAGCACGGGATTTAATTTAATATGTTTTTAATAATGTATATTGTCTTTTGTTATGGTTTTTAATAATGCCTGTGTGCCGCCCTGGGTCCTAACAAGGAGAAGGGCGGGGTATAAATTTGAAAAATAAAAATACGTGGTTTTATTTTCCTGTGCACCGCCCCGAGTCCCTTTTGGGGAGAATGGGGCGGTATACAAATTTAATAAAATAAAATGAAATGAAAAGATGAAGGCACCTCGGAGGTCTTCTACTCCAGGGGTCTCCAATGCTTTGGACCTCAGCTTAGGCCACTAAATTCATAATTTTAAATCCCGCGGACCACGAATACGATCTGCCTAATGGAAAGCTGGGTGGGCGTGGCTGGGTGGTCATGTGACTGGGTGGGCGTGGCCAACTCGATGTCACTCACATCGAGGGGCGCCTCGCCTCGCCACTCCTCGCCTGCCCGCCCGGGCTCCTTAGGGCCCCAACAGCAAGCAGTGGCTGGAGCTAAGCAGCCCCCCCCCCCAGAGAAAGAGCTCCGTTCAAATGGGATCTGGCCGAGAAGGAGGCTCCGCAGAAGCACCTCACTGAGGACTAGGAGCATAGGCTTTCCAAGCAGAGGGAAGACCTGCGGGACAGCAAGGCCAGAGACCGGCGCCTGGAGGCTCAGCGGGCTGAGATGGTCAGCCAGTTCCAGGCCATGAAGCAGTCCTCCGGCTCTTAATGCCACATCAGTAATCGGGACCCCGGATGTCTGTCTGTCTGTCTGTCTGCCTCTCTCTCTCTCTTTCTTCTTTTCTTTCCCCACTTCGAGACCGCCTCCTGCTCCATACATCCCTTAGACCAATACGCTCCCACAGAGAGGGCCTTCTCGGGGTGCCATCGGCTGGACAATGCCGACTGGCGATACCCAGGGGAAGAGCCTTCTCTGTGGCGGGCCCAGCCCTTTGGAACGACTTACCCCCTGAACTTCGCATCATCTCCGACCTCCGCCTCTTCCGCAAGTGTCTTAAGACACATCTGTTCCATCTAGCCGGCCTAGCGTAACCTCCATTACTGACTTTTAGACATTTAAATTTGGGGATTTTAATTTGGTTTTTAGCGCAGGGTTTTATTTATTAGAATAAGTTTTTAAATTTTTTATATGTTTTTGTATGTATTTTAGTATTCCTGTGCGCCGCCCTGGGTCCGTTTGGAGAAGGGCGGGGTATAAATGTAATAAAATAAAATAAATAAATAAATAAATAAAACTTCAGACCAAATTGCAAAATAAATATTTGCGCGACTGCATCCTGGCTTTTAGACCCGCATGGAGCTTAATGCGGAACTGCGACCGATTTCAAAAGGTTTCGTGGCACCTGGCAGGCGTTGCTATTGATCCTCTCGTTCCCCAAAAAATAAAATAAGAATAAAAATATGAAATAAATCAAAATAAATGAAGGCTTCAGCCGGGATCCCAGGGCGTCGTTCTTTTATCTCCCTCTGTTTCATCCCCGTGACAACCTGTTTATTCCATGAGGGTGGTTTTTTTTTTATAATCCTGCTCTTTAGCTCAGGAAAAAAAAACCCGAAAGGCCTGCGAGCAAATGAAAGGACTTTGCAAAAGGCAAAAAAAAAAAGAGAGAGAGAAGAGGAGGGAAGAGGAAAAGAGGAAAAGGTGATTTGTGTGGGATATTTGGGGATCTCCAAAGTAGAAGTGGATTTGGGACCCAGGTACGAGGCAATCTGAAGGATGCGGTGGCTCAGTGGCTTGTCGATCAGAAAGGTCGGCCATTCAGCAGTTCGAATCCCTAGCCCCGCGGAATGGAGCGAGCTTCCGTTAACTTCTCCCAGCTTCTGCCAACCTAGCCGTTCGAAAGCGGGTTAAAAAGGCAAGCCCCTCTCTCAAATCGGACTCTCACACTCAGGGGCAGGTGCAAAACCTGGCATAGAAACCAAACCTCGTTTTTTGGCCTTGCAGAGGGAGGGTTTTTTGGGGGGGGGCATCGCTAGGTAGAGAAGCCGAGGGAGAATTCGAGATCAAAGCAGAACCGGTGAGCCATTCGGGCGGAGTAATTAGTTCCCCCAGGATTGGGTTTCTGGCTTCTGCCTGGTGATCAGCCCCCCGGGGGGGGGGGGGGAAATCGGCCCCTCCATGGCTTTCTTTGCAAGGGGTGGGAAAGATTGCGTCACCCATCCCGAACCTCTTTCCCCTGGGGGGCAAAAAAACCCTGCCTGGGGTGGGGTGGGATGGTTCCCGGAAGCCCACAGCATTTGGGGCACGGTGGCTGCCCTGCCGACATGATTTTCAGTGTAAAAATTAAATATCAGATTCCCAGAATGTATAACCTCTTCCATTAGTCAAATGTTGTTTCTCTCAGGGTTAATCAGCCCAGGTAGGTAGGAGAAGAACCTCCACATGCCAAGGCATGATATCTTTCAACCCCAGGTCTTAAATCAGGCCGTCTGTTACTATTATCCGCAATAATCCAGGGCAGAAACAGTGATTGTAGGAAGGAAAGTTGAAGAGGCTCTCTATTTTCAATTGACCTCTAAATCTCACACGCTCGGGGGGCACCAGTGAAGGAAACGCCCTCCTCTCCTCTTTTCAAAGTCCTCACCTAAGAGCTAAATGGAGGTAGGGACAGGTTTTATTTTCCTGGGCTGCGGGCTTCTGGGAACAATCCCACCCCACCCCAGGCAGGGTTTTCCCGCCTCCCAGGCTCCAAGATCGCCACAGATGGGGACTGCAGCCAATAAATTAAAAGAGGTTTGTTCCTGGGAAGGGAAGCTAGACAGCATAACTAAAAAGCAGAGACATCCCCCTGCCAACAAAAGTATAGTTAAGGCGATGGTTTTCCCAGCTGCCATGGATGGCTGTGAAGGTTGGACCATAAGGAAGGCTGAGCACCAAAGAATGGAGGCCTTTGGACTCTGGGGCTGGAGGAGAAGATTCCTGCATTGAGTCCCTTGGACTGCAAGGCCATCCAACCGGTCGGTCTTAGAGGAGATCCACCCTGACTGCTCTTCAGAAGGCCAGATCCTGAAGAGGGAACTCAAAGACTTTGGCCACCTGATGAGAAGGAAGAAGGACTCCCTGGAGAAGAGCCTCGTGCTGGGAACGATGGAGGGCAAGAGAAGAAGAAGGGGACGGCAGAGAAGGAGGGGGCTGGATGGAGTCCCCCAAGCACCCAGCGTGAGCTTCAATAGACTCCAGAGGATGGTGGAGGACAGGAAGGCCTGGAGGGACTTGGTCCATGGGGTCGCAATGGGTCAGACACAACTTCGCAACTAACAACAACAAGAGCTATTTTACCCTTACCAGTTCTTCTCCTTCTGTGCCATTCCTCTTGTCGAACATATTTGAAGGCAGGGCAGGGCAGGGCCTGGCCATTAGAATGGCAAGTCACTCTGGGGGGTAGGGGGGCTGCCTAGAGAATGGAAAGGGGCATTATCTCCTCTCTTATCCCCTCCTCTATCTCCGGACACTCCGCCCCATCCACGAGTACGTCCATCCTCCCTGCCGAGGTGTTTACAGGGCAACGGAAGGTGCTACCTGATCTCCACCTGGAGCGTTAAAAAAAAACACCCAATCGCTGTAATTAAGGAGGTTGTTTTTAATTGCAGGATGCTAATTGCACAGGAAAGGTGAGGTACGCTGTTTGCCGCCCACCTGGGCTCCCCTGAGCCAGACAACCAGGGGCTCAGGCATCACTGGGTCTGATTAGTGGAGGGTTTTGTTTTTTTTATATCCCCTGGTTTATTCGTTAACTAAATTAGTCCTAATTTTGCACGGACATTTTCTCTTTTTTCTCCCTTCCCAGCTATATATCTATGCTGAGGCTGCCCAGGGAATCCTAGTTTCCTTTTTTTCTTTTTAGAAAACCGTGTTTTCATTTTTATTTTCAGACAGGTAACCACAAGTATACCGTTACATCATTAACCAACCCTATTTCACATTATCCAATATTGTATCGGTGCCTATTCCCATCAACCCACAGTAATTATCATTTGCTCTACATCATATGGCATCCTATCCATCGCCATCCTGCCCCCGTCCTCCTCCCTACAACCTTTCTGCCCTCTACCATCCCTGTCTTCTCTACTTCCCCTTCCTCTCTCCTCTTTCCACTTCTTTTCTCCCTCCCCCTCTTTTCCTCCCTTGAATCCTGGTTTCTTAAGGTTCTAGAGAAGAGCAACGGAGATGATTAGGGGACTGGAGGCTAAAACCTATGAAGAACGGTTGCAGGAACTGGGTATGTCTAGTTTAATGACAAGAAGGACCAGGGGAGACATGATAGCGGTGTTCCAATATCTCAGGGGTTGCCCCAAAGAAGAAGGAGTCAAGCTATTCTCCAAGGCACCTGAGGGCAGGACAAGAAGCAATGGGTGGAAACTAATCAAGGAGAGAAGCAACTTAGACCTGAGGAGAAATTTTCTGACAGTGAGAACAATTAACCTGTGAAACAACTTGCCACCAGAAGTTGTGAATGCCCCAACCCTGGAAGTCTTCAAGAAGATGTTGGATAGCCATTTGTCTGAAACGGTATAGGGCTTCCTGCCTAGGCAGGGGGTTGGACTAGATGACCTCCAAGGACCCTTCCAACTCTGCTATTGTATTATTATAATGATTAGGGGACTGGAGGCTAAAACATAGGAAGAACGTTTGCAGGAACTGGGTAGGTCTAGTTTAATGAAAAGAAGGACTAGGGGAGACATGATAGCAGTCTTCCAATATCTCAGGGGCTGCCCCAAAGAAGAGTGAGTCAAGCTATTCTCCAAAGCACCGGAGGACAGGACAAGAAGCAATGGGTGGAAACTAATCAAGGAGAGAAGCAACTTAGAACTCAGGAGAAATTTCCTGATGGTGGGAACAAATTCATCAGTGGAACAACTTGCCTTCAGAAGTTGTGAATGCCCCAACCCTGGAAGTCTTCAAGAAGATGTTGGATAGCCATTTGTCTGAAACGGTATAGGGCTTCCTGCCTAGGCAGGGAGTTAGACTAGATGACTTCCAAGGTCCCTTCCAACTCTGCTATTGTATTGTATTGTATTATAGTCCTCAACCTGCATTCGGCTTTAAAAAAAAAAAATGGAGGAAGGGCAGAAAGCTTTTCCCAGAATGCATCCTGGCGGGAAATCACCCAGATCGACTAAGTGGTCTTCAATGGGCCTGAAAATCCAAGCCCCCCACCCCCCAACAAAAATACTGCTAGCAAATCCTTTGACTCGACTCACCCGTTTAGTGACTCACAGGCCGATGTCTGCAAGTCATCGGGTGAGCCAATCCAGGCGAGGAAAAACGGGATGATAAATAGAAGAAAGACACAAGAGATATTTCGTCCTGGCCTTTGGGAGGCTGACATTTTTTTTTTGATTAAAGGAAAGGTCAAATGGGAAGCGGTGCGGTATCCGGGGTGCAAATTCGACGGAGCTGTTCTTGGCCATAAGGAAGCGGGCATCTCGCAAAGAGGCGCTATTAAAGGAGGACATTAAGCATCCGCTCTCCCCGTTTAACAACAAAAAACAAATACCAATTGAATTTCGTCGCCTCTTCTTCCAGGCAGCAAGCTCATTGGGGGCCTTTCTCCTTCCTTGCCCGTTTGGGGTGTGTGTGTGTGTGTGTGTGTGTGTGTGTGTGTGTGTTGTGTACACGTGAGCGTACAGTTTTGGGGGGGGAGGTCAAGAGGAAAGAAACTTTTCTGCCTTCACTCCAAGGATTCTCTGCACCTGATTTCCCTCATCTGGATCGCTTCAAGGGATGAGCGTCAGGGTTGGCTTGCCTTTTCTTCCTCCAGCTTTGCAGTTTTTCTGCTCAAAAGCAGGCCGGCTTTTGAAATGTCTGCCCGAGGGGATTGGGGGAGTGGGGGGGGGGGGGAAGCCTTGAAGGGGAGGGGGAACTTTTGGGGTGCTCTGGTCAAGGGCATCCCACAAACATCCCTGCACTGGTTTGCCAACTGCATCCCTTGCAATTTCTGACAGCAGTGATATTATAAATTAGGTATTATTATAAATAATAAATTATTTTGTTATTTATGAAATCAATGCATTGTATATACTGTATGCAATCAATATACATATATATATATATATCCAAGAGAGAGAAAGGGTAGGAAGCAAGGGAGGAGGGAAGGAAGAGAGAGAGAGAGAGAGAGGAGGGAAGGAAAGAGGAGGGAGGGAGGAAGAGAAAGGGGAAGGAAGGAAGCAATGGGGAGGAAGGAAGAGAAAGAAAGAGAGAGAGAGAGGAAGGAAGGAAGGAAGGAAGGAAGGAAGGAAGGAAGGAAGGAAGGAAGGAAAGGAAAGGAAAGGAAAGGAAAGGAAAGGAAAGAGGAAGGAAGAGAGAGGAAGGAAGGAAGCAATGGGGAGGAAGGAAGAGAAGGAAAGAAAGGGAAAGAGGAAGGAAGGAAGGAAAGAGGAGGGAGGAAGAGAAAATAAGAGGGAGGGTAAGGAAGGAAAAGGGAGGAAGGAAGGAAGGAAGGAATGGGGGAAGGAAGGAAGAGAAAAAAAGAGAGGAAGGAAACAAAGGAAAGAGGAAGGAAGAGAGAGAGAGAGGAAGGAAAGACAGGAAGGAAAGAGAAGGAAGGAAGAGAAAGAGAAAGGAAGGAAGAAAGAGGGAAGGAAGGAAGAAGAAAGAAAGAAAGGGAAAGAGGGAGGAAGGAAAGAGGAGGGAGGAAGAGAAAGTACGAGAGAGGGGAAGGATGGAAAAGGGAGGAAGGAAGGAATGGGGGGAAGGAAGGAAGATAAAAAAAGAGAGAGGAAGGAAAGGAAAGAAAGAGGAAGGAAGGAAGAGAAAGAGATAGGAAGGAAGGAATGGGGAGGAAGGAAGAGAAAGAAAGAAAGAAAGAAAGAAAGAAAGAAAGAAAGAAAGAAAGAAAGAAAGAAAGAAAGAAAGAAAGAAAGAAAGACCGGAAGGAAAGAGAAGGAAGAGAAAGAGAAAGGAAGGAAGAAGGAGGGAAGGAAGGAAGGAAGGAAGGAAGAAAGAAAGAAAGAAAGAAAGAAAGAAAGAAAGAAAGAAAGAAAGAAAGAAAGAAAGGCATTCCTATTGTGGGGAGGAGAGAAGCAGGTGGCAATCACCCCCCAGCAGGGTCTCCATTCACCCCAGGTGAACCGATACCCCTGTTTATGAACGGCTGGTTGGCACAGAACCAACATCTGCCATCTCTTGCAAACATGAAAGAAGTCGGCCCTTTTGTCTTGACAAACCCACCTGGACAAGGAAGGGAAAAGGAAGATGGGCGGGGTGGGGGCAGGAGAGAGAAAGAGAGAGGAGAGGAGAGGTGGAGGGGAAAAACCCCACCATAAGCAGGTCTGCGTCAGCCTCTCGGCTGTAAAAGTCAATTTTCCTCCTTGGGTGTCTGGTTGACTTATCTCCTTCCTCCTCCTCCTCCTTCTCCTCCTCCTGTCCATCAATCTTGTCCCAGCTCTGAATCAGAAACAGGGGGGGGGGGGGATAAGGCAAGGAATTATACGAACCATTGGCTCTAATTGCACCATCGTTTTGAAGACTTATTTACCTGCAGCCTACAATTCCCTGGAGCCCATCCGATGGGAGGAATTGTGTGTGTGTGGGGGGGGGAGAGGCAATGTTGGGTTAAAATCTGCTGGCCCAATCCTGCTCTCAAGGCCACGCCATCCCTAACCTTTCCATTCCCTCTCTTCTTCCATCTCCCCACCCACCCACCCAAAAAAAAAAAAAAACTCAAGAAGGAAAGGGGGCAAGCCCCTCTGAATGGCCCAGGTTAGCCCTCGCTTCGATTGTTCGTCTATTTATCCCAATTTCCACCCTGCCCCAAGAGTAGCAAGCCCTCCGCTCTGGAAGAGGAGCAGGACGCAGATCATGCACCAAATGAGGGCTGTGCTTTGCCCCCTCCCTCCCTCCCCCTCCCCCGGAAAACCAAAATTGCACGGTGTCAAAACGACACAAAAAAAAAAAGGAGGATGAAATATATCTCCGAGAAAGGCCCCGGTGAGTTGTGTATGTCAGAGATAAAAGGCAGGCAGAGGATAGATTCTCTATTATTATATCTGGGGGTGGAGGGGTGGCGGAGGAGGATTGTCCGTGAAAATGATTCAGAGGCCTGGGCAATTAATGTATCGTGGTTTCTGCCAGAGATATTTGCCATCGCTTTTGAGGGAAAGGTGGCATCGGAGGGACCTCGCTGAAATGTTGATATTTATTCTTTGCTGGCTTTCGTGCAGAGGCTAAATAAAAAAATAAAAAAATCTGCTTTCGCGGGGGGGTGGGGGGTGGGGAGAATGCATCTTCATGTCAATTTCGTGCAGACTTTCCTGGAGAGGGGAGGGATAATGTAGGAAAGCTTGCTAAAAATTTCGCCCAGTTGCCTTGTTTTCGCTATCAGAAGGACCAGGGGAGACAGGATAGCAGCCTTCCGATATCTCAGGGGTTGCCACAAAGAAGAGGGAGTCAAACTATTCCATAGCGCTCCATGGCACGGGACCTAGCTATCTGCGAGATCGCATCCTACCCCATACATCCCTCCGACCGATTCGCTCCCACAGAGAGGGACTTCTCCGGGGTGCCATCCACTAGGCAATGCCAGCGGGCGACGCCCAGGGGAAGGGCCTTCTCTGTGGTGGGCCCAGTTCTATGGAACGACCTACCCCCCCGACCTCAGGACAACCACGGACCTCCGCGCCTTCCGACAAAAGCTCAAGACTTATCTATTCCAACTGGCCGGCCTGGCCTAACCTACCTTCCTGCCTCTCAGTCTGAACATTTAAATTGTTTTAATTGGGTTTTTAAGGGGTTTAGTTTTTAGTATTTTGGGTTTTTAGGGCAGGGATAAATTGTTTAATCTGATTTTATATATATTTATGATGTATTTATGTTTATATGTTTTTAATTTCCCTGTGCACCGCTCCGAGTCCCTTCGGGGAGAGGGAGCGGTCTACAAATTAAATTTATTATTATTATTTTTATTATTCTCCAAGGCACCTGAGGGCAGAACAAGAAGCAATGGGTGGAAACTAATCAAGGAGAGAAGCAACTTAGAACTGAGAGGAAATTTCCTGACAGTGAGAACAATGAATCAGTGGAACAGAAGTTGCCTCCAGAAGTTGTGAATGCCCCAACACTGCAAGTGTTCATCGAGGGTCATCGGCACATGACTGCCGAATGCGTGTGCGGCCCACGTGACTCGACTCACCCGCTGGAGGCTCCCACCGGTCCGCGGAATTTTTTTTTACATGAAACCGGTCCCTGGTGCCAAAAAGGTTGGGGACCCCTGCTGTACTGTATCTTGTTACAATGACAATAAAACCTACTTGGCTTGACTCGTTCCCCTGCCTTCCGTGGGGTTTGCTTAGAGAGAGACAATGAACACGATGGCCTCCAGATGGCGCTGTGTCACCGTGCCAATCTGCTCTCCGATGCTTTCTGGTAGCTGGGCTTTTTTCCTTAGATATGGTGGACTACAATTCCCATTCTCCCAACCGCAGGGCACCGTGGGCCATCGGAAAGCAGAGACCGTCCGACAGAGGTCTCAGCTATCCGAGGCGGCAAGTTCAGAAATGAACGTGCAGCCTCGTCGTCAGCCATTTTCCGTGCAGGAAATGTTACGTCCAGATCCAAAAACGAGAATGATGGAAAGATCGGAATGGCTTTCCCCCGAAGGTCATGCAGTCTGACCCTCTGCCAGGGTGGAAATAAAATACGAATGGGACGTTTGAAAGCCACACATATGACGTATTGGTAGACAACGACGATTCCCCTCCAGAGCTGGTCAAAGTTTTGGGGTTTGAGTTTTATTGGTTTTTTAGACCGCCCTACTCCCGAAGGACTCAGGGCGGTGTACAGCCAGAATAAAAACAAATATATAAAAGTTTAAAAAGGCTTTTAAAAGACATATTAAACTTTGGCCGAAATGTGGAAAAAAAACCCAAGCTAACCCTGATTAAAATTAATAAAATTTGAATTTAAAAATCATGTTTTATGCCAGCCCGGCTTGTTGGAAGAAAAAGGTTTTGAGAGCACGGCGGAAGGTGCGTAAGTCAGGGATAGTTCTTAATTCCGGGGGCAATTTGTTCCAGAGGACCGGTGCTCCCACGGAGAAGGCTCTCCCCCCTGGGTGTCGCCAGTCGACATTGTCTAGCCGACGGCACCAGGAGGAGACCCTCTCTATGGGAGCGTACGGGCCGGTGGGAGGCTCTCGGTGGCAGAAGGCGATCTCGTAAGTACCCAGGTCCTATTTATTTTATTTATTTTATTGGATTTCTAGACTGCCGCCTCTCCCCGAAGGGAGAGCCATGGAGCGCTTTAAAGATAGTTACCAACACCTTGAATCGCACCCGGAAAACCACCGGAAGCCAGTGCAGCTGGCACTGCACTGGGCTTCCGGGGTGGGGAAAGATTTGGGGGTCCCAGCCAAAGATGGGCACAGAAATAAGCAACCCCTGGCCCATGCATGTGCCCCTCCTCCCACTCTGCCAAGTGATCCCAGAATTGCCAAGAAGAGACTAGCAATAAAAGAAAAGATTCCCCGAGATTTCAGATCTTCTTTTTTTTCCACAAATCAAACCCTAACACAAACGGCTTCGCTATCTGGTACATTTAGTGTCCCTATTTTTGAGCAATAGCTCCCCGGGGGCCATCATTTGCCATCCAATTCCCCCCCCCCCCCATACACACACACCTCCCGCCTCTCCTCTGATGGAATCGCAGTCCCTGTCATATCCTCAGCGGCCTTCCGACGCCAATTAAGAGAGAGGAGAAAAATGCACTTGGCGTGTGCTTTTCAAGCATTTTAGCATTTCAAAGGTGCTTTGCACCAGCGAGTTGCCAAACACAACGGTTTCTTCACTGCCTGGCCACACAAATCAGGAAATGTGTGTAGGTGTGCGTTTGGGTGTGTGTGTGTAGATGCTTTTTGACCCTGACTGTGTTCTAACCGAGGCTTTCTAAGAGCCTAAAGCAAATTCCTCCTCCCCCAAAAATCCCCTTTTATTACTTTGCTGTGAATTCTGCTCCTTCACATCCAGCAAAGTCTTTCGAGGGAGGATTTACGGTCACAGACCTTATCTGGCTTGGAGAGCCGCCAGGCCGAGATCTGCAGAACTTGGCAAGGAATCTCGCAGAGTCCCGAACCAATGAAGCGAACTCATGGTCTCCTGCAAACTCCACTCCCCGCTCGCTCCTCTTTTATTCCCTCTGGGAGGGGCAATTCATCGCCCACCTGTGGCCTTACTCCCAAGTTGACCCCTGTTCTTTAGCTGTTCCCTTCGTCTGGCTACTCTGTGCATGCGCACACTGGGAACAGGCTCCAGCTGTTCCTCTGCCTCACTGATGTCTGACTCCGAAGGCAGCTGATAACTGTCAGACGGCCCTGGCCCCCTCTCTGCCTCTGACACAGAGTCCTCCTCAGAGCCTTCCCCAGACTCCAGGACTGGCCCATCTTCCTTCCCAACCCTCCTCACTGTCCGAATCTGCTGCCAGCTCCGCTGGCGGGCCACTCTCTCTCCAATCCCAACTTTGCAAAAAGACAGGATGCCTTCAACGTCAGTCAGCCGCGCCTCTGTTTTCTAAAATTTGCCTAAGCGGCGGAAAACGGGGCTACCCTAACAAAAATTACCAGGGGGCGGATGAACACCATGCCTGTGACATGCTGCTGGCTGGCTGGGATGGAGGGAATAAAATCCCTCTAAAACCAAGCAATCGGGGACGGCCGCAAGGGTACGATGTCCTTGGGCAGCAGCGAGGGCCGCCGCTGTTGGCTAATTTATTGCCATTACCCCGAGATGTAACTATCAAAAAGGACACCGGGGATGCGATTCGGCACCTTCATAAAAGCTTAATTTACAACTTCATCTTCTCAGCCCGGCTCGGCCCACAAAATGCTTTCTGACATGCGGGAAGGGCTGGCGCGCTTTGGCGAAGCACACGTTTCCCCTCCGCGGCTCCCTACCCATTTATTAACCCCGCCGTTCAACATTTGGAGCGGCGGAGAGAGGAAACTGAGTCGTCGTCATCCCCTGCTGAAAGCCATGTGTGGCTCCCAGGGTTATTTTCCGTGGCCCTGTTTGCAAAGGCTCTCTCTCTCTCTCTCTCTCTCTCTCTCTCTCTCTCTCTCTCTCTCTCTCTCTCTCTCTCTCTCTCTCTCTCCCCTCACTCTCTCTCTGCCCCTCCCCCCTCTCCCCCCCTCTCCCTCTCTCTCTCCCCCTCCCTCTCTCCCCCTCCCTCCCTCTCCCCCTCCCTCCCTCTCCCCCTCCCTCTCTCTCCCCCTCCCTCTTTCTCTTTCCCTCTCTCTCCCCCCTCTTTCTTCCCCCTCTCTGTCTCTCTCCCTCTCCCTCCCTCTCTCTCTCCCCCCCCTCTCTCTCCCCCCCTCTCTCTCCCTCCTCTTTTTCTCTCTCTCCCTCTCTCTCTCCCCCCTCTCTTTCTCTCTCTCCCTCTCTCTCTCCCCCCTCTCTTTCTCTCTCCCTCTCTCTATCCCCCTCTTTCTCTTTCCCTCTCTCTCCCCCCTCTCTTTCTCTCTCCCTCTCTCTACCCCCTCTTTCTCTCTCCCTCTGTCTCTACCCCCTCTCTCCCCCTCCCTCTCTCTCCCCCTCTCTCTTTCTCTCTCCCTCTCTCTCCCCCCTCTCTTTCTCCCTCTCCCCCTCTCTCTCTCCCCCTCTCTCTTTCTCTCTCCCTCTCTCTCTGATGGGATTTGTTGCTCCTCTTTTCATTAGGCTTTTGTTGGTGTTTAGTGATCTCACAATACAGGTAGTCCTCGACTTACAACCATTCGTAAAGTGACTGTTCGGAGTTACAACGGCACTGGAAAAGGCGACTGTTTTTCACACTTAATGACCGTTGCAGTCCCGTGATCAAAATTCAGATGCCTGGCAGCCGACTCCTATTTCTGACGGTCCCTGGGTCACCTGTTCCCCTTTTGCGATCTTCTGACAAGCAAAGTCAATGGGGGAAAAGCCAGAGCCACTGAACAACCCGCGGGGCTAACAACTGCAGCGACTCGCTTAACAACCGTGGCAAGAAAGGTCGCGAAACGGAACGGAAGTCACTGAACTACAACCATTGGGCCCAATGGCGGCTTTCAGTCAAGGGCGACTTATACTACCAATCTGTTGGCTTCCGTTTGGTTGTCACTACAACCCTGCGTGGCGGGCTACGGTTAAGGTTAAGGGGCCTCCGTTGTTTCTCACGTCATTGGGTCAGTTTCAAAAGGCAGATTCCGATTTGACGCTGGTCTCCCGGCTCCTAAACAAACCAGGATCCTAATTCGCAAACCACTTCCTGCGTCTGAATTGGCAATGATGAAAGGACAGGCTGAGCATCTCGAGCGACGTGAATCTAAATATTATTTCAATTTAACATTAGGAGAAAGGTTTGGAAGCCGCAAAGCAAACAAAATTGAGTGCAGAGTCTCCAAAAAGTCTTCCCCCCCCCGCCCCCCCCCCGCCTTAGGTTCTGGGGGTGGGGTAGGGGAGAATGTGGGTGGGTATTTTTTTGAACCCCCTCCTCCAGTTGATTTCCCAAAATCTTTACAAGGGTAATATTGCTTGCTGTCTGCATTCTCTCCCCTGCAGGCATCTCGCTTTTGAGGAGGAGATGCAGCGACTGTCACCAGCGTTCAATAAATAATCAAGACGGGGAGAAAGATTTCGCCTCCCTCCCCACCACCCGTTTTCAAATATTCTTCGCTGCTTTTGCTAATGATCCATGATGTTGGCCATAAACAAGGCATTTGAAGGCTCCCGTCAATTTGGGTTCTTTCTTTTCTTTTCTTCTTTTTCTTTTTAAAATTTATACCCCGCCCTTCTCCTTGTTAGGACCCAGGGCGGCGCACAGGCATTATTAAAACCACAAAATACAATAAATATCAATTTAAAATATATTAAATTAGTTAACCCGTGCTAAAACCCATGTTAAAAAACCTTCCCAAATTATAATTTATTTTTAAAAAGTCAGAAACGGGGGGCTATCCTAGGCCGGCTTGCTGAAATAAATACGTCTTAAGACGTTGGCGGAAGAGGCGGATGTCCGAGATAGTGCGAAGGTCGGGGGGTAGGTCGTTCCAGAAGGCCGGGCCCGCCACAGAGAAGGCCCTTCCCCTGGGGGTCGCCAACCGGCATTGCCCCGCCGACGGCACCCAGAGATCGGACGAAGGGATGTATGGAGCAGGAGGCGGTCTCGTATATAGCTAGGCCCCGAGCCATGGAGCGATTTAAAGATGGTTGTCAACACCTTGAAGCGCACTCGAAAGGCCACAGGCAGCCAGTGCAGCTCGCGCAGGAGAGGTTCTCCGAGAACCTGGCTCCTTTCTCTCTTCCCACGCTTATCTTTACTCCACCAGTAGTCCTGCAAGCAGCACAATCTGAATTCAGCACACGCACGCACACACACACACACACACACACACACACACGCTTGAAGGAAAAGATGTGTTGCATCCAACAGGCCTAGCGGGCGGGGACTCTGCTTATTTCTTTATTTTATTTATTTTATTCGATTTGTATAACCGCACCTCTCTCCCCAGGGGGACTCAGGGCGGTGCACAGGAATTAAAACCAGAATACAAAAATACAAATCATACCTAATCATCCTTGTGCTTCAGGGAGATTAGAGGAAGCGAGACATGGGGAAGGATTGCTAATTTAGCCCGCAGAAAACTTATAGTACAAAACTTTGTTTGTATTATTTTTAATTTTCCTGTGCACCGCCCTGAGTCCGACTGGGGAGAGAGGAGCGGTATAGAAATTGAATAAATTGAAATTGAAATTATAGGGATGGGAGGGAGAAGCCCAGAGCCCCCAAAGAGATCATCCAGCTCAGCATTGAGCACTATCTAACAAAATGAAATTCAATGGGGAAAAGAGTCAGGTTCTACGTTTAGGCAAGGAAAACGAAATGCCCAGGTACAGTATAGGTGGTACCTTGCTCAATAGTAGTAACTGTGAGAGGGATCTTGGAGTCCTAGTGGACAACCGTTTAAATAGGAGCCAGCCGTGGGCAGCAGCTGCCAAAAAAGCCAACCCAGTTCTAGGCTGCATCAACAGAGGGATAGAATCAAGATCACGGGAAGGGTTCATACCACTTTATAAGATTAAGATTAAGATTAAGATTTATTAACCGCACCCTCTCCCCACAGGGACCCGGGGCGGTGCACAGGCATAATTAAAAACAATATACAAAATACAAACATTACTTAAAATAAAATTAAATAAATCTACCTATGCTAAAAATATATAATTAAAACCCATTAAAATTTGTAATTAAAAGACAGAGAGAACTATTCAAGGCCGGCCAGTCGAAAGAGATGGGTCTTCAATTTTACCCGGAAGGAGCGGAGGTCGGTGGTCGTTCTAATATCAGGGGGAAGGTCGTTCCAGAGGGCCGGGCCCGCCACAGAGAGCGCCCTTCCCCTGGGCGTCGCCCGCTGACAAAGTCTAGTGGACGGCACCCGGAGAAGCCCCTCTCTGTGGGAGCGAATCGGTCGTGAGGATGTGTGGGGCAGGATCCGATCTCGCAGATAGCTAGGTAAGGCCTTGGTAAGGTCACACTTGGAATACGGCATCCAGTTTTAGTTGCCATGATATAAAAAAGATGTGGAGACTCTAGAAAGAGTGCAGAGAAGAGCAACAAAGAGGTTTAGGGGACTGGAGGCTAAAACATACGAAGAACAGTTACAGGAACTGGGTAAGTCTAGTTGAATGAAGAGAAGGACCAGGGGAGACATGATAGCAGTCTTCCGATATCTCAGGGGTTGCCACAAAGAAGAGGGAGTCAAGCTATTACCCAAGGCACCTGAGGATAGAACAAGAAGCAATGGGTGGAAACTAATCAAGGAGAGAAGCAAGCTAGAACTGAGGAGAAATTGCCTGACATTTAGAACAATTACGGTAGTCAGTGGAACAGAAGTTGCCTCCAGAAGTTGTGAATGCCCCAACCCTGGAAGTCTTTAAGAAGATGTTGAATAGCCATTTCTCTGAAACGGTATAAGGTTCCTGACTAGGCGGGGGGTTGGACTAGAAGACCTCCAAGGTCCCTTCCAACTCTGCTATTGTATATTGTCTATTGTATCCACCCCGATCAAGCAAATGACCCCCCCCCAAAAAAAACCCAATACACACCTCTAATCCTAACCTCTCAGGCCTGCTTTCTCCTCCTCCTCCATTCCCTCCTGCTTGAGTTCTCCTCCTACTGAAAAAACCCAAAACTATCCCATTTCTTTCTTTTTCATTAACTTCCAGCATCTGTTTCTGCGCATTTGGTAACGACAGCTCCGAAAAAGGTGGGCTGGCTAGAAACGGTTTTATTATTAAACCTGGGTGTTTTTTTTAAAAACAAACTTAAACTCCCCCAAGGAAACCCACTAATGAAGGCATGAACTAAATGAGTTTAAAAGCAGTTGCCAAGACACACCGTCAAATCCAAACGTACAACCCTGAGCCGATGCAATTTTGCGGTTACGTCTTTCATCGGTAATGTAAATCTATCAGAGAGAAAACAATCATTAATTTTAATAACACTCAGCATTGCTGAGCATGGAGTGGGATTTTCAGCACCGAGGCAAGGGTTTCCCCTCCTGAGAGGCATCAAAGGGGAATTAAAAACTTGCTTTCTTTAAAGATGAATGGGAAAAAATGAGGTTTTTTTTTCTTTCTAAGAGGCAGCCAATGTTAACATAAGGTAAGAGAATATTCAGCCTGTTTTTCAATGGAATTAAGTCGATATTTTCACCTGTACGCCTTTGGAAATCTGGCCTAATGCGTATATGAATTGTGGGCCTCTTGTTTGGATTTTTAATGTTTATTTTCAAGCAAGAAACCATTTCCCCCCCGACTCTGGTTAACACCTCCGTGGTATTAATTCAGCGCATTAAGAATAACCCCATGAAATGAAGAAACATAACCCTCCATCCTCATAGAAACAGTCATTTCAGACAAAAGAAAGGGTTTTTGACTATACAGGTAGTCCTCACTTAGTGACTTCTAGTTCAGCAGCCATTTGACGTTATAACAATGCTCCACAAGAAGACTTACGGCCGGTCCTTGCAGTTGTGGCTGTCACAGTGTCCTCACAGCCACAGGATGATGATCGGGGTGCTTGGCAACTAGCACACAATTACAATGGCCACCACTTCCCACAATCACCTCCTCAGCCCTTGTGATCTTCACGGCCAGCTTCCAATAAGTCAAGGAGGAAATGCAGCCACTACCTGATGTTGTGCTTAAGGACTGCGCATGATTCCTTAACAACCGCAGCCTGAACTGTCGTTGTACACTGAAGATCGCATTTAATTTTGTTGTACAAGATGCAACAACAATAAACTGAACCAGTGGTGGGTTTCTGCAGGCTCGCACCTACTTGCGAGAGCCGGTTGGTGAAATTTAGAGAACCGGTGAGAGGGGGTTCCACTGGTGTACCTGGAAGTAAATCTGACCCGCCGCTGCCAGTGACCCAATGGAAAGGAAAGGAAAGGAAAGAGGGAGGGAGAGAGAGAAGGAAGGAAGGAAGGAAGGAAGGAAGGAAGAAAGAAAGAAAGAAAGAAAGAAAGAAAGAAAGAAAGAAAGAAAGAAAGAAAGAAAGAAAGAAAGAAAGAAAGAAAGAAAGAAAGAAAGAAAGAAAAGAATTTATCATCACAATTGAGTCCAAAATTTTGGTTGCTAAGCAAGAGCGTTGTTAAATGAGTTTCACCACATTTTAAAAGGTGGCCACTCCCACCCCGTCACACGACTGCCAAGCCACGCCCACAAAATAGGCCACACCTAGAGAGTAGGCTCTAAAAAATTTGAAACCCACCACTGAACTGACCCAAACTGAACTAAACTGAACTAATGCCAGTGGTTTATACCAGGTTTAATAAAAGGTAGGTTTCCATCCGCTCTCTCATGCCAACTCAAATCGGTATATATAAAAAAGAAAGGTACCAACGATAGCATCTTTGGAAGAATCCTTCCAAAGCAAGTGCATTGAATGAAAAAGGGAAGATCAAGAGAAATCAGAGGTTGGGGTTTTCCCCCCCTGTGTTCTGTCTACGAAGAAGGAATAAGGTAAAAATGCATAACCATTAATAGTCAGGAATTTATCCCACAAACCTCGTTTAGACTCGCTTTCTCTGCTCGTATTAATGCTTAGTTTGCTGGCTGGCTTTTCCAGACAGTTTTAATAGGTCTTCCTTGATGGTGAACAATAAATCATATTCAAGCCTCAGATTCTCAGCTGCGCGGAACCCAGGCTAACAATGAGCGAGCTTGCCTTCTGCAAATCTGCTCGTATCTCGGCTTCTTCCCTTCAACCCATTTTGCAAAGATTGATCTATCCAAGATTGGCGGGTTTGCCAATTTCGCTTCCCCTAGTTTTAAGCCAGATTCGGAATCTCATTTTTCTCACGCCTCAGTTTAATTGGCTCCCATTCCCGTAATGGTCGCAGCAGGTTGTTTTCCAAGTTCACACTCATTCCTTTGTATATACTTCTGGACATGATTTTCCCCCTACTTGTGAGCAATTCCTGCACAACGCGCATAGTTTTTGTACACACTTTCTCTGGACGGAATGCATTTTGCACGTTAGTTTTACGAACGTATAGTTTTTCTTTCTTTCTTCTTTTTTTTGTAAATGGATACCCCTCTGCAAAACTTTCCCCAAAATGCTGTGTTTGTTAAAAAATGCAAAATTGGATTGTTTTTCACAGGAACCAAATGACGTCTCCCCGCTCAGATCCATCACCCTTACCTGTCGCCGTCTTCTGAATTTCTCAAAAGCAGCCTGCATGGTTTCCCTATCTTCCCTCCGAGGCGTCTCTTCCTCATCTTCCTCTCCAAAGTACACAGTAAAAGCACAGAAATTCTGTTTCTTCTCCTCTTCCATGCTGCTTCCGAGGGGTTCTCTGTAAAAATATATATATCAACATTCGCAGGTTGGAAACATCACAATTCTTCAGCCCCAAACAGTGGCTCTATATCTGTTATTTTAAAAAAAATATTTACAAGTGTAAATTTGAAGTAATGTTTTGCACAGCGGCTGTCAACCCAGGTCAATCTGAAGTATGAAAGACTCTAGGCCTTCTTAGGGATGGCCCCAGAGCAGTTTGTTGTGAAACATAACAAAAATGAGTGTCTAACGTTAACTGCTCATCTGTTTTCCAGATCTTACCAAATATCTGAATGTACTGCTTGGTTCCTAACCTCGTGAACGATATCGTTTTATTAAACCAGAGCATTTTGCTGCAGGGGTGGGATTGAAAAATGTTAGCAACTGATTCTCTGCCTGGTTGCTGGGTGGGCGTGACCACGGTGGGCGTGGCCTGTTTCCAGACTTCCGGAACTTCGGGCTGGGGGGGGGCGTTTTTCATCCTCCCACTGCCTCCATGTGGGCCCTGCACCTACCTGCCATGATGAATGAACTGCATGGAGACTCTTGGGAGGGGCGTGGCCAGCCAGTCGTGGCAACTACCAGTTCGGTCAACCAGGTGTAAAAATTAACATCTGGTTCGCCCAAACCAGTCCAAACTGGCTAAATCCTTCCCCTGTTTTTGCTGGTTTATTTGAGCCATGCCTGACTTCTAGGCTTCACCACGGCTGATCCGAATACAAAATGTGGGAATTTGAGGTGGGGGGTATGTGTGGGAAGGAACAGCGGTAGTTTAGGGCAGCAAAGCTGGCTGGAGAAGTCTGGGAGCTGAAGTCCTTCAGACTTAAAGTTGCAAAGGTTGGAGGCCCCTGGTTTAGGGAGCTAAGATGGCTTTGGGATCAGAACAGAGGTTCACTGCTTAAGTTAATAGAACAAACTATCTCCCCTCCTCCCGTTTATTTTTTAAAGCAGGCAGAAAAATACTGAAACCTGTTTGGGCCCCATTATACAGATAATTAAAATTTCCCTCAGCTGAGCACAAGACCAATAGACTAGTTTATTAAAATACCTGGAAAACGGTCGTGGTGTATTCTCCAGAGATCTTAATGGCATTTTGAAAAAAGCCTAAACCACCTCGCCGGGCACAAATATGACGCATTAAAAATGTGGGTCAGGCAGATTTGGGGGAAAGGGACTTCGGTTTAAGATGACTTTTGGGCCCTTTGAAATCCCAAGCCAATAATTTGCTGTGAAGTTTGGCTTTTGTTATTTCACACTTTCTCCAGCCCTTTTACTAATTCGCCGAGCTTAAAACTCAATAATGCCAAAGTATTTCCGCCGTGCGCTTTTATCTCTCCAATCAACGGAGTAGATATCAATTTGTTTTGCCAAATAAAACAGAACATTAAGCAAATCTTGCCCTTTGCAATTTCCGGGTTTTTATTTTATATTTTGGGTTCGAGGGGGAAGATTTTGTTCCTTGCTGCAACATTGAATGGGTCTTCCGCCTCTGCAAAATTTCGAGTCGCTCAACTGCCACCGAACTCCAAATTTCAGAGTTCTTGGGTGTAGTTGTGAGTCCGGAGAGGTGGGTTCAAGGACCCCCTCTGCCCCAGAGGCTTTGCACCTGTCACTAGCCTGCCATCCGTGCAACTTTGAAGGAGTGTTGTGAGGATAATATCAAAAGGGTGCTCCAGATCACAACCTTGAACACCTTAAGCAGTGATGGCAAATCTTTTCGGCACCAAGTGCTCAAACCGGAACGTGCATGCATGCATATGCATTTGCGCACACCGGAGTGCCGAAAACCCAAAGACCAGCTGGCCGGTGGGCGCATGCCTGTTTTTGGCCATTTTAGGCTGTTTTTCTGAGCCATTTTTCAGGCTGTTTTCAGGCTGGTTTTAGGCTGTTTTCCGGCCATTTTGACCTGACAAACTGCCTGGAAACCAAAAAACAGCCTGAAAATGACCCAAAAGCAGCCTGGAAACAGCCCCAAAATTGGTCTGAAAACGCCCTGAAAATATTTTTGTTTCCTCCCAGGTCATTTTCAGGCCGTTTTCTGGTATTCTGGTGCCCACACAGACCAACTGGTGATGGTGCATGTGCTCAGAGAGAGGGCACTGGGTGCCACCTCTGGCATACGTGCCATAGGTGCCACATCACAGATCTAAAGAAAAGGCAGGATCTATACTTAATATGTCCATACAGACAGGTAGCCCTCAATTTACAATCACACTAAGCAAGGATGTTGTTGTGCGTTTCACCCAAATTTACGACCTTTTTTCTTTTGCCCAAGTTGTTAAGCAAATCACTGCAATTGTTGCCGGCTTCCCCCACTGAATTCCGTCAGAAGCCGATTGGCAATCAGAAAACCCAGGGATACTGCAACCATCCTGAATACATACTGGTTGCCCAAGTGCTTAAATTTCCAGCCCACGGTCATGGAGATACTGCATTAGTTGTAAGTGAGAGGACTGGTCATAAATCACTTTTTGCAGTGACGACATAACGCCGAACAATCGCTAAATGAAAGGTAGTAAGTCAAGAGAGGGAGGAGCCTGAGATGTTGCAGGAGGAGCCAAAACAGAATGGCCGGGGCCATCAAATCAGGGCGGAGTCAGAGGTTCAAATTTCCTGGACTTTCCCTTTCAATGGGAATTTTTTTTCCCGACTTTGAAGAAACCGAGCTGGGGAGAAAGGCCTGGTGGCTGTGAACAAGTCACTGGAAGTAGAAACTCAAAATCATAAGGGTGATGTCCCTCTCCAACTAGGATCCACAAGCTCATTGGTCCCCCCCCCACCCAAAGGGTGATATTCTAATGGCCTGTCAGGTGGGAAGGCTAACACCCATTAAATGAAAACTAGCAGCAGTGTGCCCACCCAGCCAGAAAACATATGCCTTTCTTGCCAGGCTACAGAGATTTCAATCGTACGGATTAAAAACAAGAGCGTAACCTTTGTCTCTGATGGCACCAGCTGTTTGATTCCAGCTGGCAACATACGTTTTCCAGGCTGCTGGGTGGGTATCTCTGGTTCAAAAAATAGAAACTCTCTATTCTAATCTACGGATTATACAAAGCCTCGGCATGGATGAGGTCTTAATTTTCAAGTGGACATCTGTTGGAGGCCTTGGGAGCCCGGGTCCTTTGAGAGCTTCTCCAAGACTCCAACTTCTGCTCCCTTTTGCATCTAAAACACTGAAAATATCTGACTTTGCAACGAAAAAAGAAGAATCATCGTACTCTAATCTTATTTATTTATTTATTTATTTATTTATTTATTTATTTTTCGCATTTGTATACCGTCCTATCTCCCTAGAGGGACTCAGGGCGGTGCACAGAAAGAATAAAAAGGTAGTACAGTCGATGACAATATAAAAAGAAGTTAAAAATAGATTAAATATAGTGGATCTGTGCTAACAATTATACTTAAAAGCAATAAAAATTATTATAATCGGGACTATATCATTAAAAAACTATGCCAGGCCAGCCACATGGAATAGATGTGTTTTTAGAGTCCGGCGGAAGAGGAGTAGGTCCGTGATGGTGTGAAGGTCGGGCAGGTCGTTCCAGAGGGCAGGGCCTGCCACAGAGAAAGCTCTCCCCCTGGGGGTCGCCAGCTGGCATTGTCCAGCAGACGGCACCCTGAGGAGGCCCTCTCTGTGGGAGCGGACAGGTCGAAGGGAGGTATGTGGTAGGAGGCAATCCCGCAGGTAACCAGGTCATCTACGGTCCCGCAGGTAATCTCTTGCCTTCCTGTCTCACCTCCTCCAGGAGACAAACAGATCGACTGTAAGCTGCCTTGACAGCAAAGAGAGACCTGAAAGTTTGAATCCCAGCGTTCGTTGCACAAATGTTTTAAATATTTTCCATTTGGAGGGCGGCTAAAGGCATAAACTGGCTGAGGTTTGCCGGCCCAAAATTAAACCACAACCCCTGTGACAGTTTTTAAAGGTCATGCTCCTGTCTTTGTAATCGCGGCAAAAATGTTTAGGATTTCAACGCCACTCCGATGTTATAGAAGGCCACAAGGCAGATAGGGTGCCGAGCCACAATCACACGAGGAAAGTTATTCCCCTTTTAGATGTGGTCCCCCCAAAAAGAGACAGGCAGTTCTGGCTACCATACCTTCCAGGAGAACATAGGGCCTGCTTACTTGTGGCGCCTTGTTTGTAAAATCTTAAAAGTTGGCCATCTCTGTCCATGGCCTGCATGGCTATGGCTCAGATCAACATTTGCAGAAAAAAAAATTGTCATCTGAATCTTACAACCCCCTACATTTTTGCCTATCTAACTTTATTCCTGTTTGTTCATTTACTTGGTTTTGGGGCATCTCCTTTTGACCTCAGCTTCATTGATGCCAGCGGTGTCCATCCTTGGCCACTTTTAAATCCTGTGGACTTCAATTCCCAGAATTCCCTGGCCGGGGAATTCTGGGAGTTGAAATCCACAGGCCTCAAAGAGGCCACAGTTGGACACCTCTGATTTATGCGCTTAATTATAGCCTAAAAGGAAGAAATGCAAACCACCAGGCTCAAAACAACTTCGCTTTAAAAAAAAATGCTAACATTTGTGTATACATAATAATTATATATTTCGATATATATAATATTGCATTACAATATTAGAAGTGGAAAAATTACGATTATGTATATCTAAAGTCCCTTCGGGGAGAGGGGGCGGTTTAGAAATTTAATAAATTATTAAAGGGTGATCGCTTTATTAGAATTGTATGTAAAGTATGTTGACCTGGACAGTATACTGCCCACCAGGTTTTTATGGATGTTAAAGGAAAAATCATAAATAAAAATATATGTCTGTGTATGCGTATATTCACAGTATATGTATATGTATGTTTATGTATGTCTATGTACAGTATATGTATAGCTATGTGTATGTGCCTGGGTCTATGTAAGTATATTTATATGGTATATGTATATGTATAGTATATGTGTATCTGTATGTGTCTATGTATAGTATATGCACAGTATTTGTGTATGTGTATCTTTCTATGTCTATGTCTATGTACACTATATATATTACGTTTTTGAGCTGATCAATAAATCAAAAACGTAACACACATATAAAAAATTTACACAACGGAACTCATGGCTTTCTGTCTAGATGGTCTCTGGTGATGAGCCGAAAGGCAGAAAAGGAAACAGTATGCTTCCTCCCTTAATTGGGGCCCTAACAGGGTGTTGTGGAAACAATCATATATATATGTTACCTGTTTGAGCTGATCAGTAAATGTATATATAATTGTTCCACATCTATACTGGTCTGATTTATTTATTGATCAGCTCATAAAACTAACACGCACACACACACACACACACATATATGTGTTTCTGTGTCTACGTATAGTATATGTCTATGTATGTATGTATGTATGTATGTATGTATGTATGTATGTGTATGCATGTGTATATGTATACGTGAATGTATTTGTGTCTATATTTAGGTACAGTATGTGTATGTGCATATGTCTGTGCCTATATACAGTATATGTATATGTGTCTGTGTCTATGTGTATGTACAGTATATGTATATGTTGGTATACATGCAGGTAGGTAGGTAGGTAGGTAGGTAGGTAGGTAGGTAGATAGATAGATAGATAGATAGATAGATAGATAGATAGATAGATGATAGATAGATAGATAGATAGATAGATAGATAGATAGATAGATAGATAGATAGATAGATAGATAGATAGGGACAGACATATGATAGATAGATAGATAGATAGATAGATAGATAGATAGATAGATAGATAGATAGATAGATAGATAGATAGATAGATAGATAGATAGATAGATAGATGGATGATAGGGACAGACATATGATAGATAGATAGATAGATAGATAGATAGATAGATAGATAGATAGATAGATAGATGATAGATAGATAGATAGATAGATAGATAGATAGATAGATAGATAGATAGATAGATAGATAGATAGATAGATACCAAAATAAAATCAATCGTTGCTTTCTGAGAAGGAAATTTGGTGGGAGGGGAATGGCTCAGCTTCTTTAAAATAAAATACATAATTACCTGCTAAGCCATTAAAGCCTATCACAGGGATGGCGAACCTATGGCACGGGTGCCACAGGTGGCACACGGAACCATTTCTTGGGGCACGTGAGGCGTTGCCCTGTCAGCTCCAGCGCGCATGTGTGTGCTGCCCAGCTGATTTAGGCCTTCTTTTGAGGCCGTTTTTCGCCCTCTGGAGGCTTCAGGGAAGCTCCTGAAGCCTCTGGAGGTGGGGAGGGGAGGCTGTTTTCACCTTCCCCAGGCTCCTAGGAAGCCTCTGGAGCCTGGGGAGGGCGAAAAAAGCGTGCCAAAAGCAGGGGGGGTCGTGCACCTAGCATTATGGGTGTGGCACGCCCATGCACGACCCCCCTGCGCTCCCCCCCCCCGGCTATAGGCACGCGAGCCAAAAAAGGTTCGCCATCACTGTCCTACCAGGTGCCATTCTTTCAATTTCAATTTTATTAGACTTTTATCCCGCACCTGTCTCCCCGAAGGGACTTTCGTGCACAGGGAGGGCAGAACCCACCTCGCCTCATTTTCTGACACAATTTTGGGGAAATGAGGGCCTCCAATTGCAGTGGCCTCACCTACAGGATGATGGTTACAGGTGTGCAGGTCCTCGCCTCCCTTTTGGGAGGGGTTTACATGGGCACAGGTTCCAGAGCTTTTAAATTATATGGTATACATTATATAGGTAAAGCTGAGGGGAATTGATGAGGCACAACCCCCCCCACAACAAAAACACACATAATACACTCCCCCGCCCCCACTCTTTCTCTCACCTGAACCCTTTGCCTCAACTAGGGGCGTCTGGTCTCCTAGCAACCTCAAGATGGCCTCCCCGCCCGGGCGGATCTCTGGTTCTTGTAGTCTCCGCCGCCTAAGCCTCCCAGCATGGCGTCCCCGCTCGGAACTACATTTCCCGATAGGCGCCGCGGGGGTGGGGGTGGGTGGGGGGAAACGAGGGAAGCGGAGGCCAGGCGGGAACGGCGTCTACCTTGGCGAGGTGAGAGGCGGCGCCGCGGGGGTCGACGGGAAGCGTAGTCCCCCGCCCGATGCGCGGGCGGGCCGCGGCGGGGCCGCCGGGACTACAAATCCCAGGGAGGAGCGGGCGGGCGCGAGGTAGGGACGCCGTCTCAGGGCGGGGGGTACGAACGGGAGCCGGTCGCGCGGTTGGCGGCCGCCGCCAACGGCTGCTCCTGCGCCCGCGCGCTCAGGTGAGGCCGCGAGGGGGTGGGGTGGGTGGGGGCGCGCGGTAGGCGGGGCTAGCGGCGGCCCCGCCCTTTGGGGGGGTTGCATCTCGGGTCTGGAGTGGCTTATGGGGACAGGTGTCCAACTCTGCTGCTCCCCCCCCCCCGGGGAGGGACGGCATGCCAGTTTAACCTGCAGGGCGCGGGATTGCAGCACCCATCATCCCCTGCCCAGGGTATGGGGCTCCTGCTCCCCGCCACCAGGCGTGCAGAAATCGTGCCTTCCTCCTTATGCAAGGCTTTGCACATGCGTAGGGCTTAGTACCCATCCTCCCCTGCCTGCTTGGTCCCTTTAAAGTCTAGCACCCATCCTCCCCTGCCTGCTTGGTTCCTTTAAAGTCTAGCACCCATCCTCCCCTGCCAGCTTGGTCCCTTTAAAGCCTAGAACCCATCCTCCCCTGCCTGCTTGGCCCCTTTAAAGTCTAGCACCCATCCTCCCCTGCCTGCTTGGTTCCTTTAAAGCCTAGAACCCATCCTCCCCTGCTGCTTGGCCCCTTTAAAGTCTAGCACCCATCCTCCCCTGCCAGCTTGGTCCCTTTAAAGCCTAGAACCCATCCTCCCCTGCCTGCTTGGCCCCTTTAAAGTCTAGCACCCATCCTCCCCTGCCTGCTTGGTTCCTTTAAAGTCTAGCACCCATCCTCCCCTGCCTGCTTGGCCCCTTTAAAGTCTAGCACCCATCCTCCACTGCCAGCTTGCTCCCTTTAAAGCCTATAACCCATCGTCCCCTCCCATTTAGGCCCATTTAAAGCCTAGCACCCATCCTCCACTGCCTGCTTGGCTAATTAAAAACCTAGCACCCATCCTCCCCTGCCTGCTTGGCCCCTTTATAATCTAGCACCCATTCTCCCCTGCCTGCTTGTCCCAGTTAAAGCCTAGCACCCATCCCCCCCTGCCCGCCTTTCCCAATGCCATGCTTTCTAGATCAGTGGGATTACCATAGCCATCCTCCCCTCCAGTATCAATGCAGTGTCTTCCAGATCTGGGGGAATGCAATACCTATCATCCTCCACCCGCTTGGTATGAATTGTGTTACTTTCCTGGGGAGGTGAGACTACTCTGCCCATCATCCCCTATCGGCACGTCCTGGGCCGGCCTCCTCCACTTTCCCATTCAGATCCAAGCAGAAGTACATTTCTCATCGCTCCCAGCCAGGTTGACCTGGGAGTTGCTATTCACACATGTAATATTACATCTCTGTCGCTTGGGAACTGGGGTCTTCCGCTCGATTGCCTTTTAAAAAGCCTTGGCAATTTTTAATTTGGCGTCTAGTTTTTTTGCTCCTTTTTATATAGAACTAGCTGGATATCCATGCTTCGCGACGTAACTGTGTGATTGGTCAATGCAGGAGAAATTCAGTTCACAATCCGTTGGCTCAGTGGTGGTTGGTGATTGAAACACATAAGGGAATTATCCGCTTCTGCCACCTTGAGTCCGGAAGCAGTTCCATAGGTGAAAGCCGTAGACATTTTGCTGATGTACCGACGTTTAGTACTATAAGGAGCCCCAGACCGCTCCTGAGTTTAGAAGTAGAACATCCGCCAATTTGAACGGAAGTAACAGAATGTGAGACCACTGGCAGTTGGAACAGAGTTCTTTTCACGTGGGGAGGTGGAGTAGAATGTCTTAACTCCTTAGCAGCGAATATCGCTCCTGCCGCCTTGAATCCGGAAGCAGTTCCATAGGTGGAAGCCGTAGACATTTTGGTGACGTACCGACGTTTAGTACTATAAGGAGCCCCAGACCGCTCCTGAGTAAAGGAGTAGAACATCCGCCAGTTTGAACTGAAGTAACGGAACGTGAGGCAGCTGGCAGTTGAAACAGAGTTCTTTTCAGGTGGGGAGAGGGAGTAGAACTCCTTAGCATTAGAGCGTGTTAATTACTGTATAAGAAATACTAATGATCTGATGGTCATTTCGAAAAATCCTTTCTTAGCGAGCACCTAGAAGCCAAGAGGAGAACATACATGCTGAATTTCAACTTTGTAGGCATTACGATTCTGGAGATTTTGTGATGATGCATGAGTGGTATTTGACATAGGTAGGTTAAGTAGGTAGGTAGGTAGGTAGGTAGGTAGGTAGGTAGGTAGGTAGGTAGGCAGACAGACAAGATAAGATAGATTAGACAGATAGATTAGACAGATTAGACAGATAGATAGATTAGACAGATGGATAGATCAGATAGATAGATAGATAGATAGGTAGGTAGGTAGGTAGGTAGGTAGGTAGGTAGATAGGTAGATAGGTAGATAGATGTAGGTAGGTAGATAGACAAGATAAGATAAGATAAGATTAGACAGATAGATTAGACAGATTAGACAGATAGATAGATTAGACATAGATTAGACAGACAGACGTAGATAGGTAGATAGATAAATAGATAGATAGATAGACAGACAGACAGACAAGATAGATTAGACAGATAGATTAAATAGATTAGATAGATAGATTAGATAGATGATAGATAGATAGATAGATAGATAGATAGATGATAGATAGATAGATAGATAGATAGATAGATAGATAGATAGATAGATAGATAGATAGATAGATAGATGTAGGTAGGTAGGTAGGTAGGTAGGTAGATAAGTAGGTAGATAAGTAGGTAGATAGGTAGGTAGGTAGGTAGGTAGATAGGTAGGTAGATAGATAGATGAGGAGGCCAGGATGGGGGATCCCCTTCCTCACAGCCATCTGAGTTCCTCTAAAACTTGGTTTGGGCTGAAAAAGCAGAAACAGGAAATTGCCACTGGAGAACGACTGACCCTTTGTAACAGGTACAGAAAGGAACTAGCTAATCAGGTGCAAGAAACATGGCGGTGGAAAAATACAACTGGCCTCGTAAGCGTGCAGACTTCCTTTCTCTTATGTGGCCAAAGGCTACTTTAAAAGAGATGTCACCAGAGTTCCTGTAAGTAAGGGTGGTGCCTCCTTCAACCACTTTCGCCTTTTACGAAAACAATCAAGCAATGCCTTTTTCTCCCGATTTCATTTTGAAGGTGGACAGAAATCTGTAGGTAAGGCGGTGGTGGTGGTGGTGGTGGTGGGGGGCTAGGCTCCCCCTCCTTCTTCCCTGCCTTCATGAGAACTAGCAACCAGAAGGAGCAAACACGCTGGGTAGAGCAACACAGGATCTTGAGGTAGCTGGCCACAACATTTGCTAGCAGACTGTCTCATGTGCGACATTTCTAATTGTCAAAAAAAGCAGCGGTAATATATCCTGTGCTATGTTTCAGCCCCCTTTAGAATTTCTGGCTAAAATGGATTTTTTTTCCCTTCGGGGAATGAAGTTCCCAATTTGGTCAAAAGAATACGGTTTTGGTATCGCCAAGAGAGGAAAAATTGTGGAATTAGCAAACGAGAAGAATCTTAAGAATCAGAATAGGGCTGGAAGGGACCTTGGGAGGTCTTCTAGTCCAACCCCCTGCTCAAACAGGAGACACCCCCCCCCCCATACCATTTCAGACAGGTGGCTGTCCAATCTTTTCTTAATGTTAGTACAATGACAATAAAGATTATTATTATTATTTATTTCATTCATAAAACATGAAACTCAGCCAACCGAACATTTAAAAATGCATTGCAAATACTATTGACTGGTGCTAAGGGCTGATACAGTTTGCTGCCAGCATCCTAGGTATCAACCAAGTATCTTCGTAGAATGTAGGATGTGCCAAGGAGCGCCGTTTTTTGCAGTTCCGCAGGTGTTATTGCAGGAAGCTGCAATTTGCTGATATATTTAGTAAAATTCTTGGACATGGTACCAAGTGCCCCGATGACAATGGGTGTCACTGTGACATGCTTCATCCATAGCCGTGTGGTTTCGATGGCCAGGTCGCAATATTTCATGATTTTTTTCTAGTTCTTTTTCTTCGACTCTGGCATCTCCAGGAACAGCGATATCAATGAACTGTACACTTCGACCCTCTACAACCATGATTATTATTATCATTATTATTATTATTATTATTAAAAGCCTCCAGTGATGGAAACACCTACATTTTCTGGTGGCAAACTGTTGATTGTCCTCACTGTTAGCAAGATTCTCCTTAATTCCAGCTTGCTTCTCTCCTTGGTTAGTTTCCACCCGTTGTTTCTTGTCTGGCCTTCTGGTGCTTTGGAAGATAAGTTGACCCTCCCTCCTCTTTGTGGCAGCCCCTCAAACGCTGGGATACTGCTATCATGTCACCCCCTAGCCCAAAGGGAGAACCCAAGCTTACATTTCTTCGAGTCTTTATTGCTTCTCTTGATGTCTTGGGGGAAATCCTCTATTATTTCATTGATGCTTGTGCAGCCTTTTTGTATCTTGGAAAGCAAAGAGAGAGAGAACGGAATTCTCGGTGTCCTTTGAACCCAATTCCTGGAATGACTCAAGGAAGGCGATGAATCAAAATCTGGGCAAGGTAACCAGCTCAGCCGGTTCTGGCCAAACATTTGTAAGAGAAAGGACACCTCCAATTCTAACCGTTGGTTGAAGTTGGTTGCGTCACCTCTTGAGGTTTCATTATTTTTAATACACGGAGCTCGACTATTTTATCACCCCACTAGCTGTTCCTGGCCACGCGTCGCTATGGCCCAGTCTGGTTAAATGGCCAACCAATCTGTGTGTAGATCTACACCTGCACACACAAACACGTACACACAACCACCGTATAACCCCCCAACCTACCTACCTACTGTATTTCTCCCTCTCTCCCTCTACCTACCTACCTACCGTATTTCTTTCTCTCTCTATCCCTCTACCTACCTACCTACCGTATTTCTCTCTCTCTATATCCCTCTACCTACCTACCTACTGTATTTCTCCCTCTCTTTATCCCTCTACCTACCTACCTACCGTATTTCTCTCTCTCTCTATCCCTCTACCTACCTACCTACCGTATTTCTCTCCCTCTCTCTATCCCTCTACCTACCTACCTACTTTATTTCTCCCTCCCTCTCTATTCCTCTACCTACCTACCTACCTCCCTACTGTATTTCTCCACCTACCTACCCACTGTATTTCTCCCTCTCCCTCTCTATCCCTCTACCTACCCACCTACTGCATTTCTCCCTCCCTCCCTCTATATCAGAGTATTTTATGCCATAAGATGACATAATACCTGTGGCCCACTGCTCTCTCTGTATCCATCTACCTACCTTTTTTTACAATTTTTTACATTTCTGTTGCGTGTACCTGGCACAGGTGTGACATCTACACAATCTATATATATATATATATATCATTGGTGCTGTATTTCAAAGGAACGTTGTGTGAAAATTTGGAAGCGATCGGTGCAGGACTTTCGGAGATTAGCGGTTTTGAACAAACTCTTGTTCCGTTTTTAGATAGATAGATGATAGATAGATAGATAGATAGATAGATAGATAGATAGATAGATAGATAGATAGATAGATAGATGATAGATAGATAGATAGATAGATAGATAGATAGATAGATAGATAGATAGATAGATAGATAGATAGATAGAGCGAGCTATGGATATAATTTTTTTAGGAAAAGCCCCACCTGCCAGGCGTCGATCGTCCCCCGAGGAACGCTCGGCTACCTAGGAAGCTGGCAAGGCGAGCTGCGGCTTTGGCAAACTTAGGCAAACTTTCCGATCGGTTGCATCCAGTCTGGCCCTCGGGTCATTAAGGAAGGAAGCAGAGCAGCCATGTGACCAAGAGGGATTACCTGGGCATTGGACAACTTTAGATATTTGAAAGATCGGGGAACAGATTAGTTTGGTTTGCCTTTTTAATATTTGAAATTGGAGTTGGTGGGAAAGGTTGAAGGAAGCTCGTGGGACGTGCCTTCCTTCAGGGCCCTGGCGCTAATCGCCTTCATTCATATTCCAAATTAAATTTATCTATCCAATCCGTTTATATTCTTTCCTCTGATTAATTTCCTCACCCTCGAGTTTTGCGATGCGTGAAGATGGGGTTTTTTTTTCCAAAGGAGGTGGGGGTTCTTTGGCGTTTTCTTTGAAACTGCGGATTGTGGCGTGAAAAGCTTTCTTGGATTTCCTGGAACAGAGAGGAAGGATGCGCCTGCCTCATCCACGGGGCTCAGCCTTGGAGTGGGAAGAGGGACTCTGAGAACGCGCAGAAGGCGACTGAGGAAGAAGGAGGGAGCAGGAATTCCAGCGTGTGAGAAAGACTTAAGAAACACTCCAATCTGACTTCACACATACGCTAGCACAGGGCTCGGCAACCTTAAACACTCAAAGAGCCACAAAGCTCCTAACAGGAAGCCCTCCGTTCAATTCTGGAGCTGACCGGAAGTCACCATAGAGTCTCCTCCTAGCACGGCATCCTTTTCCCTCTACCTGTTGTACCCAAAAGCCCGATCAATTGTGGAGCTGACCGGAAAACCTGCTACTTGCCGTAGAGTCTCTTCCTGGCATGCCTTACTTCCCCTCCCCTAACCGGAAGCCCCTCTCTGGTGCCGACTGGCGACAGGAAGCCGCACCAGGGGGATGAAAGAGCCACATGCAGCTCCGGAGTCACATGCAGCTCAGAGCTGTGGGTTGCCAAGAACAGGGATTCCTGCACAAATATTCTCCTCCCTCATGTTATAATAACAATACAATAGCAGAGTTGGAAGGGACCTTGGAGGTCATCTAGTCCAACCCCCTGCCTAGGCAGGAAGCCCTATACCATTTCAGACAAATGGCTATCCATCATCTTCTTGAAGACTTGCAGTGTTGGCGCATTCACAACTTCTGGAGGCAACTTGTTCCACTGGTTAATTGTTCTCACTGTCAGGAAATTTCTCTTTAGTTCTAAGTTGCTTCTCTCCTTGATTAGTTTCCACCCATTGCTTCTTGTCCTGCCCCCAGGTGCCTTGGAGAATAGCTTGATTCTCTCTTCTTTGTGGCACCCTCTGAGATATCGGAACACTGCTATCATGTCTCCCCTGGTCCTTCTTTTCATTAAACTAGACCTATCCAGTTCCTGCAACCGTTCTTCATATGTTTTAGTCTCCAGTCGCCTAATCATCTTGGTTGCTCTTCTCTGCACTCTTTCCAGAGTCTCCACATCTTTTCTACATCGTGGTGACCACAACTGAATGCAGTATTCCAAGTGTGGCCTTCCCAAGGCCTTATAAAGTGGTATCAACACTTCCCGTGATCTTGATTCAATACCTCTGTTGATGCAGCCTAGAACTGGGTTGGCTATTTGGGCAGCTGCTGCCCACGGCTGGCTCCTATTTCAATGGTTGTCTACTAGGACTCCAAAAGATCCCTTTCACAGTTACTGCTATTGAGCAAGGTACCACCTGTACTGTACCTGTGCATTTCATTTTTGTTGCCTAAATGAAGAACCTTCCTCTTTTCGCCATTGAATTTCATTTTATTAGACAGTGCCCAATGTTCAAGTTTGTCAAGATCCTGTGTTACACCAACACAGCTGGGCCTGTGCCATGCCTAGCAGAGATCTCCCAACCACAATTTCGCCGCGCCTCATTGGTTGACCCAACCCAAACTGGAGGGACTTGGAAAACCTGGCGCGTGTCTGGACCCTTGGAAATATTCACTTCCTGCTCCGACACGAGCTTAACGCCCGTTCGGAGGAAAGCTATTTTATAGAAGCCAAGTAGCTGCCAAGTTTTGGTTTTTTTTTAATTGACAAGCCATTCAGAAGCCATTCTTTGCCTTACAATCCCGATTAATAGCCTGCTTTGATCGCCCGGCTTCTTTTAATCAGCTTAACTATTAAAGTATTAGAAATCTTTACCCCTGCTCGCACGCAGCTCGGCTGAGTAGCTGCGCCAGAGAATGCGAAAGCCCAATGGGTGGGCTTCGCTGCCGGCGGGGGACCGCGGAGGCAGGGGCGGTGGGGTGCTTTGTGAAAACTCGGAAGAATGTTCTCATTTGCGTTGCCGATTCAGCTGGTTAAAAAAAGAAAAGAATAGATGCGAACAGTTTAATTTATTTATTTTATTTTATTAAATTTATACCCCGCCCTTCTCCTTGTTAGGACCCAACAAGGACCTTGTTGTTCTGTTGAGATGACTAGGATCTAAGGCGTGTTCTTGTTCTCGTTTTCATTTCTCCATATACCGTGTCTTCCTGAAACCGACTAATGGGAAGGCGAGATACCGGCCTGGCATAGCTGCTCCAACCGTGTTTTATTAGATCTGGGTTTTAAATTAACTGTCTCCTTTTTAGCACGGGTTAAATTGTTTAAGAGTAGTTTTAAATTTTGTAGAATTTGTACTATTCTGTATTGTTAATAATAATAATAATAATAATTTATTACATTTATAAACCGCCCCCTCTCCCCGAAGGGACTCGGGGCGGTGTACAGGAAAATTAAAAAACCATATAAAACATACAATACACTCAAAGTTAAAAGCGAATTAAACTACCCTGTACTAAAAATTTAAGAACATTAAAATTACTACCCATTAAAACCTAATAGACAATTTGAGAAAACAGACTGGGGCGAGAAGCGTCAATTAGGCCAAGCCGGCCTGATGGAACAAATAGGTTTTTACTTTTTGGCAGAAGGCGCGGAGGTCCGTGGTCGTTCTAGTATCCGGGGGTAGGTTGTTCTAGAGGGTCGGGCCCGCCACAGAGAAGGCCCTTCCCCTGGGCGTCGCCTGCTGGCATTGCCTGGTGGACGGCACCCAGAGAAGTCCCTCTCTGCGTGAGCGAATCGGCCGAAGGGATGTTGGTTTTTAAGTTCCTGTGCGCCGCCCTGAGTCCCTTCTTGGGAGATAGGGCGGGATAGAAATTTAATAAATATAATATAAATATAATATATAATACTAACCACAGCTTTAGTTAAAATCTTGTGCTCGGCCTGGACAAGACAGAATACAGAATAACCAGAGTTGGAAGGGACCTTGGAGGTCTTCTAGTCCAGCCCCTTGCTCTAGCAGGAGACCCTATCGGTTGTGGTCCCATCCGCAGCCAGTGGATCTGGGAGCAGATTCGGACAGTGAGGAGGCTGGGGAGGAACCTGGGCCAGTCCTGGAGTCTGGGGAAGGCTCTGAGGAGGGCTTTGTGTCGGAGGCAGAGAGGGGGCCAGGGCCTTATGCCAGTTATCAGCTGCCTTCAGAGTCGGAGATAAGTGGGGCAGAAGAACAGCTGGAGCCTGTTCTCAGTGTGCGCATGCGTAGAGTGGCCAGATGAAGGGAACAGCTAAAGAAGAGGGGGCGACTTGTGAAGAAGGCCACAGATGGACAGTGAACCCATCTTGTGTGAGAAGGTGCTGTGATTCAAGATCAAGTGAAGTACTAATACCACTCTGTAAAGCCTTAGTAAGGCCACACCTAGAGTACTGCATTCGGTTTTGGTCTCCACGATGTAAAAAAGGCATTGAGACTCTAGAAAGAGTGCAGAGAAGAGCAACCAGGATGATGAGGGGACTGGAGGCTAAAACATACGATGGACGGTTGCAGGAACATGGGCATGGCTGGTCTAGGGAAGAGAAGGACCAGGGGAGACAGGAGAGCATCTTCCAATACTCGAGGGGCTACCATAGAGAGGAGGGGGTCAAGACAAGGAAGAATGGATGGAAACTGACCAAGGAGAGACTCAACCTGGAAAGAAGGAGGAATTTCCTGACAGGGAGAACCATCAACCCATGGAACAGAAGTTGCCTTCTGAAGTTGTGGGAGCTTCATCCCTGGAGGCTTCCAAGAAGAGACCGGACTGCCATTTGTTCAGAAATGGTGCAGGGTCTCCTACTTGGGCTGGGGGTTGGACTAGATGACCTACAAGGTCACTCCCAACTCTGGTATTCTATATTCAATGGAACAGAGCTTGCCTTTCAGAGGTCGTGGAGCAGGGGGTGGTACTAGATGACCTACAAGATTCCTTCCAACTCTGTTATTCTCGTTATTATTCTGTTAGCCAGAAGTTGTGGCGGGCTTCAGCCCCGGAAGGTTGGGCTGCCGTTTGTCAGAAAGGGTGTTGGGCCTCCTGCTTGGGCGTTGGGGTTGGACTAGATGACCTACAAGATCCCTCCCAACTCTAAAGCCTTCAATTCAGCCCAGCACTGAGCCGGGCAGCCGTTCTGCCAAGCGCGACCAGTCTCTGCGAAGGCGCGCGAGAAATATAGGCTTAGCCAGAATAAAAACATCAACCGTTCCATCTTGAAACGAGACAGATCAATTCTCAGGGCCGTAAAGGCAGATATAATGCCAGGCCAGCAGCCAGAGAGCAAACCTTCGTTCGCCGAGCCTCTTACAAATTTGTGGCAGGCGAGAAAAAGCGCTCCGTAAATAATCCGTGTCTGCTTGATAAGGACATGATCGAAGGAGCCACGCGGGCGGGGAGGTGACCCATCCCACTAACCCCCATCCTTCCTACAAACGGACTCCAAATGAGAGAGAGGATAGATCAATTTGGGCACAGCCGCTGGCCCGAGATGTGATAAACCGGGCAGGTCGCCCGATTTTCCCTTTGAGACAGCCTTCTCGTTTTTTTTCAGGCTGGTTTAAAAAGGGGAAAAAAACACACCAAATCCGGGTTTCAAAATAAACCAGCTTGTTGCCAGATAAGACCGTCACGGCTTGGTGGTTAAATTCCAGATTTGGAAAAGGATTCATCAGGCCACTGAACCAGCCAGAGGGAGCTCCGTTCAGTGATTTTTGGCAAGCTGGAAGGAATGGAGCTTGTTATATTTTTAATTTCGCAGCCCTGCTGTTATTGACAAAACGCTTTGCAATATAATATTTGTCAACCCTGGTCTTCTGATCCGAGAGCATGAAGCCAACTCCTGGTCCCGAAAAAAAACCCCTCTTTTATTCATTGACTGTGAATTCTGCTCATTCGAAGCCAGCAAAGTTTTTCGAGGGAGGATTTATGGTCACAGAACTTATCAGGCTTGGAGAGCTGCCAGGCCGATCTCTGCAAAACTTGGCAAGGAGTCTCAAGAACCAATGAAGCGAACTCCTAGTTTCCTGCAAACTCCACTCCCCGTTTGCTCCTCTTTGATTTCCTCTGGGAGGGGCCGTTCATCGTCCACCTGTGGCCTTCCTCCCAAGTCGACCCCTGTTCTTTAGCTCTTCGTCTGGCAACTCTGCACATGCGCACCCTGGGAACAGGCTCCAGCTGTTCTTCTGCCTCACTGATGTCTGACTCTGAAGGTAGCTGATGCCTGGCACACGGCCCTGGCCCCCTCTCTGCCTCCGACACTGAGCCCTACACGACTGTGAATTCCTTTCAGTCACAGTCAGCAAGGCTCAGCAAACAATCTTTCCAAGGAATATTTATCAACACGAACCTTATCTCGCTTGGCGAGCTGCCAGATAACTAGTTTCCCAACGCAGGGCAAGGCAACAGTTGGCACAGAGCCTCTTACAGTCACAAACAGAACTTCCCACTCTTGAAACGACCGAAGGGATGAATTGTTTCCTGCAAAAGCCCCCTCCCCATTTGCCCCTCTTTTGTTTCCTGTGGGAGGGGCCAATCACCTCCAAGGCGTGGCTTTACTCCCAAGTTGACCCTGCTTTCTTAGTTGTGCTTGTCCTCTGGCAGCTCTGCGCCTGCGCACACTGGGGACAGGCTCCAGCTGTTCTTCCGCCTCGCTGCTGTCTAGCTCCCTCTCTGCCTCCAACGCAGAGCCCTCGTCTGAACCTTCCTCAGCCCCCAGGAATGGCCCATGTTCCTCCCCAACCTCCTCACTGTCCGACTCTGCTGGTCGTCGACGGGCCACAACAGCAGTCGGATGTAAGTCTGATCAGAGCTAGTAGCCCTTTGATCCTAGGATTGAGGGGTGGTTGTTTTTTTTAAAATCCAAGTCAATGGATTGCATCAAGGACTCTTATTCTCCTGCAGGCTTGCAAAATGAAAATTTGTATGCCTCTCCGTTTGATGCGCCCGATAACAGGAAGCCGTACGAGCCCTCCGCCTTCACAGGCCACGAAGCTTTGATGCGCCTCCGATGTGAGCGTGGAAACGGTGTGTTTTCACGCCGTTCTTCGCTCCCCCTTCAACGCGTTCGCTTGATGCGATCAATTCCCAGGCATAAAACAACGGCGTTCCGTTTAGTTTTTCGAAACAGACGGATGCGCGGAAAAAAAGCTTTTCCGTTCCTTCTCTCTGTGCTTCGCAAGCTGTATTTTTTATTTTTTATTTGATTTGATTTTGGAGATGAAAACGATACTTCGTTTTCCAAAGATGGGCGAGAAAAAAAAGGGCGTTCAATTATCACTTGAAGGAGGCGCATCTCCCCGATTTGAGGCTTATCAAAAAGCCAATTTGTTCTCTTGCACTTCATCGGATTCCTTTTCGCTTTATTATTATTATTTTTTCTTCTTCTTCTCCCCCCCCCCCCTCCCCAGCCTCTCCCTTTTAATTTGATCAAAATTGCCTTTTGATGTTTGCTGGAATTTGCTCCCCAGTTGTGCATGCCAAATTAGAACTTAATACCGCCTCGCGAATGGCTTTGTAAAAGTTGTTATCGTTCTCGGGAGTTTTAGAAGAAAGACGTAAGTCATTTTGCATCCCTTCCTTTGGGTTGCTAAGGCAGGAGAGGGGTGGAAAATCTTGGTTTTGCAACGGCTTGTAGCTGTTTACAGACCCTCTCTGATCACCCCAGGTAACCAGGGTTTTTCAGCCCTCTCAAAAATTGCTTTTCATAAAACTTAGCAAGGAGCAAACAGCAAATTTCTGCAAAAAAATCTGCCTCCCAGCAATTTGCCAGTGAAGCAAACAGCAAATTTCACTTTCCATTTCTCCCGATCATCAGCTGTGACAGGCTGCAGGGATTGCTATAGCCTATTGAAGCTTCTGCAAGCCCCCGTTTGCTGCAAAGAGGTAAATTGCTGGGAGGCAGAGGCCAAAGGGTGAGAGCCCGTGGGTGGGGCTACATTCAGTGTATAAGACGCACCCAAATTTTCACTCTTTTTAAGGGGGGAAAAGGTGCATCTTATACTCCGAAAAATACGGTAAATAAATAAATAAATAAATCAGGGAGACTAGGATAGATCTATTTCGAGCTTGTTAGCTCTCATCAGCTAGCCATACCCTTACTGGGATTTGAACCGGGGCTGTATTACATGTTAGGCAGAAGCCTTAGCCACTTAAGCCACCAAGTTCTCTTCCTGATCAGCTGAGACAGGAGGATAAGTATATGGTTGTGTCACCACGCCCTGTTAAGCCCCAATTAAGGGAGGAAGCATATTGCTTTCCTTTCTCAGCTTTGACATATATATATGCTTGTGTCAAAACCTAACACACACACACACACACACACACACATATATATAGATAATTGTTTTCTCAACTTCCTGTTAGGGCCCCATTAAGAGGGGAGACATACTGTTTCCTTCTCTGCCTTTCGGCTCATCACCAGAGACCATGTAGACAGAGAACCATGAGTTCCGTTGTGTAAATTTTTTTAGTTATGTGTGTTAGTTTTTATGAGCTGATCAATAAATTTAAATTTGAGAGACCAAGATAGATCTATTTCGAGCTTATTAGCTCTCATCAGTTGGCCATACCCTTTACTGGGATTCGAACCGGGGCTGTAATGCATCTCAGGCAGAAGCCTAGCAATTCAGCCTAACCGGCTCTACCTTATTGCATCAGCTGAGACAGGAGTATTTAGTATAGATAATTGTTTTCACAACATCCTGTTAGGGCCCCATTAAGGGAGGAGACATACTGTTTCCTTCTTTGCCTTTCGGCTCATCACCAGAGACCATCTAGACAGAGAACCATGAGTTCCGTTGTGTAAATTTTTTTAGATATGTGTGTTAGTTTTTATGAGCTGATCAATAAATTTATATATATATATATACATATATGTTAGATTTTTAAGGGCTGAAAATAAAGAGACCAGGATGGATCCATTTCAGGCTTATTAGCCTTCTTCAGCTGGCCATACTCCTTCTACTGGGATTTGAACCGGTGCTTTCCAGCATATGAGGCAAGCCTTTCTATGCCTTGAGCTATCCGGAATCCCTGATGCATCAGCCAATATGAATATGAAAATATTATCTCATATACATATATATATATATATACATTCTTTTATTTTCTTCGTAGGCTTTGCTCCATCTTAGCCATGGCCGTGCCCTGCGTCTTCCTTCTAACTGTGCTGGGAGCAGAAGTCACCAGCAAATCCACTGACAGCTTGGTAAGTACGGCTTGTGGCTGTTGGCTGAAATCTTCTATATGTATAAAATGTGTCTCTGTGTGTGTGTGTATGTTCCAGCATAACTCTAGAACGCCTCAAACAATTTCAACCAAACTTGGTACACCGATGGCTTACTCTCTGGAAAAATATACTGTGGGGTTAAGACACGCCTAACACTCCTCGGGGTATGTGTTCTATTAAGATGCAGCCTGTTGTGCCTTAAAACGGCTTCTACTGTACTGCCGTAAAGCGGCTTCTACTGTACAGCAGTAGAGTTGCTGGAGTTGCCCTGGTAACAGCTTCACAGTACTCCACCAGGGGGCTCCCTCTTCTAGGGGGGAAAATCCAACATTAGAAATTGTTTGGTCCAGACATTTCCCCCCAATAAATAAACAAACAAACAAACAAACAAACAAACAAACAATACCTGTCCAATGCTAGGTTATCAGCTAGTCCAAAATAAAAAGGAGGAGATTAAAACTCAAAGAGAGAGGCTCAGGTTTAGCCCCTGATACCCGTGACCTGGACGCAGGAATTTTATAAGTCGCATAACCCACTTCTGGTTCATTGGCTCGTGGGTTGATTTGACAGCCCCTTCTCGCAGGGTAAGTTACGTGTGGAACAAGCCACATTAGATTCCCCTTTTTCCCTACTCTGAGGATGCTACGAGGGAGGTTCAGCCATCTGTTCCTCCAGTGAGTGTCCCTAATGTGGCTCTGGAAGACCGCAGGGTCTTAATCCTGATTTCCACTTGTGATTACTGATCACTCCGAAGGATATTAGGCTGTAGATCGGATCAGCCTGGATTTGTGAATGAGAAGGCTGTTTGTTTTTAAACAAATATGTGTGTGTGTGTGTGTGTGAAACAATTACATACATACATACATACATACATACATACATACATACATACATACATACAATTGTTTTCACAACTTCCTGTTAGGGCCCCATTAAGGGAGGAGACATACTGTTTCCCTCTCTGCCTTTCGGCTCATCACCAGAGACCATCTAGACAGAGAACCATGAATTATGTTGTGTTAATTTTTTTAGATATGTGTGTTAGTTTTGAATCCCAGTGGAGTGTGGCCAACTGATGAGAGCTAATAAGCTCAAAATAGATCTATCTTGGTCTCTCAAATATATATAATTGTTTTCACAACTTCCTGTTAGGGCCCCATTAAGGGAGGAGACATACTGTTTCCCTCTCTGCCTTTCGGCTCATCACCAGAGACCATCTAGACAGAGAACCATGAAATTACGTTGTGCAAATTTTTTAGATATGTGTGTTACTTTTATGAGCTGATCAATAAATTTAAATTTGAGAGACCAAGATAGATCTATCTTGGTCTCTCAAATTTAAATTTATTGATCAGCTCATAAAACTAACATATATATATCCCTGTTTTCTGTAGAAATCCTCTGCCGCCTCTTTGTGTATAAAGGAGGAATTTGTTTCCTGATTGCAGATTGAAGATATGACAGATTAACAGAGTTGGAAGGGACCTTGTAGGTCATCTAGTCCAAATCCCCCATCCCCTGCTCAAGCAGGAGACCCTGCACCATTTGTGACAAATGGCAGTCCAGTTTCTTCTTGGAAATACGCCCAAACCGGTAGTAAAAATGTTTGCAACCCACCACTTGCTCCAGACCAGTGTTTTTTTTTCAATTTTGACAACTTGAAGATGTGTGGGCTTCAACTCCCAGAATTCCCAGCTATGCTAGCTGGGGAATTCTGGGAGTTGAAGTCCACACATCTCCCAAGTTTGCCGAAGTTGAAAAACACTGTTCCACACGGACAACACGTGAATTAATCCCTCCAATTACGATTTTACAAAGGCTGAATTATATATTCTTCTTATTTTTCACCCCTTCCACCGGCTCGTAGGTGATTCACTGCATTAATCTTGATTTAGAGCATTTCCAAACCAGGGCACACTAGATTTCTGTGCAAGGAACGGTGAGAATTCCCAAAGCCGGTAACTTACAGTCTGTTCTGAACGGAATCTGCTCTCGTTTTTTTTTTCCTCTAAAAAAGCAAGAAACGATTTCTTTCCTTGTCAGAATTTCCTGGCCTGGTAGAGCTACCGTATTTTTCCGATTATAAGACGAGCTTCCCCCCACCCTCAAAAGAGGGTGAAAATTTCCCTCCCGCCCCCTTAGTAGCTTAGCAACCCCAGCCTTCCCCCCGTTTCAACATGTCAGGCTATGCAGGCAAAAGCAGAGGCTGACACTGTCTTATTCACTAAATGTAGCCCTGCTCACCCCTTGGCCTCTGCCTCCCAGCAATTTGCCTCCTTGCAGCAAACAGTGAACAGCCTGTTTCAGGTTCAGCGCAGCCTGATTAGCACAAGCAGCTGATTGTCGGCTGGATCGGTCTCCCGACCATCAGCTGTTTCAGGCAGCAGGGATTGCCATTGCTTATTGCCACCTCTGCGCGCCCCATTTTCCGCCTATTTTGATCTTCCCCGCCCGGAATGGGTGGAAAATGGGGCGCGCGGAGGCCAAAAACGGGATGCAGAGGCTGAAAATGGGGTGCGCGGAGGCAGCAATCGACTATGGCAATCTCTGCAGCCGGAAACAGCTGATTATCAGGGAGCCCGGCAATCAGCTGCTTTGTGCTAATCAGGCTGTACTGAAACTGAAACTGAGACAGGCTGTTTGCTGCAAGTCTCGGCCGGGCACGCACCCGAACTGGTTCTATTGGTGGCGTAGGTGCCCCCATCTTGGTTTTTTGCTTCTACGCATGCGCAGAAGCATTTTTTTTTACTTCTGCACATGCGCGCGCCCGAAGTGCATCCCTGGGCGAACCGGCAGTAAAAGAAGCTGGAAACCACCCCCTGGGTAGTACGTGTGAAAAACGGTCCTAAGCCCCTTTTTTCAGGGCCGTCGTCACTTCAAACAGTCGCTAAATGAACTGTTGTCAGTTCGAGAACTGCCTGTCTTCTTCCCGCCAAAGTTTTCCCAGTGTTGTCCCGGGAAAGGCAAGTATATATATCTTCATCTCTCTCTCCTCTTTGAAACCTCCAAACCCAGCGCCCCGGTTGAATTATTCTTTTGTCTGTGCCATCGATCAATTCCAGAGCCCGCCGGCCGTACGGCGGGGCGAACAACTTCAAGAAGAAGAAAATACCGCTCGAGATCAGCAAGCCTTAAAGCATTCGAGCAAGTAAAGCTTGCCAAGAAAGACAATAAGTCTGCGTGAAAAGCTTGGCTGGAGATTGCCGGGCGGTTGTGTTCTTGACAACTCATTTAAAAAGGGCCGCTTTTCCCGATCGATCCCACTAATCTTTGGGGAGGGAAACCAACGGGGGGCGGTGGGGGCCTTGGAGCCCCGGCCAAGCCGCATAACCTCATGTACAAAAGGCGAGACCACCGTGTTTCCCCCCCTCGGGAAACGGGGCTCCAGATGGTCAATAAAACAGCAGCTTTCACAGTGGAACACCGCAGGAACGCGGAGAGCTTATTTTATGCCCGGCGCGGAACAGAAAATGTGCTTTTCAAATGTTCGTGGTGAGCTGGCTGGGATGGCGTCCAGCCAAATGACTCTGGGCAGGAAGTCAAAAGGAAACCGCCACCAATCAAGATGGAGACTGGATGGGTTTTCGCTCCAGTGGGGAAATTTATTTGTATTTATTTATCAAACGTTGCCCGGGTATTTGTGTATCCCAACCATACAGTTAAATGTAATGGTTCCCCTCGCACACATGTGCTAGTTGTTCCCGACTCTAGGGGGCGGTGCTCGTCTCTGTTCCAAAGCCGAAGAGCCAGCGCTGACCGAAGACGTCTCCGTGGTCATGTGGCCGGCAGGACTCAACGCCCGAAGGCACCACGGAACGCTTGTTCCCTTCCCACCAAGGGTAGTCCCTATTTTTCTCCTTGCATTTTTTATGTGCTTTCGAACTGCTAGGTTGGCAGAAGCTGGGAAAAGTCACGGGAGCTCACTCCATTACATGGTGCTAGGGATTTGAACTGCCGACCTTTCTGATCGACAAGCTCAGCGTCTTAGCCACTGAGCCACCGCATCCCTCAATCCTTTATTAGACATTCCCAAATGTTCCGGACCAAATGTCATTTCTAATGTTGCATTTTCCCTAATGTTGTGGAGTACTCCAAAGCAGTTACCACTTCACAGTGCTTTACAGTAGAAGCCATTTTACGGCAGTACGGTAGAAGCCATTTTAAGGCACAGCTGGCCTTATCTGAACAGAACACACACCCCAGGGAGTTTTAGGGGGGCCTTACCCCCCCACAGTATTTCTTTCCCGAGAGTATGTCATCAGTGTACCAAGTTTGGTTGTAATTCTTCAAGGCGTTCCAGAGTTATGCTGGAACACACGCACGCACACACGCATTTGTATACATAGAGATGCGTAGGCCGATCCGGGGGGTCTGGAAACAAGCCAGAGGGGGATGACTTTGGGATTTGAACCCCATGTGGTCAGCTGCGCCAGAGAACCATGCGCTTGGTGGTTCTGCTTCGGCATTAAAACCGTCTTTCCCATCGGCCTCCATGTTCCCCGTGTCTTCCCCCCCCCCCCCCGCTCCGAACTGAACCCAGATGGATATTTCTTCCCACGACACAAAGCTGCGTGTGTCGTTTTCGTCCCCAGCCACAGTCACGGCCTCTCCTCTGTCCTGTTATTTTATTTTGGTGCTTCAAATGAGGTGTGCTCCGTTAAGGGCGCTTTGCATCGTGGTTCGGTGTTCGCGCGGGAGGCAAGCGGTTACGAAACGGAGCGCTAAGCAAGCGAAACTTTGGGGGAAAACGCGCTGTTTACTTCCTCTCTCTCCACCTAGGAGTCGGACGCGGAATGCTGCGTCGATACAATGGAGGCCAACAGCACCTGTCTCGCCAACAGCCAGTGCACTCCAGGTAGGCTGTTAGCCAGTGGTGGGTTTCTGCAGGCTCGCACCTACTCGCGAGAGCCGGTTGGTGAAATTTAGAGAACTGGTGAGAGGGGGTTCCTCCGGCGGACCTGGAAGTAAATCTGGCCCGCCGCTGCCAGTGACCCAATGGGTAGGAAAGGAAAGGAAAGGAAAGGAAAGGAGGGAGGGAGGGAGGGAGGGAGGGAGGGAGAGAGAGAGAGAGAGAGAGAGAGAGAGAGAGAGAGAGAGAGAGAGAGAGAGAGAAAGAAAGAAAGAAAGAAAGAAAGAAAGAAAGAAAGAAAGAATTTATCATCACAGTTGAGTCCAAAATTTTGGTTGCTAAGCAAGAGCGTTGTTAAATGAATTTCACCACATTTTAAAAGGTGGCCACTCCTACCCTGTCACATGACTGCCAAGCCACGCCCACAAAATAGGCCACACCTACAGAGTAGGTTCTAAAAAATTTGAAACCCACCACTGAACTGACCTAAACTGAACTAAACTGAACTAATGCCAGTGGTTTATACCAGGTTTAACAAAAGGTAGGTTTCCATCTGCTCTCTCATGACAACTCAAATTCCCTTCTTCCTCCCTCCCTCCTTCCTTATTTCTAATTCATGTTTTCCTTCCTTCCTCCCTCCCTCCCTCCCTCTCCTTCCTTCCATCCTCCCTCTCCCCTTCCTTCCTTCCTTCCTTCCTTCCTGCCTTCCTTCCTTCCTTCCTTCCTTCCTTCCTCACCCTTCCTATCCTCACCCCACGCAGGCTGCTACAGGCGGTGGAACGAAGACGGCAGCAGCAGCTGTGTGAAATGTGAGAACGAGACCCTCCCGGCGGCTCCAGCATACAACCTGACAGACTGTCAAAACGGTGAGCCGTTTGTCGTTGATGGCCTTCCGCTCCTCGCCTTTGGGGCAGTGTTAAGAATGCTCTCTCTGCTTTTCCCCTCCCTTTCCAGCAGAGGGCGGAAAAGAGGCGTGTGAAGGTTCAGGAGCCTGGCATGAAAACAGCCCAAGATTCTAGTCCTTCCTTTTTTTATTTTACGAGGAGAAAAGAGTGCATTGTACATTTGGCGTGTTTTGGAAAGCCCCTTGATCGATACCTTATTTATTTTTAACTAGCCGTTCCCGGCCACGCGTTGCAGTGGCCCAGTCTGGTTAAATGGCCAACCAACCTGTGTGTAGATCTACACCTGCACACACAAACACGTACACACAACCACCGTATAACCCCCTACCTACCTACCGTATTTCTCCCTCTCTCTATCCCTCTACCTACCTACCTACCTACTGTATTTCTCCCTCTCTATCCCTCTACCTATCTACCTACTCCCTTTCTCCCTCTCTCCCTCTACCTACCTACTCCCTTTCTCAGTCTCTCCCTCTCCCTACCTACCTACTGTATTTCTCCCTCTCCCTCTCTATCCCTCTACCTACCTACCTACCTACCTACTCCCTTTCTCTCTCTACTTACCTACCTACTCCCTTTCTCCCTCTCTCCCTCTACCTACCTTCTGTATTTCTCCCTCTATCCCTCTACCTATCTACTCCCTTTCTCCCTCTCTCCCTCTACCTACCTACCTACTGTATTTCTCCCTCTCCCTCTCTATCCCTCTACCTACCTACCTACCTACCTACTCCCTTTCTCCCTCTCTCCCTCTACCTACCTTCTGTATTTCTCCCTCTATCCCTCTACCTACCTACCTACTGTATTTCTCCCTTTCTATCCCTCTATCTACCTACTCCCTTTCTCCCTCTCTCCCTCTACCTACCTACTGTATTTCTCCCTCTCTATCCCTCTACCTATCTACCTACCTACTCCCTTTCTCCCCCTCTCCCTCTACTTACCTACCTACCTACTCCCTTTCTCCCTCTCTCCCTCTACCTACCTACTGTATTTCTCCCTCTACCTACCTACCTACTGTATTTCTCCCTCTCTCCCTCCCTTCGTTCTGCATTTCTCCCTCCCTCTTTCTATCCGTATAGCTGCCTACCTACCTACCTACTGTATTTCTCCTTGAATCTTATGGACAGAGTATTTTATGTCATAAAGGATGACACAATCCCTCTGGCCCACTGCTCTCTCTGTATCCATCTACCTACCTTTTTTACATTTCCATTGCGTGTATCTAGCACAGGTGTGACATCTACACAATCTATATATAGATATCATTGGTGCCGTACTTGAAAGGAACGTTGTGTGAAAATTTAGAAGCGATCGATTGCAGGACTTTCGGAGACTACTGGTTTTGAATAAACTCTTGTTACATTTTTATTTATATAGATCTCCTTTATTCAATTCATATACCCTCTCACCTGTAAGGTGATTCCTTACCTTGTTTAGTCTTTCATTGAGCCATTCCTGGCCTCCTGGCTTTTCTTTTCCTTTCTGCCTTTCCTTTCCGACGGGAGGAATACAAATTCCCGCCCGTACGACGAAGGCCAACGCATTGCTTTGGGAATCGGGTGGTTTTTGCCTTGAGCCTGAAAGCAAAATCCGAGCGATGGGCTCAGGAGGAGAAATAAAGACTACAACCTGCCTCCAGAAGTTGTGAATGCTCCAACACTGGATGCTTTTAAGAAGATGTTGGACAGCCCTTTGTTGGAAGTGGTGTAGGGTTTCTTGTCTAGGCAGGGGGTTGGACTAGAAGACCTCCAAGGTCTCTCCCATCTCTGTTATCGTTAGTTGCTGTTGTTAGTTGCAAAGTCGTGCCCAATCCATCATGACCCCATGGACAACGTTCCTCCATGTCTTCCTGTCCTCTACCATCCTCTGGAGTCCATTTATGATAGGTAGGTAGGTAGGTAGGTAGGTAGGTAGGTAGGTAGGTAGGTAGGTAGATAGATAGATAGATAGATAGATGATAGATAGATAGATAGATAGATAGATAGATAGATAGATAGATAGATAGATAGATAGATAGATAGATAGATAGATAGATTAATTGTTGTTAGTTGCGAAGTTGTGTCCGACCCATTGGGACCCCATGGAACGCATCCCTCCAGGCCTTCCCGTCCTCTGAAGTCCATTGAACCTCACGCCAACTGCTTTGGTGACTCCATCCAGCCCCCTCCTTCTCTGCCATCCCCTTCTTCTTCTCTTGCCCTCCATTGTTCCCAGCATGAGGCTCTTCTCCAGGGAGTCCTTCTTCCTTCTCATCTGGTTTCTAAAGTCTTTGAGTTCCCTCTTCAGGATCTGGCCTTCTGAAGAGCAGTCAGGGTTGATCTCCTCTTTGACTGACCGGTTGGATGGCCTTGCAGTCCAAGGGACTCAATGCAGGAGTCTTCTTCTCCAGCACCAGAGTCCAAAGGCCTCCATTCTTTGGCCCTCAGCCTTCCTTAGGCGCCACCGTCCCTTCCCTGCTATTTCGCAAATGTGTGCGCATGCCATCAACATTTTGTACACATGTCCCGCCAGAGTTCTACGCATGGTTCTTTGCGCAAAAAACATCCTTAAATAGGATGAAATAGAGCCAGAGTGGATAGGCGGGCACAACCGCAAGTTTTCGCTACCGGTTCGGGCAAACGGTGGCCCCCAGGGGGAGAGCCTTCTCTGTGACGGGGCCTGCCCTCTGGAACGACCTACCCCCCGACCTTCGTATCATCACGGACCTACGCCTCTTCCGCCGGGCACTAAAGACACATCTATTTCAAGAGGCCGGCCTGGCTTAGTTTTAATGGATATAGTTTTAATTTGATTTTAACCCTTTTTCTAATCTAAATTTTAGCACAGACCTTAATTTAATTCATTTTTAACTGTTTTGTACTATATTGTTTTATATTTTTATATTTCTGTGCACCACCCTGAGTCACCTCCGGGACATAGGGCGGTATATAAATTTGACAAATAAATAAATAAATAAACTGGTCCGAACTGGCTGAAGACCACTTCTGCTCCGGACATACCTCTTCTCTAAATTTCTGCCTTTTTTTTTTTAATAGACGCAGCCGGGGAATTGAATCCTCTCATCAACATCACTACCCTAACTCCAGAGACCCCCGGTCTAGGTGAGTAACGCCGAAGAGATTTTGCAAAAGGGCTTCGGTTTTCGCACCAGGAAGGATTTCCAGGCATCGCTCCAGATCGTCCTCGACTTAACGGCCACAAAATTGAGCCCAACACGTCGGTTGTCGCGAAGCGCGTTGTGGTTGGGAAAAGTTGAGGTTTCGCCCCGTTTTTACGACTTTAATTGCCGCCGTTGCTCAGCGGATCGCTGAGAAGTTTAGTGAAGTTAGTCACACGGCCGTTAAGTGAATCTGGCTTCTCCATCGGCCTTGCGGGTCAGAAGGTCGCAAAAAAAGGGGGGGTCACGTGATCTCCAGGATGCTGCAACCGTTTTGATGGTCATTAAGGACTTTCATTTCTAGGATGCAGCTAAGAAGCCACTGTTTATATCTGTCTACCTACTTACCTATCTACCTACCTACCTACCTATCAATCTACCTTTCTATCTATAAATGGTTGTATGTATGTATGTATGTTCCAGCATAACTCTGGAACGCCTCAAGTAATTTCAACCAAACTTGGTACACAGATGACTTACTCTCTGGAAACAAATACTGTGGGGATAAGACACCCCTAACACCTTTCGGGGGGTGGAATATTCTGTTAAGATACAGCCTGTTGTGCCTTAAAATGTCTTCTACTGTACTGCTGTAAAATGGCCTTTATTGTACAGCACAGTAACGGCTTCACAGTCCTCCACAAGGGGTCTCCCTCTGGTAAGGGGGAAAATCCAACATTAGAAATTACGTTGAGTCCAGTCCGGACATTCCCCGCCCCCCCCCCCCCCTAAATAAATGAATAAATACACAGGCAACGCCAGGTTATCGGCTAGTATATACATAAAATGTGCATTCTGGGTCAGGAAATAAGGGACGACGGTCAGCAAGGCACTCGTCTGCCAATCTCCAGGATTAATTGGCAAGGTTAGGACAAGACCTTCAATGGGTTTCTTCTGTTAAGGATCTCTTCGTTAGGAGACTAAAAATGTGCAATGGAATGTAGCAAGAGATATGTTGCTAGGTATCCATACTATCAGTCACAGACACTGAAGGTAAAAACAAGTAGACTTTTGCTTGCGTTGAGACACTTCTTCACAAACAAGTGATAAGTAGCCCTGAATCATATACACAGTCTATTACTCAAACGTTGGCTTACAGTTGCTCAACTCCCGATTCTCCTCTCTCACTGATCACTAACCGACATACAGAGCTGTCATCCAAGGGATCAGCGTCTAACAGTGATTCTGGCTCCCTCTTATGGCTGATTGAGGAAGTAGCAGCCAATCACCTCTCACTGTAGCAATTAAAGTTACAGATACCATATTCCAATCATGGCATATCATGACTGGAATATGGTATCTGTAACTTTAACTGCTACAGTGAGAGGTGATTGGCTGCTACTTCCTCAATCAGCCATAAGAGGGAGCCAGAATCACTGTTTATATATATATAGCCAACCCAACACTAGGATTACATTCCTAACGGCTTCTTAATTTTGTTTTGGCTTTATATAGGAGGTCCCGAAGTTGCGGCTTCCCTCATTTTTGGCACCTTCGTCATTAGCCTCTTCCTCATCCTCTGTGTTGCGTCCTTCTTCTACCTCAAACGTGCCAATAAACTCCCCAATCTCTTCTATCGAAGAAGCAAAGGTAGATTTTTGTCGGCTGGCTGTTGCGGAGAAGATGATGGGGGGGGGGGGGCAGGGGGGGTTTCAAAACTTTTTTTTTTTTTACTACCGGTTCAGTTGGTGTGGCTAGCGGGGTGTGGGAATGAGTGGGCGTGGCCAATTTGATGTCACTCACGCACACCAAGTCACACGACACCCACCACCATGCCACACCCACTGAAACGTCGGCGAAAATTTTTGACAAAGGGGGAGGCGCCAGGCCGGGGCTCTTTGCTGTCTCCCGGACGGCGCCAGGGGCGAGCCGAGTAACCTGCTCTTGAAGTGGCGGCCGTGGCCAATGGGTTTGGCCCTGGGTTCGTGCTCCGTCTGCCCGGGACGCGCCGTCTGCTGCGTCTGCCCGGGAGAAGGAGTTCAGGGAGGAAGGAAACCGCCGTTCAGGTGCTCCCGCCCAACATCGCTGCCAACCGGAGACCGACCGGGAGTCTTTCAGTGGCAATGGACCAAACGGAGGCAAGTGGTCCTCTCGTTGGGGCGGCTGTGCTTGCAGCTTGCCCGCTCCTGGCCCGAAGCCTTGTGACACACACATACCCACCAGCCCAGCACGCACGGCTGGTGGGTCTCCATGGTGACAGTCGGTTGGATGTGGTGCCTCCTCCTCCAGCCTGGGTGCGAAGGGCGCTTGCGGCTGGCTCCGGCTGCACCCGGGCTGGAGGAGACGGCACCGTGTCCGACCGTCCGGGCTACCAGACGTTGTGGGTGCTCCAACACTGGAGGGTTTTAAGAAGAGACTGGGCAGCCATTTGTCTATATATAGGGTCTCCTGCTTGAGCAGGGGGTTGGACTAGAAGACCTCCAAGGTCCCTTCCACCTCTGTTATTCTGTTATTTCAATCCCCCAAAGGAAAAAAAGGTGGTTGAAAGAATTTTTAAAATTTTAAGATCCCTCTCTCCTTGGGCATTTAACCCACTCAGGAATCCTCCCAGGCTGTTCAGGAACCGATCCCTTGGTAGGGAAGGGATCCTTTTGATGTCGGGGCACATCATTGAAACAGATTTCTCTTGTTAATCTTTTCTCTTTCTTTTTTTTTTTACCCCTTTCTATATTTCCCAGGGTCCATTGTACAGTCTGCTGAATCAGTAAGTACGAATTTCACCTCTGGGGGGGCTTCCAGCATATGGCAGAGCCTCACAGGGCAAGAAGGCGGTTGAGGATGATGGGTGGGGAAGCTGTCACTAGCGGGAAGGTCCCAGATGACCCCCTGTCTGGCTTGGAGAGCTGCCAGGCCAATATTTGCAAAACCTGGCAACCAATGAAGCGAACTCATGGTCTTCTGCTAACTCCACTCCCCTGTCGCTCCTCTTTTATTCCCTCTGGGAGGGGCCATTCACCGTCCACCTGTGGCCTTACTTCCAAGTCGACCCGTGTTCTTTAACTGTTCCCTTCGTCTGGCCACTCTGCGCATGCGCACACTGGGAACAGGCTCCAGCTGTTCCTCTGCCTGACTGATGTCTGACTCCGAAGGCAGCTGATAACTGTCAGATGGCCCTGGCCCCCCTCTCTGCCTCCGACACAGAGTCCTCCTCAGAGCCTTCCCCAGACTCCAGGACTGGCCCATCTTCCTCCCCAACCCTCCTCACTGAATCTGCTGCCAGCTCTCCCACATTTCATTTCATTTATTAAACTTATATACCGCTCCCTTTCCCAAAAGGGACTCGGGGCGGTGCACAGGAAATTTAAAAAAACATATATAAACATGGCAATGCACAAAATTTAAAATCAAATTAAATTATTAACCCTGTGCTAAAATTTACAATAAATTAAAACTATTTCCAACAACAGCCCCTTCCCAGAATTGAATTGCCTACTACCCCCAGTGTCTTTCAAACCTGCAAATTCAAATTGTACGGGTTTCAATTCTCAGCCTTCCCCCAGCCCAGAACGGCTGGGGAATTCTGGGGAATTGGAAAGTCCGCGCCTCTTCCAAGTTGGCCCGCTGAAACCACAGCTGGTTCTCGTCATGGAATTCCCAGCGAGAAATTACAGGATGAGATCACCGTAAATCGTTTTCTTCCTCCAATGAATGGGTAGAATCGGCGATCAGTTTTTTCCGGAAAACCAGGGGACAGGGCAGAGTGGTTATCTTAACGAAAATGCCAGCTCGTTTCCAAATCTCACCTTGGTTTTTTTCTTCTTCACAGGCATCCATGTTATCTCCACCTTCTTCAAGTAAGGATTTTTCTTTTCTCTTTCATCTTTCATTTGTGCAAAACGCCTTATCCAGGTGTCCTACGTAACAAGGATTATTTCTGCAGGAATAAACCTTTGAGTTGTATCTAGAAGAGGAAGATAGGGTTAGGCTTCACCAAATTACAAAGCAGACTCCTTGTCCCGACAAAAAAACCCTTTTTATGAAGCTAAGGTGAATTCCACTCATTCAGCTCCAGCCAAGTCCCGGCAAACGGTCTTTCAAGGGTGGATTTTCAACCACAGACCTTATCAGGCTTGGAGAGGGCATAGCATTTTATTAAAAACGAGTGCCCTTCGCACAGTCACTCAGGCACTCGTGACATCCCGACTCGACTACTGCAATGCTCTCTACATGGGGCTTCCCTTGAGGTGCACTCGAAAGCTACAGTTAGTTCAGAATGCAGCCGCGCGGGTGATTACGGGAGCTTCGAGGCACTCCCATATTACAACGATCCTGCGCGAGCTGCACTGGCTTCCTGTGATCTTTCGGGTGCGCTTCAAGGTTTTGACGACCATCTTCAAAGCACTCCATGGCTCGGGACCTAGTTATATGCGAGACCGTCTCCTGCCCCATACATCCCTCAGACCGATACGCTCCCACAGAGAGGGCCTTCTCAGGGTGCCGTCGGCCGGACAATGCCGACTGGCGACACCCAGGGGAAGGGCCTTCTCTGTGGCGGGCCCTGCCCTATGGAACGACCTACCCTCAGAACTCCGTACCATCACTGACCTCCGCCTCTTCTGCCAGTGTTTAAAAACACACCTCTTTCATCAAGCCGGCCTAACATAACCTCCGCTGGGACTAATGTAGATAGTTTTAATTGGGGATTTTAATTGGTTTTAGCGCAGGACTGATATTTAATAGGTTTTTTTAAATTTTTTGTATTATTTTGTATGTATTTTAAATTCCTGTGCGCCGCCCTGGGTCATTTTGGAGAAGGGCGGGATATAAATCAAATAAATAATAAATAATAATAAAAATAAATTTGATAAAAATGAAAAAAATCCATTTTTCATTTAAAAAAAAAACATTGATTTTTATCCACCTTGGTCTGTGTGTGTGCACGAGTGTGTGATTGGATGAGCCAGTGTTGGAAGAGAAAAGTGTGGAAATCCTTTGAATGAATTTTAAGCCTCTTTGGTACAATTCGGGATAGAAACTAACCCCCCCCCCTCTCTCTCTCTCTCTCATGGCTGCAGTCCGGAAACCTCGTTACGTCCGGCGGGATCGTTCGCTCGCCACCTCAACCACCAGCACGACTCTGTCCGCCGAGACCCGGGTCAGCAACGTGTAGCCATCGGGACTTGTAAATACCAGTCCAGCCATTAAGTGGCCAGGAAAGCACTTACAAAGGGAATCGGCAACCGGGGGGGGGGGGGCAGTCGGCTTTCCTGTGGCGAGTGGACTCGTTCCAATCGGCAAGAAAAGAGGGACTCTTAACGCGTTGGGTTACCTTTAGGAGAGAGACTTTTTGGCAACCCGGATGGGACGTCGATTTTAGCTTTCCTGGTTGCCAAGCAGCTTTGAGAAGTCTCTTTGCTCCGGACCCTGTGATTTCTACAGATTTAGATTGAAGCCAAGGAACCAACCGCCTTGAGGAAATGGCCATGCTTTAAAGGAAACTCAAGTGCCATATTTTGGGGTGGTGGGTGCGATTTTTGGAAACAAAATGGCACCAAAAATGCTTTCCGGAAGGGGGTGTTTCTCTCAGACACGGGCTAGGCTGCTAGAAAGCACACTCCCTTCTTCCTGTGGTGTTGTTATGTTTTTTTCCTAGAGTTTGACCGAAGCCTTAAGCTCAGGGCAGCCTTGCCGTTTTTTGAGCGTTCAGATTTATTCTTTTGAACGTTTTAAGCGTTTGATTTTCCCTTTTTAATCTTCTTTACACCCAAGTAGAGTCTAGCCAGGTTTCCCTTCATTTAGTAAAATCCTAGCCAGCGCCCTGAATCTTTAGGGGAGGCGGCCGAACCCCAACTTGGACAGGGCTGGCCCATCTTTCCCCATGGCCATGCTTGGTAGCCCAGAGTTCGTTCTTCAAGGGGTCAGCAGCTCACCCCATGGTCTCCGCTTACCAACAGCGGGAGAAAGGTAGGTCCTTGGGCATACAGCTAGTCCTCAACTTACGACAGTTCATTTAGGGACCGAAGGGACAACGGCACTTGTGGTGACTTATGACCCTTTTTCACGCGATCACCTTTTGTAGCATCCTCAGAGTTGCGTGATTTACATACGGGTGTTTGGCAAGGGGTTCGTACTTACGACCGTTGCTGTGTCCCGGGATCATGTGATCCCTTTTTGGCAAGCGACGGATGGAGACTAACCAAGGAGAGAAACAAGCTAGAACGAAGGAGACATTTCTTGATTCTGAGAACACTTAGCCAGTGGAACAGTTTGGGGCTGCTCCAACCCTGGAAGTTTTTAAGAAGAGATTGGACAACCATTTGTCTGAAGTGGTGTAGGGTCTCCTGCTTGGGTGGGGGGAGGGGTTGGACTAGATGACCTCCAAGCTCCCTTCCAACTCTGTGCACCTTCTGACAAGCCAAGTCAGCGAGGAAGCCAGATTCACTTAACAACCAAGTTGCTAACTTATCAACTGCAGTGATTCCCAAGCCCAGGAGTCAGCAACCCATGGCTCTGGAGCCGCATGTGGCTCTCTCATCCCTCTGCTGCGGCTCCCTGTCGCCAGTCGGCACCAGAATTTTTCAATTTTCAATTTATTTCAATTTGTATATTGCGCCTATCTCCATCGAGATGGACTCAGGGCAGTGCACAGGGGAATTAAAAAACACAATAAATAACAGCAAATACAATAACAATAATTAAAAAGAATTAAATTAAGAAACCTGTGCTAAAAATTCCCATTAATAAAAACCCACCATCCATTTACCCATTGGCTAGAGCTGAATCACACCTGAGGTCTTAAGCTCTAAGATAGACCAGCTTGCTGGAAAAAGTATGTCTTGAGTGAGCGGTGAAAGAGGGGAAGGTCCGTGATGGTACGAAGTTCGGGGGGTAGGTTGTTCCAGAGGGCCGGCCCTGCCACAGAGAAGGCCCTACCCCTGGGTACCGCTAGCCGGCATTGACCAGCGGTTGGCACCCTGAGGAGGCCCTCCCTATGGGAGCAAATCGGCCGAAGGGAGGTATGTGGCAGGAGACGGTCCCGCAAGTAACTAGGCCCCGAGCCATGGAGCGATTTAAAGATGGTGACAAGCACCTTGAAGCGCACCCGGAAGGCGACCGGTAGCCAGTGCAGCTCGCGCAGGAGAGGTGTTACGTGGGAGCATCGAGAAGCTCCCAGAATCTCCCGCGCGGCCGCATTCTGCACTAACTCGAGCCTCTGGATGCACCTCAAGGGGAGCCCCATGTAGAGAGCGTTGCAATAGTCTAGGTGGGACGTCACAAGTGCTTGAGCGACAGTGCGGAGAGCGTCCCAGTCAAAGGGACGCAACTGGCGTACCAGGCATACCTGGTAAAAAGCCCCCCTGGTCACGGCTGTCACATGGTTATCCAAGGATAGCCGCGAATCCAGGAGGACGACTAAGTTGCGAGCCCTTTCCACGGGGGCCAGTGACTTGCCCCCAATAACCAGTGATGGAGTCAGCTGGCTATGCCGGGACGCCGGAAACCACAGCCACTAACCAGAGAGGAGCTTCCGGTTAGGGGAGGAGAAGCAAGGCGCTCCAGGAGGAGACTCTATGGCAAGGGGCGGGTTTTCCGGTCAGCTCCACAATGGATAGGGCTTTCGGTTAGGACAGGCAGAGGAAAAAGGAGGCTGTGCTAGGAGGAGACTCTATGGTGGGGGAAAGCGGACTTCCGGCCGGCTCCAGAATTCAACGGGGGGCTTCCGGTTAAGACCTTTATGGCTCTTTTGAGTGTTTAAGGTTTAAGCCACAACCATGACTAGAGTGGTTGTAAAACAGGGCAAAACTCACATCTCATTTAGCAACAAATCTGGGGCCCATTTATGATCGTAAGTCGAGGACTACCTGCATTCTCCTGGCGTCTCGTTTGGTGCTCCGTAAAAAAACGAAAGCCAACAGTGAGGAAGGGTGGAGACTTAGCTTCCTGGATGACGGGCACCCCACGGCTTTCCCTCTCGCCCATTAGCACCCTGGGCAGAGCTCCTAGCTCGACTCTGTCCTTATGCAAATCAAAGCGTGCCAGTCCTTAAGCTCCCCGACGGCCATACAAAGAAATTCAGCCATTTTAAATGCCACCCCCCCCCACCAACAGTTCCTCCGGGGGGGGGGCTGTTTCTTCAACTTTTCTTCGTTAATTCAGGGTTGTGATCTTGATTCGAGAGAGGTTAGCTAGGATCTGGAGCCGCAATGGCGAACCCACGGCACGCGAGCTGTCACTCCGTTTCCTCTCGGCTGTGCGTGCGCGCGCCTCCCACCGGCCAGCTGATCTTCCGGTCTCTTCTTGCTTTCGAATGGCTAGGTTGGCAGGAGCTGAGGGGGAGGACGGGAGCTCGCCCCGTTGCATTGGAGTCCCCGAACCTGGACCTTCAAGATTTCCAAGCCCAGCGTCTTAACCACGGAGCCCCCGCGTGCTGTCCAAAATCCAGATGCTGGGGGTGAGCGTGCGCACCAGAGGTGGGTTCATCAGACCGGACTGGCGGCCTGGGCCGCTGGAACCGGCAGCGACCCAGGCCTGTCACGCCCCACAAACCGGTTCTCTTACGGGGACGCCATCTTGATTTTCAGTCCTGCGCATGCACAGAACAATTGTCATCGCACAAATGAAACTCCTCCCCCTTTTAAAAAAACGTTTTGTGCATGCGCAGGCGTATTTTTGCTAAATGCGCCCACGTGCAAAATTTTTGCACACACCAAACCGGCAGTAATGCGGAGAGCAACGCACCGGGGCGGGGGCCTATGCATTGCATTTTGGGGGGGGGGGGGGTGTCCAGAAAAGGGTAGCCATCACTGATCTAGAGAGCAGCGCCCATTCCTGTGAGGCCACATTTTTGAGCCAAGCGGGCCTTTTAAGTCATCACACCCTTCAGTTGGAAGGGACCTTGCAGGTCATCTAGTCCAACCCCCTGCCCACGCCTTTCCCTCCGAAGGCAGCTGTCTTTCGCCCCACCCCCTTAAAGTAGGACATTGTGTCCTCCCTACTTTGTCACTATTTTGGGAGGAGGGTTCTTTCCTTAAAAAATACACAATCCTCACCCTTAGTGTCGGTCGCGCTAGACGGGGATTAAAAATCCAGGCGGCTCCGGCCAACCACAGGTTCCCTTAATCTTGTGATCCACACACCTCCCATCCCATTAAACAAGCAAACAAAAGTGATATTTGTGTTAACCGAACTTGCATGGTTATTAATTTAGGATCCTTTTTCCTCCTTCGGGCTCGTTAACAGTCCCCCGTTTGTGGGGAAACTGACTTGGGACTAGCCTGTGGATGTCCTAATATATATATATATATATATATATATAGACTCCTCCTGAATTGACCGAGATTCTATGCAATGAAACACGCGATTCTCCTTACGCAACGAAGCCAATCTCTGCATTTGTGGCTTCCTTTAGCTGGGCTTCTTTTCCATTTTCTTCTCCGCGCCGAAGTTTAGCAAAAAGCCAATGCTTTTTTATTATTATTTTATTTTGTTGCCTTTGTCATGTGTCTCAACCCACAAAAGGACGACAACGGACCCTTTGTTTCTTATTTCAAGACGGGGGGTGGGGTGGGGGGAACCCGTATTTTCTCTTTCATCAGAAAGGGTGAAAAATTTCTTTTTTTCGAAGTGAGCCATTGAAACCAAAACACTGGAATAGAGAAATTGTTGTTTTATATTAAATAATAATAATAATAATCCTTCACACTGTTGTGTCCAATGCAAAATGTGTAGCTTTGTATATAGATGTATTTTTTTCACTCCGTCCCTTTCCCCCCCTCTGCCTTCAATAAAAGCACACCGAATTTGACGTGTGTTTTTTTTCAATGTTCAGACATGACTGATCTGGTGCGTTGCTAACACCTGGGGCCAAATTTGGAATGACTGACATGCGGTTTTGGTTTTTCTTGGGAGGGCTGTCCCCAAAATTCAGTCTTATCAGCATCCATCTCTGCATCAGCAGAGGGATGGAATCAAGGTCGCATGAAGTGTTGATACCACTTTATAAGGCCTTGGAAAGACCATACTTGGAATACGGCATCCAGTTGTATGTTGAGACTTTAGAAAGAGGGCAGAGAAGAGCAACAAAGATGATTAGAGAGAGGGAGGGAGAAATACAGTAGGTAGGTAGGTAGGTAGGTAGAGGAATAGAGAGGGAGAAATACAAAAGGTAGGTAGGTAGAGGGATAGAGAGGGAGAAATACAGTAGGTAGGTAGGTAGGTAGAGGAATAGAGAGGGAGAAATACAGAAGGTAGGTAGGTAGAGGGATAGAGGGAGAAATACAGAAGGTTGGTAGAGGGATAGAGGGAGAAATACAGTAGGTAGGTAGAGGGATAGTGGGAGAAATACAGAAGGTTGGTAGAGGGATAGAGAGAGAAAAATACAGTAGGTAGGTAGGTAGAGGGATAGAGGGAGAAATACAGTAGGGAGGGAGAGGGAGAAATACAGTAGGTAGGTAGGTAGGTAGAGGAATAGAGAGGGAGAAATACAGAAGGTAGGTAGGTAGAGGGATAGAGAGGGAGAAATACAGTAGGTAGGTAGAGGGATAGTGGGACAAATACTGAAGGTTGGTAGAGGGATAGAGAGAGGGAGAAATACAGTAGGTAGGTAGGTAGAGGGATAGAGGGAGAAATACAGTAGGTAGGTAGAGGGATAGAGGGAAAATATAGTAGGTAGGTAGAGGGAGAAATACAGTAGGTATGTAGGTAGGTAGAGGGATAGACGGAGAAATACATTAGGTAGGTAGGTGGAAAGAGGGAGAAATACAGTAGGTAGGTAGAGGGATAGAGGGAGAAATACAATAGGCAGGTAGGTAGAGGAATAGACCGGGAGAAATACAGTAAGTAGGTAGGTGGAAAGGGAGAAATACAGTAGGTAGGTAGAGGGATAGAGGGAAAATATAGTAGGTAGGTAGAGGAATAGAGAGGGAGAAATACAGTAGGTAGGTAGACGGATAGAGAAGAGAGGGAGAAATATGGTAGGTAGGTAAAGGGAGATAGATGAGATATAGATATATAGATGAAATCTATCTGCTGCCCATCTCAACTACGCTTTGGTATCACAAAGGAAAATCGAGAGATTGAGAAGGTTTCGAAAAATATTTCAGCTACAAAGACAGCGTAAAGTGCCCAATTTTGTTTTTAATAATCTTTTTCCCCCTTCTATTAAAACTCCGTCATCCGATGCAAGCCATCAATTCCCGTATCCTGTCTAAAACCCCCAACTTACGTTAATAATGTTACTTATTCACCATCTTTCCGCCCGCCAAATCTATCGCTCTGATTTACAGTCTTATTAAAGTTTAAGCATTCTCCCGGATAGGATGAACCTGTTACAAAGTCGGTATGAAAGGACCGAGTTCTAATTCTCCGAAGACGGTTCAGGGGTTTGCATTTTGAATGGAGAAGCTCGTAATCCTGGGGATTTCTAAACACACACCCCTCCCACTCAGTCAGAACAGGGGGCCCTCTGGGACCTTCCGGCTAGAGGCAGCTTCCCCACCCATCATCCTCAACCGCCTTCTTGCCCTGCGCGGCTTTGCCATAAGTTGAGGACTGCAATTGGTGCTGTGGTTCGCTATTTCTTTGGGAACAAGTGACGTGATTAACAAACGCCTCCTTAGTTTTTATACTTCCAGATGACCGTGTTCGCTTCCTAGCCAATTTTTTTTTTATTGCTTTCGGGGCAATTTCGCCCAATCTAGGTTGGGTTGGCTCTTTTCAATAAATTCCCAGTCCCTGTTTGCAGCCAGGTGAAACCTGATTCAACTCGCCCCAGCGAATGTCTCTCCATGTGCTTTTTGTCTGCCAGAAATGACCGGTTTCTCCTTTATATTTGTTTTTAATTTTTAATTTCATTTACACCCGGTTTAAACTTCCGCAGGAGTCATAAAAGGAACGAGCGCCCTGATGTCTCTTCAGCCGTGCCTCCTGGCCAAAGAGCCACCTTCCACTTTAAAGGAGGCCGTAAATCCTCCCTCCCTCCAATACAATTGGCATCTACACCCAGTAGCAACGTATGTGGAAACAGCAATAAAAACGAGTTTGTGTGGCTTGTAAAAAAAAAAAGGAGAAAAAAAAGAAGAGGAAGCCAAACAGCTTTCTAGGATCCAGACTACTCCAGCAGAAAAAGAGCCCCAGCAAGGCAGAATTAGCCAGATGGAGTCAAAGGGCATCTCGAAGGTCATCTAGCCCAACCCCCACCTCCCCCACCCAGCCTCAGGGCCATGGACACCACTGGTGAGATGCGACGTTCTCAGGCCATCGATTCTTTTATCAAACCGACTGACAACCGACTCTCCGATATGGGTTTGTCCCTAATTTATTCCCTGCCTTATTTGGAGCAATTTATTACTCCTGGTTGTATTAACAACAAAGATTCTACACCTTGGATTTTCTAGGCAGGCTTAGGAACAGGCTTCTGGTTTATGCTTTTCCCCCCCAACCATATTTTATTATATTTATACTGGGGGGGGGGGAGAGGGAGGGAGGGAGGGAGAGAGAGATGTAGGTAGGTAGGTAGATATTGATAGACATAAATAGGTAGGTAGAGAGATAGGTAGGTAGGTAGGTAGGTAGATCGATAGATATAGATAGGTAGGTAGGTAGGTAGGTAGGTAGGTAGGTATAGCAGAAATAGGTAGGTAGATAGACATAGATAGGCAGGCAGGCAGGCGGCAGACCGACAGACAGATAGATATAGGTAAGTATAGATAGATAAAGAGATAGACATGGAGAGAGAGAGAGAGAGAGAAACATAGGTAGGTAGGTAGGTATAGATAGACATAAGGTAGGTAGGTAGGTAGATTAGATAGAGGATAGATAGATCAATAAATCAGATAGATACATAGGTAGGTAGATAGGTAGGTAGGTAGACTAGATAGGTAGATATATTGGATGGATGGATGGATGAATGGATGGATACATAGATTATATATATATATAGTATATATAATGTTAGTTTTATGAGCTGATCAATAAATAAATCAGAGAGACTAGTATAGATCTATTTCGAGCTTATTAGCTCTCATCAACTAGTCATACTCTTACTGGGATTCAAACCGGGTATGCCTAGCTGATGAGAGCTAATAAGCTCGAAATAGATCTATACTAGTCGCTCTGATTTATTTATTGATCAGCTCATAAAACTAACACACATATTTAAAAAATCACACAACGGAACTCATGGCTTTCTGTCTAGATAGTCTCTGGTGATGAGCCGAAAGGCAGAAAAGGAAACAGTATGTCTCCTCCCTTAATTGGGGCCCTAACAGGGTGTTGTGGGATAATTAGATAGATGATAGATAGATAGATAGATAGATAGATAGATAGATAGATAGATAGATAGATAGATAGATAGATAGATAGATAGATAGATAGATAGATAGATAGATAGATAGATAGATAGAAATAGGTAGGCAGGCAGGCAGGCAGGCAGAGACAGACTAGATAGATAGATAGATAGATAGATAGATAGATAGATAGATAGATAGATAGATAGATAGATGGATGGATGGATGGATGGATGGATGGATGGATGGATGGATGGATGGATGGATGGATGGATGGATGGATAGGATAGGATAGGATAGGATAAGATAAGATAAGATAAGATAAGATAAGATAAGATAAGATAAGATAAGATAAGATAAGATAAGATAAGATAAGATAAGATAAGATAAGATAAGATAAGATAAGATAAGATGAGAGAGAGAGAGAGATAGGCAGGCAGGCAGGCAGGCAGAGACAGACAGACAGACAGACAGACAGACAGACAGACAGACAGACAGACAGACAGATAGATAGATAGATAGATAGAGATAGGTAGGCAGGCAGGCAGAGACAGACTAGATAGATAGATAGATAGATAGATGATAGATAGATAGATAGATAGATAGATAGATAGATAGATAGATAGATAGATAGATAGATAGATAGATAGATAGATGAGATGAGAAGATAAGATGATAGATAAGATAAGATAAGATAAGATGAGAGAGAGAGAGAGAGAGAGAGAGAGAGAGAGAGAGGCAGGCAGGCAGGCAGAGACAGACAGACAGACAGACAGACAGACAGACAGAATTCTTTATTGTCCAAGTGTGATTGGCCACACAAGGAATTGGGTCTTCGGTGCATAAGCTCCCAGTGTATATATCATTCTGTGATCGGGGGTCCTCAATCAATCTACGTCTTTCCTTCCCAGCCTCAAAGGAAGACGAGGTTTTGCAAGTTTTGGGGACCGGGACGAGCTCCCCATGGCGAAGCTCAGGGCAGCCCATCTCTGCCCATCTTTGAAGCGTGGGTCAAAAGGGGGGGAAAAACCAAAGAAACCCATCCTTGCATCTCCAGCATAAAAGGGCCTTGCCTTCTCCTTCTTCCTGGCTAATGAGCTCGGCTGACTAATCCGGGCTTGTTAAGCAGGAGGGAGTCAGCAGGCGGTTGCTCACGGCTGCGTTGGGCGATCACGGGGCCCTCCGGCTTCCAAAAAGGTTTCTCTCTCTCTCCCCGTCTGAGGCGCATTCCCTCCATAGTTCAGAAGGCAATTAGCGTGTCTGGGCTCATGCGCTCCTGAGCTGGCGGCTTGCCTCTCCACACGCATCCTTTTCGGAGCCGCGTTCGAACGGGTTACGCTGGGCACCCGGGCGTCCTGACGGGAGGCGAGCCAAGTTCCCCTTTGATCCTGATCTGACCGTGGGCTTCCCAAGAGCAGGAAGCCAACTCCGGGTCCCGGCAAAAAAAAAAACCCTTTTATGAATGGACTGTGAATTCTGCTTATTCACATCCAGCAAAGTTTTCCAAGGGAGGATTTACGGTCACAGACCTTATCTGGCTTGGAGAACTGCCAGGCCAAGATCTGCAAAACGTTTGGCAAGGAGTCTCGGAGAGTCACGAACCAATGAAGCGAACTAATGGTCTCCTGCAAACTCCACTCCCTTGTCGCTCCTCTTTTATTTCCTTTGGGAGGGGCCGTTCACCGTCCACCTGTGGCCTTCCTCCCAAGTTGACCCCTGTTCTTTAGCTGTTCCCTTTGCCTGGCAACTCACACTGGGAACAGGCTCCAGCTGTTCTTCTGCCTCACTGATGCCTGACTCCGAAGGCAGCTGATAACTGTCAGACGGCCCTGGCCCCCCTCTCTGCCTCCGACACAGAGCCCTCCTCCGAGCCTTCCCCAGACTCCAGGACTGGCCCATCTTCCTCCCCAACCCTCCTCACTGTCGGAATCTGCTGCCAGCCCCGCTGGCGAGCCACAACCGATTCCAACCGCCCTCTTAAGTTTGAACCAGCTAGATGGTCTCCGTGGGATTGATCGGGTGTGGTTTTTCTGACACCCCCGTCCGTGTTTTGATCCAAACCAGAGCCGAGTGGAGCTGAGCTCAGGCACAGCTGAGAAGGGCTTTGATTGACATCTTGCCTAGAGCAAAAAAATAAATTAAAAACAAAAAAGAAAAGCCATCTGCTCTAAAATCTGTCCTCTGGACATGTCAAAAAAATTTCCCCACCCTTAGGTCTGATTATTGAAGCACGTGGTTGGGAGACAGATAAAAGTGCATTCTTTGCGGTTCCAGCCAAATATGTCCACCTCCAATTTACTGCTTTTCCTTAACCCCAAATTCTTTTTTTGTGTGAATTCTTATAGTTGAAGGCCCTCTGGGTTTTGAAGGCCCCAGCCTTGATTGCTTAGCCTAGGGCCGGTCCTTGGGGGCTGGATTCCAAGATAAAAAGGACATTTTGAGTGCAGGAATGTGAATAGATAAACCAAGCAAGTTTTTTTTCTCTCCTTTGGTCTTATTCAAATTTAAAGAATGCAGAAGAACAGAGTTGGAAGGGACGTTGGAGGTCTTCTAGTCCAACCCCCTGCTTGGGCAGGAAACCCTACCCCACTTCTGACAAATGGATACCTAACCTCTTTTTCAAAACTTCCAGTGTTGCGGCATTCACAACTTCTGGTGGCAAGTAGTTCCATGGATTGATTGTTCTAACTGTCAGGAAATTTCTCCCTAGTTCTAAGTTGCTTCTCTCCTGGATTAGTTTCCACCCATTGCTTCTTGTCCTGCCCTCTGGTGCCTTGGAGAATAGCTTGACTCCCTCTTCTTTGGGGCAACCCCTGAGATATCGGAAGACGGCTATCCTGTCTCCCCTGGTCCTTCTTTTCATTCAACTAGACCTCCCCAGTTCCTGCAACCGTTTTTCCTATGTTTTAGCCCCTAATCCTCTTTGTTGCTCAGCTTGGTTGGAAAGACCCACAGCCAGGTTTATGGGAATTCTCAATCCTCCAGGTTATGGTTGTCCCAAAAGTGCTTTAAAAAAAAGAGAACTAGACTTCCTCTCCCCCCGAAAACCTTTTGCGCTTCTCATCCGAAAGTGCTTCAAGAACTGAGAAAGCTTCTTGGGTTGAGAAGTGAAACCTTTTCAAGGAAGCCCAGTTGACATTTGCAAAAGGGCCTTGGGAACACCCAGTGAAGTCCTCCCACACTAAGAAGGTTTGGGAATCAGATCGGTTCGCTGCAGTGGGAGAACCCAGCTCTTATAAACGCAGGCCAGGCAGAAATCCAACAGGTGCCTTCGCCGCAAAGGTTTGGCTGGATGGGAGCTGCGTTCCGCTCAGCCGTTCTCCCCAATCATTGTCGGCTGACTTTTTAATTGCCTGGGAAGAAAAAAAGAAGCTGATGCCAAATCCCGGGAGAATGCTGGCTATTCCTGAAATTGGGAAATGGGGCCGGTGACTCATCCCTTAAGCGGCGAGGGTGCCATGACTTCATCGGCCTTGTGCCGGCCGAGCGCACCCCGGTAATTCTTACATAATCATAAATCGCAGGCAGAAGCGCAGCAGTTTAAGACGGAGGCCAATTAAGAGCGCCTGGCTGGGGTTTTTAATGACTTTGCCGGCAGAAATGCTGAATCAACGCTCAGCCATCTCCAGTCGGTCGGTGGGAAACCGGTTGTTCGCCTCGCCTGCTCCTTTTTAAACTGGGCTCCTTCCAGAAAGGGGTGGGGTGGGGTGGGGGAAACTTCAACTCCCAGAAGCCTCGGCGGTAGGGAATGCTGGGAAGCCAAGGGGTGGATGGCCCAGCATTCTCTCTCTCTCTCTCTCTCTCTCTCTCTCTCTCTCTCTCCCTCTCCGAGGGCCAAACTGGGGGATTCTGGGAACGGGAAGCTTCCTGAATCCCTCTGGTAGTGAAATAAATAAATAAATTAATGAATGAATAAATCGACGAGATTTGATGTCGACGAGATCAAGGAGACCAGCAGCTTAGAACCGAGGAGAAATATCCTGACAGGGAGAAGAACCAACCAGTGGAACGACTTGCCACCAGAAGTGATGAATGCTCCAACACTGGGAATTTTTAAGAAGATGTTGGATAGCCATTTGCCTGAAGTGTTTGTTGGGTTTCGTGCCTAAGCAGGGGGTTGGACTAGAAGACCTCCGAGGTCCCTTCCAACTCTTGTTATTCTATTCTATTCTATTCTATTCTATTCTATTTCTATTTCTATTTCTATTATTTCTCTTCTCTTCTCTTCCCTTCCATTCCATTCCATTCCGTTCATTTCTATTTCTCTTCTCTTCTCTCTTCCATTCCATTCCATTCCATTCCATATTCTATTCTATTCTATTCTATTCATTTCTATTTCTATTATTTCTCTTCTATTCTCTTCTCTTCTCTTCCCTTCCCTTCCCTTCCATTCCCTTCCCTTCCATTCCATTCCGTTCATTTCTATTTCTCTTCTCTTCTCTCTTCCATTCCATTCCATATTCTATTCTATTCTATTCATTTCTATTTCTATTATTTCTCTTCTCTTCTCTTCCCTTCCCTTCCCTACCCTTCCATTCTATTCTATTCCATTCCATTGCATTCCATTCATTTCTATTTCTCTTCTCTCTTCCATTCCATTCCATTCCATATTCTATTCTATTCCATTCCATTCCATTCCATTCATTTCCATTTATTTCTATTTCTATTATTTCTATTCAATTCTATTCTCTCCCATTCCATTCCGTCCTCTCCTCTCCTCTCCTCCCCTCCCCTCCCCTCCCCTCCCCTTCCCTCCCCTCCCCTTCTCTCCTATTCCATTCCATTCCCTCCTATTCCATTCCCTCCTATCCTATCCTATCCTATCCTATCCTATCCTATAGCGCCGTGGTCTGAGATTGCAATGCCCATCCTCCTGAGCCCAAAGTCCAGATGAATGGCGAGAGGGGCACCCCCCAGTCCACGGAGAGGACCCCCACATAAAATAATTCATATTTTTTTCCCCAGCCACGCAATGGTCCTGAAAGCAAGGAATAAATGCTCCCAGGTCATTCCTTGTCCTCCGATTAGAACGATCTTTTCCACAAACACAAATTTAAGTCTGCTCAATCACCGAATATCCTCCCCAGATGTATGAACAGCTGTTCGGCAGCGTCCCTACATGGATATCCCTCCAACAGGGGTCTTTGAGAAACATCAAAGTCATAAATCAAAGAGCTTTTTTTTTTTTTTTAAATGTCCTGGCAGGATTTTTCAAAATGGAGGTTTGGGCCTCTTCCTGGGGAATATCCCTGCTTTTTTTTTAAAAAAAGTTTTTTTTCCCAGCTAGAAAGCAACAAACACAAGTTTCTAGTCCTTAAGATCTGTAAAGAGAGACTTTGATAGACGTTTCAGGAAGTCGAAGGGAGATCACCCATGGGGGTTCCTGTTTGTCATTCCAACAGCCCCCCCCCCTCACGAATCAATGGATCAGGGGAGGACAAATCAATCATCAATCATCAAATGATCTCAGATACTTTAACTTTAACTTTAATCGAATTTTTATACCACCCTATCTCCCGAAAGGGACTCAGGGCGGTGCACAGAAAGAATAAAAAGTAATAAATACAATGATAATATAAAAGTTAAAAATACATTAAATGCAATGTCTAGTTTGATGAAGAGAAGGACCAGGGGAGACATGATAGCAGTGTTCCGATATCTCAGAGGGTGCCACAAAGAAGAGGGAGTCAAACTATTCTCCAAGGCACCTGGGGGCAGGACAAGAAGCAATGGGTGGAAACTAATCAAGGAGAGAAGCAACTTAGAACTAAGGAGAAATTTCCTGACAGTTAGAACAATTAACCTCTGGAACAGCTTGCCTCCAGATGTTGTGAATGCCCCAACCCTGGAAGTCTTTAAGAAGATGTTAGATAGCCATTTGTCTGACCACGCAGGGGATTGGACTAGAAGACCTACAAGGTCCCTTCCAACTCTGCTATTGTATTGTATTGTAAAATTATATTTATAATTAGGACTATCATAAAAGCTATGCTAGGCCAGCAACATGGAAAAGGTGTGTTTTTAAAGTTCGACGGAAGAGGAGAAGGTCCGTGATGGTGCGGAGGTCAGGGGGTAGGTCGTTCCAGAGGGCAGGGCCTGCCACAGAGAAGGCTCTCCCCCTGGGGGTGGCCAGCCGGCATTGTCCGGCCGATGGCACCCTGAGGAGGCCCTCTCTGTGGGAGCGGACAGGTCGAAGGGAGGTATGTGGTAGGAGGCGGTCCCGCAGATAGCCAGGTCCCGAGCCATGGAGCGCTTTGAAGATAGTTACTAGCACCTTGAAGCGCACCCGGAGGGCCACAGGCAGCCAGTGCAGCTCGCGCAGGAGAGGTGTTACATGGGAGTATCTAGAGACTCCCAGAATTCCCCGCGCGGCAGCATTCTGTACTAGTTGGAGCCTCCGGGCGCACCTCAAGGGGAGCCCCATGTAGAGATCATCATTACAGTAGTCCAGTCGGGAGATGACGAGGGCTTGAGTGACTGTGCTTAGGGCGTCACGATCTAGAAAGGGACGCAACTGGCGTATCAGGTGAACCTGATAGAAAGCCCCCCTGGCCACGGCCGTCACATGGTCATGCAAGGACAACCGAGAATCCAGGAGGACACCCAAGTTGCGAGCCCTTTCCGCGGGGGGCTAATGACTTGCCCCCGATAGCCAGAGATGGAACCAGCTGGCTATATCGTGACGCCGGAAACCACAGCCACTCGGTCTTGGACGGGTTGAATCGGAGCTTGTTCCTCCCCATCCAGACCCGCACGGCCTCCAAACACTGGGACATCACATACAGGCCCTTGTTGTTAATATTGGCAATTTCTTTTTCTTTTTTTAATCCCAATATCAAAATCCAAAACATGGCAGCTGGGTTTTAGTCCTCCAAAACCAGACCAGGCTTGGATGGAGGGGCTAAAGACAACCCAGAGTTGGGTTTTATGGCGATGGACATTAAATGAATTAAATAGAATTCATAGGCTCCGTGCCGCTGTTAGGCAGGTCTTCATTTCCTCTGACTTCCAGGTATTTTTCAGCAAGGTTTTGCGCCTCCCACGCTCTTTTCCCATGTTCTAAAGTTTATTTAAGTTATCCCATAAAACATTAATCATTTACTTTTGCAGCGTAGGATAGTCTCAGCAAGCCAGCTCTTTCCTTCCTGTTTTTTCCTCTCATTCTCTTCCTTCTCTTTTGAGTGTGAAAGAACAATTTTAGAAAGGGGGGAAATCTCTCTCTCTCTCTCTCTCCCTCTCTCCCTATCTATCTATCTATCTATCTATCTATCTATCTATCTATCTATCTATCTATCTATCTATCTACCTCTCTCTCTCTCTCTCTATCTATCCCTACCTACCTACCTCTCACTCTCTCCTCTCTCTCTATCATCTATCTATCTCTACCTACCTACCTCTCTCTCTATATCTATCTATCTATCTATCTATCTATCTATCTATCTATCTATCTACCTCTCTCTCTCTCTCTCTATCCCTACCTACCTACCTCTCTCTCTCTCCTCTCTATCATCTATCTATCCCTACCTACCTACCTACCTCTCTCTCTATATCTATCTATCTATCTATCTATCTATCTATCTATCTATCTATCTATCTATCTATCTATCTATCTATCTATCTACCTCTCTCTCTCTCTCTCTCTATCCCTACCTACCTACCTCTCTCTCTCTCTCCTCTATCTATCCCTACCTACCTACCTCTCTCTCTATATCTATCTATCTATCTATCTATCTATCTATCTATCTATCTATCTACCTCTCTCTCTCTCTCTATCTATCCCTACCTACCTACCTCTTTCTCTCTCCTCTCTCTCTATCATCTATCTATCCCTACCTACCTACCTCTCTCTCTATATCTATCTATCTATCTATCTATCTATCTATCTATCTATCTATCTATCTATCTATCTATCTATCTATCTATCTACTCTCTCTCTATCTATCTATCCCTACCTACCTACCTCTCTCTCTTCCTCTCTCTCTCTATCATCTATCTATCCCTACCTATCTATCTATCTATCTATCTATCTATCTATCTATCTATCTATCTATCTAATCTATCTATCTATCTATCTATCTATCTCTACCTACCCACCTACCTACCTACCTACCTACCTACCTACCTACCTACCTACCTACCTATCTCTATCTCTCCAGGGCTGATCAGAAATCACAGTGATGCATTCCACTGGAATGGATTCAAACCGATTCCTGGGAATTTTCCCAGCCGGAAAACACGTATCACCAATGATGGATCTTATCTAAAACCGCTTCACACAGGACCAAACCAGCTAGCTTTTTATTTCTCCGCTCTTTGGAAGTTAAGATTGACTTGGGATGTTTCCTCCTGTCCAGAAGCTATTCCAGCCAGTCCTGTTTGTCAACACAAGAGGCCGCGCCCCCCTCCTGAAAAGCCAGCCAATCCGAAGGCCGGCCAACCACACCTGGCGGAGGCAGGTAAGTCACCTGGAAAAGCAGAAGCTATAAAAGATTTTCTCTGCCCAGGTGATGCGAGCAGTGCTGTTTTGGGGGAAAGATCGTGTTGGCTACTGTGGGATTTCTCTCCCGCACGTTTCCAGGGCTCTTCGATGGAGCTGTTTTTCTCCTCGTTTTGAAGGAAGGAAAAGGAAAACACATTTTTAAAAATCAAAGAGCCGGAAGCTTTTAAAACATGCATTGCTGCTTCTAGGATCTCCCAACTCAAGACAGGTGAGTTTGCTTTTAAAGTGGCTTTGAGCAGGTGGGATGAGAAGCTCCGTAAAGATGGGGAATTTAACAGAGATTGAGAAGAAAGAAAGAAAGAAAGAAAGAAAGAAAGAAAGAAAGAAAGAAAGAAAGAAAGAAAGAAAGAAAGAAAGAAAGAAAGATAGATAGATAGATAGATAGATAGATAGATAGGACAGTCAGACAGACAGACATAGAGATGGATAGATGATAAATAGAGAAAGACAGAGAGCTTATATAGCAGAGAGAGATGGATAGATAGATGATAGATAGATAGATAGATAGATAGATAGATAGATAGATAGATAGATAGATAGATAGGACAGTCAGACAGACAGACATAGAGATGGATAGATGATAAATAGAGAAAGACAGAGAGCTTATATAGCAGAGAGAGATGGATAGATAGATGATAGATAGATAGATAGATAGATAGATAGATAGATAGATAGATAGATAGATAGATAGATAGGACAGTCAGACAGACAGACATAGAGATGGATAGATGATAAATAGAGAAAGACAGAGAGCTTATATAGCAGAGAGAGATAGATAGATAGATAGATAGATAGATAGATAGATAGATAGATAGATAGATAGATAGATAGATAGATAGATTTGTTCCCAGGATATTCTCTTTTACATATTATTCATGCTTCAAGTAGGTGCCTTTCGATCAGAAATCTTAAAATCTATGATGAATAAATGTGTGTAATTGTAACTTAAAATCAGTCAAAATGTTCTCCCAAGTTTTATTCTTGGGACTCTCTGCTTAGGCTTAGATCCCAATTTTCGGTGACTTTTTCAGGAGGAATTTATTCCCGGGTCGATAACTTGGTTATAAGAGATCTGGGGTTTGCGTCAAAGCAAATGGTTTAATTAAAAAAAAAAAAAATGGTCTGCAAAACTCCAGATCGCCATTAGGGGCAGCAGAGAGATATGGATCTCGAATGCTTTTCAGCCACCTAGTGGCTAGGTGGAGTTTTGCAGCACAGAATCTCCACACCGGTCATCCTCTACCTTGCTTAATGACCAAAGTTACGATTTGGGGGGGGGGGAAGTGACTTAAGACCAGTCCTTGCGTTTATGACCATTTCTGTGGTTACATGACCCAAATCCAGGTGGTTGGCAGTCCACATGTATGTATGATGGTTGTAGTGTCCCCGGGGGGGGGGTGTTGTTGTCATGGCTTCGCCGTTTCTGACCTCCCCCAAGTCAACGGGGAAAGCCAAATTCGTGTCTGCAAAATTGAATGCCCGCATCGCTTAGGGACGGAAGCTCTCCAGTTCCGAGGGCCGTCATAACTCAAGGACGCCCCCCCTCCCCCACCAGGCCTAACGAAGAGGCAGGGGATGCTGATTTAACAACGATGATAAAACCTCAACCACAACTGGTGATGCCAGCAAGCCTCTGAGCATTTTTTTTTTTTTGTGGGTAGAGCGTGGTTGTGGAATGACAATCACTCGAGATAGCTCGGAGGGGAGCTCGCTCCTACTTCTTCCACCTTCGGCGCGTGTTTCCAACACGTTGGCTGGAAGGCAAAAGGCGGCACCCCTCCGCTTAGAGAAATCCCTGGGTGTTAAAATAATTGGAAGGCTCCACCTCTGGATAGGACTTTTCACAAACATCCGGGCGCGTGGTGACTTAATCACCCTAAGCATGGCAAATGAATGGCTTCAAGAAGGATGTGGCTTAGGGAGGGCACGGGGACTCGTGCAGGGGGACACCGGTGCCTGCCAGCAAGACGTGCATCTCGGAGGGCTTTAAAGGTTCTGCCCTTTATTTAAAAAAAATAATTTTGGGTGGCCACGATGTCAAAACGATGCGGAGACTCTAGAAAGAGTGCAGAGAAGAGCAACGAAGAGGACTAGGAGGCTAAAACAGAGGAAGAACGGTTGCAGGAACTGGGTAGGTCTAGTTTAATAAAAAGAAGGACCAGGGGAGACAAGATAGCAGTCTTCCGATATTTGAGGGGCTGCCCCAAAGAAGAGGGAGTCAAGCTATTCTCCAAGGCACCTGAGGATAGAACAAGAAGCAACGGGTGGAAACTAATCCAGGAGAGAAGCAACCTAGAACTAAGGAGAAATTTCCTGACAGTGAGGACAATTAATCCGTGGAACTGCTTGCCACCAGAAGTTGTGAATGCTCCAACACTGGAAGTTTTAAAGCCGAGATTGGACAACCGTTTGTCTGAGGTGGTGTAGGGCTTCCTGCCTAGGCATGGGGGGTTGGACTAGAAGACCTCCAAGCTCCCTTCCCACTCTGTTATTCTGATTCTAATCCTTTTGCTTCGGGGCATGGATTTAATGTAGATGGATGGATAAAGCTTTGAGCTATTGGAAGAATCTCATGGTTGGGAGGGGGAGGTTGACACTGGGATTGAGCAGCAATTCTTCAAGGATGCAAAGGGACTTTTTTATTTTGTTTTTTTGCAGGCCTAAAACTTTTAGGAAACTTTTAGGAAAGTCCAGGGATATTTTGCCCCTTACAAATTCCTTCCGCAGATCCATTTGAAGAAAACAAATTAACTTCGGAATCCCTAACCAGGCTGGAAGCATTTTCCTAGCAAAATTTGAGCCCCATCCTCTGAACAAATAAAACATTACCCCAACCTCTTTGGGGCAACGACTGGAGTGACTCTTCAGGGTGATTTTTACATTCTCCAGCGAGGCTCAAAAACCAGTTTTACTGGTTTGGGGGCAGAAGACGCACCAATTAGCATGGGTTACCCACCGCCTCCATCGTACCACCACCCAGTTGGGCTAGCTTGCAAATTGTGCTGCTTTTTCAGATGGCGAGATTAGAATATAGAATACCGGAGTTGGAAGGGGACCTTGTAGGTCATCTAGTCCAACCCCCCTGCCCAAGCAGGAGACCCTGTTACCATTTCCGACAGAGGGCAGTGCAGTCTCTTCTTGGAAGCCTCCAGGGATGAAGCTCGCACAACTTCTGAAGGCCACTTCTGTTCTATGAGTGGATTGTTCTCTCTGTCAGAAAATTCCTCCTTATTTCCAGGTTGAATCTCTCCTTGGTCAGTTTATTATTATTCCTTGTCTGGCCTTTGGGGGCTTTGGAAAATAGCTTGACCCCCTTTTTCTGTGGGGCAGCCCCTCAAATATTGGAAGACGCTCTCCTGCCTCCCCTGGTCCTTCTCTTCCCTAGGCTCTGCCTTCTCTGCCAAATCTGCATTTGCCTTTCTCGATTTCTTAGAAGTCGCTCTCTCTACTAAAGTAGCCCTTTCCCGTTTTAAAAAGAGTTGGGTTCAAGCCTTCCAGCTACGTAAACGCAACCGATGGAGCTTCCAAACTTTTCAGTTTGTCATGGTTAACTTCCCAGCTGAATGTCCTGGGAGTTAGAGGGAATTGGAAGAATCGCAAAATAAAAATGATATTTTTTAAAAAAAATCCCAGCTCTTGCTTTCTGTCCCCAGATGTAGGGGGTCGCAGGTCCTTTAGACCAGGGGTCCCCAACCTTTGCAACTTTAAGTCTGAAGGACTTCAGCTCCCAGAATTCTCCAGCCAGCTTTGTTATTTTTCTTCTTCATTGGTATTGCGCTAGACTGGGCTTTTATAATTCTGGGAGCTGAAGTCCTTCAGACTTAAAGTTGCAAAGGTTGGGGACCCCTGCTTTAGACGGGTGCCAGTCTCTGAGAAATTGAACACGCCATCAATAAATAAAAAAACCCACCAAGCAGTTAGCACAATTGGCTGGGGATTTAATACGACCGGTAGTTCCTATTTAGAATGAGATAAAAGCAGACGTGAGGTCAGATTATGCTGAGATTAGGAGAACCAGGAAGTTTCCCCCCTCGGTGTGGTTTTTTTTTTTTTTTTGCTGGATCATGCTTGCAACGTAGAAAAAAAATAAAAATAAAAGCTTAGCCAAGCCCAATTAAAATAGAAGAAGAGGGCTGCTTGCTAGGGGGGGGGGGGGAAATATGCCAACCTCAGATCTCTTTTTTGTCCCTGTGTCTGTTTTGCAAGCCGATGGTGGAAATAACATTTATTTATATATTTGGAAGGTGTGTCTGTTGTAAAACAACAGAAGGATACTCATCCCATCCTTCCTGGATGTCAATCTCTTTGCGGGAGAATCAGAAACCTCGTCCTCATTTTGGGACGGTCTCAAGTCTCCATCCCCTTGGATAATCGGACAAGTCCTAGCATCCCACAAGAGAGAAAAATGCTGGGGGTTTTTCCCCTGGACATCCAAGAAAAAAAAAGAAGACAAGAGGCCTTAAGGCTTGGGGTCAGGCGTTGTAGTCCCGAAGCTGTGTGTGTGTGTGTGTGTGTGTGTGTGCGTGTGTTTGCAGCAAAGCTTCGCAGCTCCTTTTTTGCTTCAGCCCCTAAAAGCACAACAAAGGGCAGATTACGTGGGAGTTTAGCCACGCTGGCATCCGCTATCTCCCTCTCATCCTGAACGGACTCGTATTCTGGTTTGTCTTAGGCTTTACGTGCGGCCGGCCAACACTGCCCCACCCCACCCCAGCCCCCAACAAACAGGGTCTCTACCTTGGACCCCCCCGAGATCCCTTGTGGATTTCATGGAGACAGCAACGCTCCTGCCTTCTCAATTTAGGAGAAGCACCGGCTGGGGTACGTGTGATTTTATTTTATTTTGTTTTTCCCCCTTTTCACGCAGCTCTTTCCTGGTGTTTTTGAGGAGGGGGTGTGGGAATTCTCAAGTGTTGGAGTTCCCAGTTTCCAACAGTTGCTATTCTGGACGCGTGAAGGACGTGTGGATTTTTATTCCCATGGAACATTAAGGAAGTTTTGGAGAAGAAAAAAGGGGAAAGATTTAGGAAATAAATGTCTATGGCAGTGTTTCTCATCCTTAGAAACTTTTAAAGATGGGTGGACTTCAACTCCCAGAATTCCCCAGCCAGCATGGGCAGACTTCAACTCCCAGAATTCCCCTGCCAGCATAGGCAGACTTCAACTCCCAGAATTCCTGGGCTGGCTGAGGAATTCTGGGAGTTGCTGTGATTTGAGAAATACCGATGTAGGATGACTCTGGGTTGGCTTAATATTCATCCCGTTTTCTTATTCCCTCAGGTTCCGTCATGTCCTGCTTAACCCAGGTCTGGCACACCGAAGTGCCAGAATCGCCTCCCTCGTCCCCCCAAAGCCCAATCCCGGTGGACCCCCGCGAGAGACACATCCCGCTCAATCCGATCGTGATCAGGTCTCCCTCTACGGAAAACAGGCCCGCCGTGTGTTCGCCCGTGGGGTCCCCCTTGAGCTCCCCCATCGACGGGAAGACCAGGCTGGGCTCCCCGACGGAGCGGCCCACCTCGCCGATCGAATGCTCCATCTGCTTCAACACCTACGACAACCTCTTCAAGACGCCCAAGGTCCTCCAGTGCCACCACACCTTCTGCTTGGAGTGTTTGGCCCGGCTGACGGCCGCCCTGCCACCCAACCGGGTGGAAGACCAACTCCCGTGCCCCTTCTGCAGGCAGCTGACCGAGATCCCGCTGGAAGGCGCGCCGGGCCTCCAGACGTGCAGAGAGCTGATGGCCACCTTACCGCCGGAACTCCAGAAGGAGAAAAACCTCTGGATGGAAGGGACCAAGCTGTGCTGCCGGCAGTGCTCCGATCCCGAGCACGCCCACACCTACGTCACCATCGACATCGCCCCCAGCAAGCCGGAAGTCCCCGAGACGCCCACTGAGGGTTTCATCGGACGCCTCTCCCGCTGCTCGATATGCGACGACTGGAAACGCGTCCTCCTGCTTTCTGTGCTCATCATCATCCTCTTTTGCATCATCCTGTGGCCCGTCCAGTGTATCGTCAAGACGGGCAACTTGAAGTGCCTCAACAAATTCACGTTCCCGCGGCCCAATTACATGCCTTATCATCTCACCACCCCGGCCCCCGCGTTGGACCTCACCAAGCTCGTGGCGTGATTGCCCAGGAGGGGGGCGCTGTTATATGGGTGCTGCTCTAATGTGGGGGTGACCGCCGGTCATTGGGGAGGGGAGAAAGTCTACGAGAGTCTTCGTCTCCTCTGGAAGGAAACCGGGGAGACGGGGTGGACCTCTCCTGTCCGTTCTAGGGGATCGCGTTGGGTTCGATGAGACGTCACATTGACCTGGTGCAACCAACGTGTTGGACCTCACCAAGCTCGTTGCGTCGAGATGGGGTGCACTTCTCCTGTCCGTTCTAGGGGATCGCGTTGGGTTCGATGGGACGTCACGTTGACCTGGTGCAACGCAACTCACGCGAACGCTTGGGCGTTCACCGCCTTGGTCGTGTCAACTTGAAACACCCACGTGCCCGCTTCCACACCTCCTAAGTGGCTCTAGGGTCAGCCAACCTGCTTTGGGAGACTCAACAGCCAAAGTCCATGCCGAAGACCCCCTGTTTTGCACATATGGGAGAACGCACTCCACGGGGAGAATTGCGACAGTGGCAAGGACCAAAAGGCTTTCCCCTCCCTGGACACGCAAATCCGAGCCAGCGGACCGAACTCTGCACACTCTTCCCCTATTGCTGATCCTCGACACTTTGCCTCCGGTTTCGTTTGGGCGAAAGGAGGGGGACACTTCATTTTCTATTGTTATTAAACATTTCAGTTTTATACCGCTGAATTGTGCGTGGGGCAATTCTTGTTGCGATTGTGGTGATATTTTTCTCCTCCCGTTCTTGGGGAAGATCAGAAAGGGGAAGCCGAAAGAGAGGGAGGAATAATATTGGGGCCACTGAGATTATACAGTGGTACCTCGGTTCACAAACGCTTCTGTTCACGAACAACTCGGTTCACGAACAGAAAAGTTCATCAAAATATGCTCCGGTTCACAAACTCCGCTTCGGTTCACAAACAGGAGCCGCGGCCATTTTAATGCTATTTCCTGGCTGTCACATGGTTGTGACTTCCTGTAGGAAGATCGTGGAGAGAAGGAGACACAGAAAAAAGTACATTGTGAGTGTGTGCCTCGGTTCACGACCAATTCGGTTCGCGACCAGTCAGTTCACGAATTAAGTTCGTGAACCGAGGTACCACTGTATATAAGCAGTAGTGGGGGATACTGGTGGAGCAGTGAGAAAGGTTCCTACAGGTTAAGTCCTCAACTTACAACCGCAACCGTGCTCAATATTTCTGTCACTAAGCATGACAGGTGCGAATTTTTGCTCCATTTTACGACTGCTCTTGACACTGCGGTGCAATGAATCCCTGCATGTTGTTCAGCCAGTCACCCGGTTGTTAAGTGAACCTGGCTTCTCCCCTGACTTTGCCCCTTGAAAGGTCACAAAATGACTCCATTTGAGACACTGCAACTGTCACAAATACGAGTCAGTCACCCAGAGACTGAATTTTGATTAGGTGACCATGGGGGAAGCTTTGACGGTCGTGTGAAAAACGGGCATAAGTCACTTTTTTCCCCAGTGCCGTCGTAACTTTGAACGGTCACTAAATGAACAGTTGTAAGTTGAGGACTACCCGGATCGTATTAGCTTCAACTCTGCCTGTCTGTCGTAAAAGACCAGGTCATGTTCAGGCCTAAGAGAATTTGCAATGTTATAATATTATTACCACGTTTCCCTGAAAATAAGACCTCGCCAGATAATAAGCCCTATCAGGCTTTTGCCCTCCCCCCCAAAATAAGCCCTCCCTGAAAATATTGCAACACAGCAGCAGCCATGAGGTGACCCCGCTCGCCGCCTCCTGCACCTCAAAAATAATAAGACCTCCCCAAAAATAAGGCCAAGCATTTATTTTGGAGCTCCAAAGAAAATAAGACCCTGTCTTATTTTCGGGGAAACACGGTATTGATCGGGGTAGAGAATCCTGAACTAGGGGGTCCCACCAGTCTCAGTTAATGGTGGTGGACATTGGGAATTGTATTTCGGTCTCTACGTTTTACTAGGCCCTGGGTTGATCTACCTGGACAACGGACAAAAATAGTTGGGGACACGATTTTTCTTTAGGGTCATTTAGGGTCATTTTTTAAAAAAATATTTCGATTTATATAACCGCTCCTTCTCCATCGAAATGGACCCAGGGCGGTGCACAGGGAGTTAAAATCAATAAATAACAATAAATACAGAGTAATGTCTAAAATAAATTAAACTAAAGACCTGTGCTAAAACATCCCATTAAAATTCTAACATACAAATTTACTCATTAGCTAAAATTGAATTAAATCAGAGCTTTAAGCTCTCAAGCTAGACCAGCTTGATGGAAAAGATATGTCTTAAGTGAGTGGCGAAAGAGGGGAAGGTCTGTGATAGTCCGTAAGTTCGGGGGGTAGGTCGTTCCAGAGGGATGGCCCAGCCACTGAGAAGGCCCTTCCCCTAGACACCGATAGCCGGCATTGACAGGCGGATGGTACCCTGAGGAGGCCCTCCCTATGGGAGCGGATTGGACGGTGGGAGGTATGCGGCAGGAGACGGTCCCGCAAATAGCTAGGCCCCATGCCATGGAGCGATTTGAAGATGGTAACAAGCACCTTGAAGTGCACCCGGAAGGCCACCGGCAGCCAGTGCAGCTCGCGCAGGAGAAGTGTTACGTGGGAGCTTCGAGATGCTCCCAGAATCCCCCGCACGGCCGCATTCTGCATTAACTGGGGCCTCCGGATGCACCTCAAGGGGAGCCCCATGTAGAGAGCGTTACAGTAGTCTAGGCGGGATGTAACGAGCGCTTGAGTGACTGTGCGGAAGGCGTCCCGGTCAAGAAAGGGGTGCAACTGGCGTACCAGGTAAAAATTCCTTCAGGGACTAAAGTTCTCAGCCTTAAGGACTTCAGAACGAGTTGACTTCAACTCCCAGAATTCCCCAGCTGGCATATACAGCTTTCAACTCCCAGAATTCCCCAGTCGGTATGTGCGGCCTTCAACTCCCAGAATTCCCCTGCCGGCATGTACGGCCTTCAACTCCCAGAATTCTCGGGCCACCATGCTCAACCGTGTAAACCCCTCCGCTCTAAACAAAGACACTTGTTAATTCACTATATATATATATTTCTTTTATATATATATACATACATACATACACCCCCAATTTGTAGCCTCTGTTAGAGAGAACCAGAGACGCTTGTGGAGGAATACCAGCATAACAAGAAAAGGAATTATATCTTGCCCTATTTGCATAAATTAAACCAGTGTTTTTCCAGCTAGACAACATTTTAAGTTGGGTGGACTTCGATTCCCAGAATTCCCCAGGTAGAAACGTCTAGGTTTCCCCAATCAGCAGGTCGGTTGGGAGAATTCTGGGAGTTGAAAGTCCACCTCTCTCATAAAGTGGCCCAGGTTGAAATCCACTGAAGGACATCAACTTGCGAGAGACGGAACCTTAAAAGTTGCGTCCAGGATGGAAAATCCAGGTGGGAGTTAAAAGACAGGAACTGCATCGTATCTGGAGGAAGTAACGATAAACTTTGAGATGGCCATAAAACTGTTGTCGCACTAATACCGTGGAACTCGTTACGAATTGGATCCCATCCATAAAAGCCAAGATGGAAAACTATGCCGTTGTTTCGTTCCTCCCACCCCACTGTGGTGCAGTGACATTTAGGTCTAAAATAAAAATAATTCTGAAATTGGGGGTCGCTGGGGGAAACTGAGTTTTTCAACAGGGCTCGGTTTCCGGAGTAGAAAGGTCTTAAGAGTGCAGTGCTCGGGGACGCGATCCACCAGTCTGTCATATCGGGAGACAAAAATAACACACCTGGAGAGACTTGCCTACCTATTTTATAAGCCACCTGTCTCCATCCTGTTCTATAGCTACTATCTTCCCGAGTTACTGAATCCTGAGACCTTGGCGGTTTTGATACTCAGGTTTTCGTAGACGGAGGTCGTTTCCTCGTCGGCCACTCTGCGGAATAAAAGAGCGAGAATCAGCAACTGGCCTTACCAAGCAACCGGGGGTGGGTGGGTGGGTGGGAGGGGGAGCTTTTGAACCCGTGTCAAAATCTCAGGCTAACCCAGGGCAACCAGCTTAGGCAGCTTCATTCATCCTCTTTTAACGACCCCCTAATCCCTTGCGGGGTGGAGTCTGCGCAACTGAATGAAGTTGAATGTTTACTGGCCAGATGCGCGTCCTGTCGCCAGTACGGAGTTTTGTTCGGCAGAGATATGAGGCGAGAGCTCCACCTCTAGGCCACCGCACCACTCACTTCAGATATCGCCATTAAATGGAATGTATTAGTATTGAGCGTGGGATGAATAACCATCATACCCCATGCAGGTTCAGCTCTCCCCTTAAATGAAGTACAGGTAGTTATTGGCTTCATTTAGTGGCGGTTCGAAGTTAACAACGGTGTTAGGATATTCAGTCTTATATTGGGTTTATTTTATTTATTTTTATTTTTATTAAATTTATACCCCGCCCTTCTCCTAAAAAAGGACCCAGGGCGGCAATATATATGAGCCTATGTTCTTAAGGAGTTATGTAGCTTTAAGAACTATGTTTGAATTCTGATTGGCTGTGAGTCTCAGCTCTACCATAAAGCAAGCTCAGAATCACAGTCTGTTCCCTTTTTCGATTCCCTTGGATTCCTGTGCTGAGGAGCTGAAGCTTTAAAGACTGAAGAAGTATTTGTTTTGCATCACTGTAAGATAACTCTGTTTGGTGAAGGACTGTTATTATTTGAGAAGTAAGAATCTTTGGTTGGAAGAAGCATTTTAGTTGCTACAAAGTAAAGACTATTTATTTTCTTACTATCACTGTTTTAGAGTTTGTTTGTGGTTACTGTCCGGTGAATTACACTATTCCGCATTTATTTGCTAACACTGGTTAAGGGACCAGAGTTGTAACACCTGGTTCTGAACCCAGAGTAGCTAACAAACGGTGCTGAAAAAAGTGACTTATTTCACACTTTAAAAAAAGTGTGTGACTTAAAAAAAAGTGTGTGACTTAACAAAAGTGTGTGACTTGACAAATGTGACTTAAAAAGTGACTTATTTCAGACTTTGTGACCATTGCAGCATCCCCACGGTCCTGCCATCCAAAGTCAGATGCTCGGTCACCGATTCCTATTTATGACGGTTGCATAGGGTCACGCAAGCCAAGTCAATGGGGAAGCTGGATTCACTTAACGGCCGTGTGGCTAACTGAACAACGACAATGATTCACTCAACCCCCGTGTAAAATGAGGCACGACTCACTTAACAAATGTCTCTCTTAGCAACAGGAATATTGGCCTCCGTTGTGGTCAAATGTCAAGGATTGTTATTTCCTTCGCCCCCTTTTTCCAATTACAGGTAGTCCTCGACTTATGACCATTCGTTAGCGACCGTTCAAAGATATGACGGCGCTGAAAAAAGTGACTTAAAACTGGTCCTTGCAGTTACGACCGTTCCAGTGTCTCTTTGCTCATGGGCTGACATGATCAAAATTTGGATGCTTGGCAACCAAAACGGATTTACCGTGGTTGTCCGGTCTGGGGAGGGGGGTCAAGGGGTCACGACCTTCCCAGATAGCTTCTAACAAGCAAAAATCAACGGAGGAAAACAAGTGCCACAGCGTCTGTCAGGTCCACTTAACGACTGCAGTGATTCACTTAACCACCGCGACAAGAAAGGTTGCAAAATCAGGCATGACTTGCTTAGCAACGGAAGGTCCAGTTCCAATTGTGGCCGTAAGATGAGGAATACTTGCCGTCCCTAGGGGAGGGGTGAGGGAGAGGGGAGATCTTACCCTATCTGGAGCCGAGGCGAAGGAGGGAGAGTTTTGGTTCGCGGTTTTTCCATCGGCAAGTATCGGATGTTTAAGTAACCCGTGTCCTTCCGTAGACATCTCTGAAATAGAGTTTCGGTAAGTTTTATGATTATTCACGATAACGGTGTTCCGATATCTCGGGGGCCGCCCCAAAGAAAAGGGGAGTCAAGCTATTCTCCAAAGCTCCCGAAGTCCAGACAAGAAGCAACGGATGGAAACTAATCCAGGAGAAAATCCACCTAGAACGAAGGAGAAATTTCCTGACAGTGAGAACAATTAACCAGTGGAACAGCTTGCCACCGGAAGTCGTGGGTGCTCCAACACTGGAGAGCTTTTAAGAAGAAACTGGCCAGCCATTGGTCTGCAATGGAATAGAGTTTCCGGCTTCAGCAGCGGGTTGGACTAGAAGACCTCCAAGGTCCCTTCCAACTCTTGTCGTTCTGTTATTCGGCCATTCTACTTTTGTTGTTTTTCTGTTCTGCTCTGTGACGAAATCCTTATTTTCAAGTTTGACGTTCACGCCGCTGGGTAATTGTTGTGTAAGTGTCTGGGGGGGCTTCCTGAATTTGAGTCTCCTGGCTGAGAAATGAGGAAGGCTGGCATGCAATAGCAATAGATCTAGCAACACAGCAGTAACTGTGAAAGGGATCTTGGAGTCCGAGTGGACAACCGTTTAAATAGGAGCCAGCCGTGGGCAGCAGCTGCCCAAAAAGCCAACCCAGTTCTAGGCTGCATCAACAGAGGGAGGGAATCAAGATCACGGGAAGTGTTAATACCACTTTATAAGGCCTTGGGAAGGCCACACTTGGAATACTGCATTCAGTTTTGGTCACCACAATGTAGAAAAGGATGTGGAGACTCTGGAAAGAGTGCAGAGAAGAGCAACCAAGAGGATGAGGGGACTGGAGACTAAAACATAGGAAGAACGGTTGCAGGAACTGGGTAGGTCTAGTTGAATGAAAAGAAGGATTAGGGGAGACATGATAGCAGTCTTCCAATATATCAGGGGTTGCCCCAAAGAAGAGGGAGTCAAACTATTCTCCAAAGCACCTGAGGGTAGAGCAAGAAGCAATGGGTGGAAACTAATCCAGGAGAGAAGCAACTTAGAACTGAGGAGGAATTTCCTGACAGTTACGACAATTAATCAGTGGAACAGAAGTTGCCTCCAGAAGTTGTGAATGCCCCAACACTGCAAATCTTTAAGAAGACGTTGGATAGCCATTTGTCTGAAATGGTATAGGGCTTCCTGCCTAGGCAGGGAGTTGGACTAGATGACCTCCAAGGTCCCTTCCAACTCTGCTATTGTATTGTATTATTGTAACAGCACTTCAGACTTATATACCCAGGAGTGAGATTCAAACATTTTAGCCACCGGTTCTCTGCCCAGTTGCTGGGTGGCCATGGCCAGGATGGGCAAGGGCTACTTGGCCTCCTGCACCATGGGGGGGGGTGGGGACCTTTTCGCCTTCCTCAGGCTCCGTGCAAACCCTGCACTTACCTGCACCCAAAACGAGCCACGTGGGGACTGCTTAAATCTGGGCCGTGGGGCTGGCCTAGAAATACAAAGGATCGACTCGCGATGCCTTTAGCAGCCAAAACGGGGCACGTGGGGGGGCTGCAGGAGGCCATTCAGGCAAAAAATGGGGCATGGGTATGTGCGTGCATGAGCCCCCCACCCACCCCTCCCACCATTTTGGCTGGCAGGGTGCTGCAGGAGACGTCCGTCCCATCTCCCCCATCCAAGCTGGCCCGTGCAGGAGAACTACAGTGCTGATCGGGCCCTCAAAGAGATCCAGTTTGACACCTCTGGTCTAGACTCTTCTTCAAAACCTCCAGTGATGGAGCGGCCACCATTGCTGGTGGCGAGCTGTTCCACTGGTTAATTGTCCTCCCTGTTAGGAAGTTTCTCCTTAATCCCACAGGTTGCTTCTTTCTTTGGCTACCATATTTTTCGGACTATAAGACGCACTGCTGTATAAGAAGCACCCAGATATCGAAGAGGAAAGTAAGAAAAAAAAAAGTTGGTCCTCCCCAGCCCCCAGGAGCACTCTGCAGACTTCAGCAGGGCTGGAGGAAGGCAAAAACACTGCCATTTGTGCAAAAAACGGACAGAAAATGGGCCGTTTTTTGCAAAAAATGGAGGCGTTTTTGCCTCCCCACAGCCCTGTTGAAGTCTGCAGAGTGCTCCTAGGCAAAAGTGCCTGTTTTTGAGAAAAATAGCCCATTTTTTGCAAAAATGGGATGCGGGGGTGGGGCTTCGGGACTCCCCAAAATGGCTGTATTCAGTGTATAAGACGCACCGATATTTCCACCCTCTTTTAGGCGGGGAAACGGTGCGTCTTCTACTCCGTAAAATACGGTAGTTTCCAGTTCCTCACCTGTTCCTCTTCTAGCTCCTTCTGCTGCCTCGCGATGAACTGTTGCACAGCCATGTAGACGAATTTGTACTGGGCTTCCGTCTGCACCATGCCCGACCTCTGCCGTCGTACCATCTGGATCGTCTTCGGGATGTCGATGTCGCAATCCAAACCTGTTGTGAGTAAGAGAAGAGAGAGAGAGAGAGAGGAAGTGGTTAAAACATCGCCAGGCAGGCAAGTAGGAGAATCAGCCTGCTGACGTTAAACTCTTCCACTCGTATTACCGTTACCGAATAGCGTATTTTTCGGAGTATAAGACGCACCTTTTTCTCTCTTCAATTTGCCTCTCCAAAACCTTGGCGCGTCTTATACGCCGGTGCGTCTTATTACTCTGAAAAATACGGTAGTCCTTAACCTGCAACAGCGATAGGGACTGGAGACTTTGTTTTGGGGGGGGGTGCAATCCTCCCGCAAGGCATCACGGGATCCCATCTGACTTTACAACCTTTTTTTGGCCACGGTTGTTACGCGAGACATCGATTGTGAGGTGACGCGTGACTTCCTGCGGTCTTCCCCATCGCGTTTGCTGGTTGCCAGCTGGCTGGGAAGGTCACAATTTGTTGGATGATGTCCGTGGGAATGTTGTAAGAGCGTAAGGTTTGCCAAGGGTCCGAAGCATGAGCCTATGATGCCTTGATTGTTGTAAATATAGGTAGTCCTTGACTTACAACAGTTCATTTACTGACTGTTCGAAGGGACAACCGTTGCGGCATCCCCAGGGTCACGTGATTTACATTCAGATGCTTGATCATCATCATCATCATCATCATCCTCTTTTAACAACCCCGTAATTCCTTGCAGGCAAGAGTCTAGGCAACTGAATGGAGATAAATATTTACTGGCCAGATGCTTTTCCTGACGCCATTGAGGAGTCTTATTCAGCAGTTATATTCTTAAGTGTGCCCAGAGAGAAATATCATTCAGATGCTTGATAACGGTTTTAGATTTATGACGTCCTGGAGTCATGCGATCTCTTTTTTGCGACCTTCTGGCAAAGCAAAGTCAATGGGGGCAGGCGGGCGGGGGGAAGTCAGATTCACTTTACAACCATGTGACTAACTTAACAACTGCAACGATTCACTTAACAACAGTGGCAAGAAAGCGAGGCGAAACTCACTTAAACATGTTTCATTTAGCAACGGGAATTTGGGGCTCAATGGTGAGTCGAGTTCTACCAGTAATTACCTCCCTGTACAAAATCAGAGGAAAGGCAAGGTTGTGTTTACCTTGTCGGTGAATTGTGTCCACCAGCATGTCTATCACGATGATCGTGCCCGTTCGGCCGATCCCAGCACTGGGAAAAGGAGAGACAGGGAAGAGGTCAAAGGACATCCACACAACTCAACATTACAGTCCCTTGTGTGAAAAGAAATACTGTGTAGGTTCTCCTGTTTGAGCAGGGGGCTGGACTAGAAGACCTCCATGGTCCCTTCCAGATTCTGTTCTGTTCTGTTATATTCTATATTCTATATTCTATATTCTATATTCTATATTCTATTCTATTCTAATATTCTATATTCTATTCTAATATTCTATTCTATTCTACATCTATTCTCTATTCTATTCTATATTCTATTCTAATATTCTATTCTAATATTCTATTCTAGTCTAGTCTATATTCTATTCTAATATTCTATTCTATATTCTATTCTAATATTCTATTCTACTATTCTATTCTATTCTATATTCTATATTCTATTCTATTCTACATCTATTCTATATTCTATTCTACTCTATTCTATATTCTATTCTAATATTCTATTCTATATTCTATTCTATTCTATTCTATTCTATATTCTATATTTTATTCTATTCTAATATTCTATTCTACATCTATTCTCTTCTATTCTCTTCTATTCTAGTCTATTCTATTCTAGTCTAGTTAGTCTAGTCTAGTCTAGTCTAGTCTACATTCTATTCTATTCTGTTTTATTCTATATTCTATTCTATTCTAATATTCTATTCTATTCTACATCTATTCTCTATTCTATTCTATTCTAGTCTATATTCTATTCTAATATTCTATTCTATATTCTATTCTAATATTCTATTCTACAATTCTATTCTATTCTATATTCTATATTCTATTCTATTCTACATCTATTCTATTCTATTCTACTCTATTCTATATTCTATTCTAATATTCTATTCTATATTCTATTCTATTCTATATTCTATATTTTATTCTATTCTAATATTCTATTCTACATCTATTCTATTCTCTTCTATTCTAGTCTATTCTAGTCTAGTCTAGTTAGTCTAGTCTAGTCTATATTCTATTCTGTTTTATTCTATATTCTATTCTATTTTAATATTCTATTCTATTCCATATTCTATACTCTATTTTATTTTATTCTATATTCTATTCTATTCTATTCTCTATTCTCATTTCTCTTCTTTTCTCTTCTTTATTTTAGGCATCGTTCCATCATCAATTTTCTTGTTCCTATAGTGGTCGTAAGTCAAAGGACCTATACACCTTTGGCGCTGCACCCTCCTCGTGGCCCATTTTGGGCCTGGCAGGCCTCCCTGAAGCCTCCTGGTACCAAAAACGGGGCACCCCCCATGTGCTCCCCCCCACCCTTCCGTGCAGGTTTGCATCTCCCACATGCTCCCTGCCTCCATGCATGTGTGGTAGGAGGTGCGCCCGCATGCCTGGTGGAGCTGACCTGGGGTAACGGCTCGGGTGTGCGCAGAGAGGGCTCCGCCGTGCCATGTGTGCCATAGCTTTGCCATCACGGGCTTAGGTGGAAGAACCCCAAATCCAAGCCACCGGATGTCCCTCACCTGCAATGCACCACAATTGGTCCCGACTCGGGAATACTTCGGTAAGCCTTGTTGATTTGGTCCAAAAAGCTGAGGACGCCGCCCGGTTCGTTGGGGACGCCGTGATCAGGCCAGCTGAAATACTGGAAGTGCTTAATTTTTCGGGGCCGCTCTTCCTGGACGGAAGGAGAGAGGGATCAGATTAAGTCACGGAGAAATGGGTGGACAAAAATCAGAAAGGAGGAGGTGATAAGACGCCTGGGAAATCATCAAAACCATTAAAAAAAAGCAAAAGTTAGAATATTTTGGACATGTGGTTGTGGCCCGCCAGTTGCAAACGGAGCTGGCGGCAGACTCAGACGATGAGGAGGTTGAAGAAGAACCTGGGCCCGTTTTGGAGCCTGGGGAAGGCTCTGACGGGTGTTCTGCAAAGATGGAGCCGGGGCCGTCCGACATTTCCCAGCCACCAGAGAGTCAGCTGCCTTTGGGGGCTGAGATGAGTGAGGAGGAAGAACAGCTGGGGCCTGTTCCAGATACACATTTCCGTAGAGCACTTAGGAGAGGTGAACAACGGAGGACAAGGAGTCGACTCAGGAAGCAAGGCACACATGGACACTGAATGGTTCCTCCCTGACTGTGGAATAAATCGAAGGAAAGAGGAGTGGTGGTCGTAGGAGACAACAGTTCGTATTTCTGGGGCCTGTTCCAGATGCACATTTCCGTAGAGCAGTTAGGAGAGGTGAACAACGGAGGACAAGGAGTCGACTCAGGAAGCAAGGCACACATGGACCCTGAATGGTTCCTCCCTGGCTGGGGAATAAATCGAAGGAAAGAGGAGTGGTGGTCGTAGGAGACAACAGTTCGTATTTCTGGGGCCTGTTCCAGATGCACATTTCCGTAGAGCAGTTAGGAGAGGTGAACAACGGAGGACAAGGAGGACAAGGAATCGACTCAGGAAGCAAAGCACACGTGGATGTTGAATGGCCCCTCCCTGGCTGGGGAATAAATCGAAGGAAAGGGGAGTGGTGGTTGTAGGAGAGAACAGTTCGTATTTCTGAAGATTTCGCTTGTGGTGTTTCGTGCCACAAAGACTGCTTGCCAGAACTTAATTGGCAGCCTTTCGTAATGAACTGATAAGGTCTGACCAAAAGTCTGTTTCTTGCTTCTGCTAAGGCTGGGTCACATGTAATTAACACGCAATTAACACCCGGAAAAATCCTTCACTTAATCCTCCAGGGAACGTTTGAAGGCAAACGAGGTCCAGGCAGTAGAAGAACATCGTGGCTTTAAAATCTAAGGGACCGGCTGGCCCAAACTCAGCAGCATTTTTGTGTGTGGCTGTTGATAAAAACAGGATCGCCAACCTCCAATGACAGATACGGCACAGGAAGAAGAAATGGTTACGTGTCACTGGGATGGAGACTTCCCCGATTTGGGAGAAGTCGGTGCGGGAATCGCGAAATGTGACAGACCGGCAAAGCAAGTCACTGAAGATGAACATAAACAGAAATAGGTAAATATTTGCACGCTGCCCACGCGGAGGAAATAACATCAACCCCAGCTCTGCGGTTGTGTGCTCTTTTCTCGGAACTTCTGAGTCACTTTGTGTTTGCAACAAGGAAACACGACGGCCGAGAGACAGACCCCCGATAGGGGGTGAGTCATTCAACCACTGAAGGAAATTTGGGCTGGGATAACCGCGGGGCGGAGGGACGAAACGGCGAGAGGCTGTCAGAATAAGACGCCTGGGCAGAGGTTCGACTGCAAAGCACGACAAAGGGCCCCAAAACAACACAAGAAATAGACGCGAAGGAGAAAGCAACTGTGTATTTTGGACCCACCATAGACACGGCAAGCACATGAATTGTCGGAGACAAAATCTGCTCCGTTACTCTGCAGGATTTTACGGTGGCCCACAAATTTAAGGCAACGTGTCAAAACGTCCAGTTAAAACCCCCAACTTACTATCTAGGGCAGAGGTGTCAAACTCAAGGCCTGCATGGCCAGAATGGCAATATCAAAAGGACCGGTTTGCAGTGCCTCTGCCGGTCAAAATGGCCTCCTTTCCCCCCCCTCTCCACGGTGGCCCGTTTTCGGCCTTCCCGACCTCCTGCAGCACGCTCCTACTCGTTTTTGGACAGCAGCATGCTGCAGGAGGCCAAGGAGGCTGAAAACGAGCCGAGGGGACGGAGCCTCGGGAGGCCTCTGCACAGCCCGTTTTCAGCTGGCCAATTGCTGCTGGAGGTCTCCGGCCCATCTCCCCCCAACTCTCCGGCTGGCCCATGGAGGAGAACGACAATGCTCGTTCGGCCCTCAAAGAAATCCAATTTGACACCCCTGTTCTAGGATGACAGATTTCCACGCTTACCGTATTTTATAGAGTATAAGACGTAGAGTATAAGACGCACCAAGATTTTGAAGAGGTCAATTTAAAGCAAAAACCAAAACGTTTTTGCACTGTGCAGACCCCGCCCCCCCCCCAAACCCTTTGCACGCCTCATTTTTTGTGAGGGGTGGGTGGGAAGGTGCGTCTTATACTCCGAAAAATACAGTAGTTGGCGCGAGGGCTAGAAGCATGAACTGCTTTTCAAAAGAGAATCCCCAATCTACCGTGTCTGTCCGTGCGATCTGCAAATCCCGGATGTAGTAGCCCTGGCATTCTCGCTCCCCGATATTCTGCACGCCGATTTGACCGAATTCCTTCGTGCAGTTTTCATCCGGCCAGTAGCGAAAACACTTGTTCTGCAAGACAAAAGAGAGACAGACTCAGTTCACGCAACGCCTGTGAAGCTGGAAAACCGTTTCGCTGGGTTGTTGTTGTTGTTTTTTAAACGGTGCGGAGGGAAGATGGCTTGTCAAGGAGGGCTTAGCGTGTCCTGTGAATCCAGCTAGTTAATGTTCTGACCTGGGCTTCCCAAGAGCCTGAAGTAAACTCCTGGTCCCGGCAAAACCCCTTCTATTAATTGACTGTGAATTCTGCTCCTTCTCATCCAGCAAAGTCTTTCGAGGGAGGATTTACGGTCACAGACCTTATCTGCCTTGGAGAGCTGCCAGGCCGAGATCCGCAAAACTTGGCAAGGCCTCTCGGAGAGTCATGAACCAATGAAGTGAACTAATGGTCTCCTGCAAACTCCACTCCCCTGTCGCTCCTCTTTTATTCCCTCTGGGAGGGACCATTCATCGTCCACCTGTGGCCTTCCTCCCAAGTCGACCCCTGTTCTTTAGCCGTTCCCTTCGTCATGCGCACACTGGGAACAGGCTCCAGCTGTTCTTCTGCCTCACTGATGTCTGACTCTGAAGGCAGCTGATAACTGGCATACGGCTCTGCCCCCCCCCCCCTCTGCCTCCGACACAGAGCCCTCCTCAGAGCCTTCCCTAGACTCCAGGACTGGCCCAGGTTCCTCCCCAACCTCCTCACTGTACGAATCCGCCGCTGGCCACTGGCGGGCCACAACAGTTAAGACGGCAACGCAAATGATGTCCCAGGCTTTTGATGTGACGGGTGAAGGGCGCTAGGAGGGGCTCACCCTGCCTCGCTCGACCTCCTTGGTGGTCATGACGATGATGTGGGTGTTTTCCTGGTAGATCATGGTCCAGAAGTCGTTGACGGTGCTTTGGAGGCAGCCCTGGGTGGCGATGTAGACTTTACAGTGCTCGGGGCTGCACCCGTCTTCAAGAGTGTTCTAGAACAAGGGAGAGAGGAGAGGTGAGAATTGCTAGATGTGGTATCTAAGCCAGGGACCACAAGGAAAGGCAGGGCCTAAAGGTATAATAGATTAACAACGGAATAATACAGTTGGAAGGGACCTTGGAGGTCTTCTAGTCCTACCCTCGCTCAAGCGGAAGACCCTAGACCAGGGGTCGGCAAACTTAAGCACGCCAAGAGCCACAAATGTCCTAACCAGAAGGCCCCCGTTCAATTCTGCAGCTGACCGGAAGTCTGGTTCCCCCCACCATAGAGTCTCCTCCTAGCGCAACGTCCTTTTTCCTCTGCTGACCGGAAGTCCGGTTCCCTCACCATAGAGTCTCCTCCTAGCACGGCGTCCTTTTTCCTCTGCTGACCGGAAGTCCGGTTCCCCCCCACCATAGAGTCTCCTCCTAGCACGGCGTCCTTTTCCCCCTCCCTGTCCTAACCGAAAGCCCTATCAATTGTGGAGCCGACCGGTGACAGGGAGCTGCAGCAGAGGGATGAAAGAGCCACATGCGGCTCCAGAGCCACAGATTGCTGACCCCTGCCCTAGACCATTTGAGACAAATAGTTATCCGGTCTCTTTTCTAAAAGTCTCCAGGGTGCAGTGTTGGAAAGCTGTGGCTGAACTAAATCACCAGCCACTGATGCCATCACCGAATTAGGCTCCTTCATTAGAGTTCATTAGATTGCCTTTTTTTTTTTTTAATGAGCTGATTGGATTTCAACTGCAGACAGTCGGAAGCATTCCCGCTGCCCCGTGTGGGCCAAACATTTTCACCACGTTTTTTTACATGCTACATTTATTTTCAATCTCAAAGAGCAAGGAGGAAGGCCCCAGCCTTCCCTTCACGTGCACAGAAAATGTGAAAAATGATACCGTATTTTTCCGAGTATAAGACGCACCTTCTCCCCCACCCCTCCTAAAAGAGGGGGAAAATTTGGGTGCGTCTTATACACCGAATGTAGCCCTACCCACCCTTCGGCCTCTGCCTTCCAGCAATTTATCTCCTTGCAGCCAACGGGGAAAATGGGGCTTGCTGACGGCGGCAATAGGCTATGGCAGTGAGGGCTAACCTTTTTTGGCTCGCGTGCCAAAAGCGGGGGGAGCGCAGGGGTGTCATGCACGGGCGTGCCACACCCATAATGCTATGGGTGTGACCCTCTGCTTTTGCCGTGCTTTTTTCGCCCTCCCCAGGCTCCATAGGTTTTTAAGGAGCCTGGGGAGGGTGAAAACAGCCTCCCCTCCCCACCTCCAGAGGCTTCAGGAGCTTCCCTGAAGCCTCCAGAGGGCGAAAAACAGCCTCAAAAGAAGGCCTAAATCAGCTGGCCAGCACACACATGCGTGCTGGAGCTGACAGGGCAACACCTCGCGTGCCCTAAGAAATGGTTCCGCGTGCCACCTGTGGCCCCCGTGCCATAAGGTTCGCCATCACTGGGCTATGGCAATCCCTGCAGCCTGAAACAGCTGATCGTCGGGAGGCGCATGCTGAAATTGAAAGTGAAACTTGCTGTTTGCTGCAGGAGGCAAATTGCTGGGAGGCAGAGGCAGAGTTTTTTTTTTCTTGTGCTAATCAGGCTGTTTGCCGTTTGCTGCAAAGAGGCAAGTCAATAACTATGCATGCCTATAGAATGTTCAAATGATTAGACTTATTTTTTAAAGACTGCTTTATTATTGTGCTAGACAGCTTAACAAAATGAAGAAGCTTTTTAACATAAATGCTTGATCTGAAGAGGCACAGGGCTATTGCATCTTCTTTTAATTAGCAGAGAATAACTAGACTTCCAGAAAGCCACATCAATTTTAACAGCATCTGTACAAGTATAGCCTGAAAGGCAACACCACAAACAGTGTATATCGTCTGTACTGTTTGCTGTTTGCTACAAGGAGGCAAATTGCTGCGAGGCAGAGGCAGACTTTTTCTCTCTCTTGTTTTCCTCTCCAAAAGCTAGGTGGGTCTTATACTTGGGAGCGTCTTATACGCCGAAAAATATGGTAAGTATTCTTCAAGTGTTGGGGAACATGTCCCTAACGAATCATCTTAGATCAACGCCCACTTGGTTCTAACCCATGCAATGGAACTTGCCTGGAAGTTGTGGGAGCTTCCTCCCTGGAATGCTTTCAAGGAGAGACCGGATTGCCATCTGTCAGAAATGGTGTAGGGTCTCCTGCTCGGGCAGGGGGTTGGGATAGATGACCTACAAGGTCCCTCCCAATTGGGTTAATCTAATCCAAACCAGTTGCCTGCCACTCACCTTAATATAATTGGCATTGATGTAATCGGAACTCGGGACCCTGGGATCAGTGTTCTGGAGAGCCACCCGGGTTGTGTCAACTGCAAAGGGAAGGAAACAGCATAAACGCCAAGGGGAAAATTGAAAATTGCAGAAATATTTTAATTGAGGCCCAGATTTATATAAATAAATAAATAAATAAATAATGTAATTTGTAAACCGCTCTCTCTCCCCGAAGGGACTCGAGGCGGTGCACAGGGAATTAAAAATACATATACAAACAACAAACATTATAATACAATTGAAAATGAATTAAACCTAGACCCTGCGTTAAAATCCCCGACTATCTAAAAACTAATACCCCTAAAAATCCCTAATAAAACAGTTTGAAATATCTTCAGCTAGAGGTAAATGGGTCGATTAACCCAAGCCGGCCAGGCAGAAGAAGTGAGTTTTTAGTTTTTGACGGAAGGAGCGGAGGTCCGTGGTTGTTCTAATTTTGGGGGGAAGGTCGTTCCAGAGGGCTGGGCCCGCCACAGAGAAGGCCCTTCCCCTGGGCGTCACCCGCTGGCATAGCCTGGTGGACGGCACCCGGAGAAGTCCCTCTCTGTGGGAGCGAATCGGCCGAAGGGATGTATGGGGCAGGATGCGATCTCGCAGATAGCTAGGTCCCGTGCCATGGAGCGCTTTGAAGATGGTAACTAACACCTTGAAGCGCACCCGAAAGACAACAGGCAGCCAGTGCAGCTCACGCAGGAGCAGTGTTACATGGGCAAACCTAGAGGTTCCCATAACTGCCCGCGCGGCCGCATTCTGGACAAGCTGCAGTCTTCGGGTGCACCTCAAGGGGAGCCCCATGTAGAGAGCATTGCAGTAGTCCAGTTGGGATGTCACGAGTGCATGAGTGACTGTGGAAAGGGCAGCCCGGTCCAATAGGGGACGCAACTGGCGGACCAGGCGGACCTGGTAAAAATATTATCCTGAATGTGTTCAATTGTCCACTGTTTTTTTTTAAAAAACAACAACCTGCTTTTGCTCACTGCTTCTCTGCACAACAACCCTGCAAGGCAGGCACACAGGGCTCAAATTGGCTGAAAGAAGACTGCTACACCACTCTGCTAATCTCTGTGATACAAACCAGGCTCCGAGTAAATTTCTGGGGTTGCGTAAAAGAGGGGAAGTGTGCAAGGAGAGGAAGAAAACACCAGCAATCTTTCCATTTTTTATCCTCATAATCTCCGTTGAAAAGGTTGTCGGAGTGCTCACTAACGTGAGACATCCCAGGGGCAAATAGAGTAAACAGAGGTTTGTATTTAAATAGTGGTTTTATCTACAAAGAATATATACATACACATACTTTAGTCGGACCTCAAGCAAACAGCAATCCGCAATTACAGCACGGAAGCACACACGGAGAGAGAGATACTCTCCAACTGGGCCTCTTCTTATTACAGGCTCTTAAAGGGATATCAGCCCAAAAACCTTGCTGACTCATTCCTAGCATTACATCATCGTAGCAGCTGGTCCGCTCTTAAATCATTACTCTGACAAAGGCAAAATATTTCCCGCTTTTAGGATAGTTCGACCCTCGGAATTCTTACACGGAAGGATATTTTTGTAGCGGTTTTTCGCCTTGTTCTCGGCTCGCTGCCCTTCCTTCCTGGGGTAGAGAAATTTGCACTCCTGTTGCTGTAACATCTGTAGGAATCAAGAAGTTGGAAAGGCATCAGCGTTCCCATTCGTTCGTGGGCGGCAGGTTTTAAAACAAACCCCATTATCCCCAGCAACAGCCTAGGCCAGGATGATGACAGGGGTGAAATGCTCTGACATCTGCTACCGGCATGCGCACCAGCACAGCTGATCGTGGGAACTACTGGTTCGCCTGAACCAGTAGTAAAATAATGCTACCGTTTCAGGCGAACCGGTAGTTCCCACGATCAGCTGTGCGACAATCAGCTGTGCTGTGTGATTAAGCTGTGTCGCAGTTGATCGTGGGAACCACCGGTTCGCCTGAACCAGTAGTAAAATAATGCTACCGTTTCAGGCGAACCGGTAGTTCCCACGATCAGCTGTGCGACAATCATCTGTGCTGTGTGATTAAGCCATCTTTTAAATTTGGGCCTTCAGGCCTGACACATTTTCTACTGTGGGTAAATGGGAGGGTGGGATTCTATGGAGTATAGAAGATATATATAGTCAAAATAACATTCCTTTCTCAGAGAGTCAAGGACACCTGGCCCGGCAGCTGACCGATGGTGTGATTGGGAGGCATCTCCAGTTTTGGACGGTGCTTGGACCATGTGATGGACATGTGGGCGCTGGGCTTGAACGTTCTTTTGAGCGGGGAAAACCTAGAAAGTTTCAGATTTTGGTTTTCCCAAATGTGCCAATATAACACCGCTAATAAAATGGAACTTTTGAGGAACCTCAAGCTTCGGAGTCTTTTTTCATTGGGGGTATTACTCGGAACTCTGATACCAGAATTCCCCAGGCAGTTCACGATAGGAACGCTGGGAATAATAAATAATAATAATAAATTTTAATTTATAACCCACTCTCTCTCCCCGAAGGGACTCGAGGCGGGGCACAGGGAATTTAAAATACATATAAAATCACAAACATAGTACAATATAAAATAAAATTAAACTAACCCTGCGCTAAAATCCCATATTAAAACTAAAAATTAATCATTAAAAACCCTAAAAACAGTTGATTATCCTAGGCCGGCCAAGCAGAAAAAGTGTGTTTTTAATTTTTGACGGAAGGAGCGGAGGTCCGTAGTTGTTCTAATATCGGGGGGAAGGTCGTTCCAGAGGGTCGGGCCCGCCACAGAGAAGGCCCTTCCCCTGGGCGTCGCCCGCTGGCACAGCCTAGTGGACGGCACCCGGAGAAGTCCCTCTCTGTGGGAGCGAATCGGCCGCAGGGATGTATGGGGCAGGATGCGATCCCGCAGGCTGGAAGGAACGAAAGGAGATTTGATTGGCCCCTTTTTTAAACCCTCCCTCCCCCCGGTACCTCAAATTCCTCCCAGAATCCTTGCTTCGCCTTCTCGCTCTGGTCGGCCATCTTGTTCAGCTCCTTGACTCGGTTCTCGATGTTGGCGGCGATGATCCGGGTGGCGTTGAAAGGCTGGCGGAGACAGAATCTTCTCTAGAGGTCGAAGCAGAGAGGAAGACCTCCCCCCCCCACCTGTCTCTTTCCCCCTGGTTAAATGCTTGACACAGGTGACCGCTGTCAGGACTGCCTCTAACGATACCCAAGAAAGAATCCACTCAAATCCATTTTAGAGAATTAAGAGGACTTTTACTGGTTATGAAAAGATTGCAGCAAAGGCAAAGCAAGGTCTGAGATATTTGCGTGCAAAAGCATCCATATCAATAAATGTCCAACCCCTTCCCCCCCACAACCCCCACAACCCACTGTCCAATGCAAAACCCCTTTAATTTAATTTAATTTATTTCATTCTGAGCATCATCAGAATGGCATGCAAGACCGTCGACCTTGACCGCTGCGCGGTACCAGCTCCTGGTATGCGAAGTAGATGGCGAGACCATCCTCCCTTCTCCAAATCACCTCCTGCACCAATACCAGTCCCATTCCCAAATACCATAGCCCCCTCCCTCCCCGTTTCGATGGCAGCCGAAGCAAGCAACAAAGCGGAGGCTGACAACCAACCGCCTTACCTGTTTCAGGTGTACCACGACCCCTGACTTCTCCACCATGGGGTTCTTCTTGTAGTGCTCCACCAGGTCAGCCAGGGTGTCGAACCGTTCCCCGCCGCCCACGTCATACTTCCCGTCCAGCTGCCGAAGGAGAACCAGGAATAGCAACGGACCTTAAGACTTATATACAGTGATCCCTCGTTTTTCGCGGTTAAGGGGGACCGGAACCTTCCGTAAAAACTGAAAAACCGCGAAGTAGGATTCGCACCGGAAACTTGAGTTGGTGGACATCGTTTAAAGCAAGCACTAGGGGGCGCTTGCCTCCTACCGATGCATTTTTTTGGTGTATTTTTGAAAAACCCGCGAAGCACTGAAGCCGCGAAACATGAAGCCACGAAAAACGAGGGATCAATGTACCGCTTGGCGGGGTTTTTACAGCTGTCTCTAAGTGGGTTTACAGAGTACAATGTGGGGTCCACGTTTTACCGGACTCGGAAAGACGGAAGGCTGAGTCAAGGCCTGACCTGATAGCGGATCATGATGTGGGTCACGCGAGGTTTCCGGTCCCCCGTGTCGGCTTTATCCTCGTTCGTCAAAACGGACAAGACGAAGTCGCCCGGCTTGCTTTGACTGCTGCGGACCAAAAAGCTGCCGGGTTTCGCTTTGTCGGTGAGGAGTTTTTCGGCTTCCTTCCCAGTGAGGTGACCGTGATACCATCTGAAAAAGAGACCGGCCGGTTTTCTAATGGGAAAGTTCACACTCCCCTTTGCCCCCCCGCCCCCGCTTCCGATATTACCATGGGGTTTAAACCCTTGAGATCCCTTTTCACCCTTCTCCCTGCTACTCTTCTGGATTTCTCGCTGAGGGATCCCGCCCATTTGCACATTATCTGCCTCTCATCGGTGGTAATCCTATTTGGTATAGGGCTCACGGTTCAAAAATCAAGGAGAACGGTCCCAGAAGGGTGCATTTCCTACTCTGGCCTCTAGAGGGAGCCTGCCATCTATTCACGGTGGCGCGATGGTTAGAGTGCAGTACTGCAGGCTACTTCTGCTGACTGCCGGCTGCCTGCAATTTGGCAGTTCGAATCTCACCAAGGCTCAAGGCGGACTCAGCCTTCCATCCTTCCGAGGTGGGTAATTCACCTCCAGCAAAGTCTTTCGAGGGAGGATTTACGGTCACAGACCTTATCTGGCTTGGAGAGCTGTCGGGCCGATCTCTGCAAAACTTGGCAAGGAGTCTCGGAGAGTCACAAACCAATGAAGCGAACTAAGGGTCTCCTGCAAACTCCACTCCCCTTTTGCTCCTCTTTTATCTCCTCTGGGAGGGGCCATTCACCGTCCACCTGTGGCCTTCCACCCAAGTTGACCCCTGTTCTTTAGCTGTTCCCTTCGTCTGGCTACTCTACACATGCACACACTGGGAACAGGCTCCAGCTGTTCTTCTGCCTCACTGATGTCTGACTCTGAAGGCAGCTGATTGACAGTCGGCCCCCCTCTCTGCCTCCGACACAGAGCCCTCCTCAGACCCTTCCCCAGACTCCAGGACTGGCCCAGGTTCCTCCCCAACCCTCCTCACTGTCTGAGTCTACTGCCAGCTCCGCTGAATGCTGGCGGGCCACAACAAGTAGGTCGGCTGGATTCGCCCACCCGCCTCCAACTCACCTTTCTGAGGTTGGATCCTGACAATTCAGCGGGAATCGTAACTCGATGGTATTGCTGTTCTTCTCGCGCAGAAGCCCCTCCTGCTCGGTGTAATACTGGACCAGCTCAGCCAAAGTAGCAAATTTCTCCCCTCCATAGAGGTCATAATAATCGCCGGTGTTTTGGATTTTGATGTGGGTCACTTCATCGTTCCTCCTGCAGCCAAAAATCGGGGAGGAAAAGGATGATATCGGATGGACTGTCACCAATATAACTCAGATTCCCTCCTTCCCCGGAGCGTGCTAGTTGTTCCCGGCTCTAGCGGGCGGTGCTCCTCTCCGTTTCAAAGCCGAAGAGCCAGCGCTGTCCAAAGACGTCTCCGTGGTCATGTGGCCGGCATGACTCAACGCTCGAAGGCGCACGGAACGCTGTTCCCTTCCCACCAAAAGTGGCTCCTATTTTTCTACTTGCACTTTTTAACGTGCTTTCGAATGCTAGGTTGGCAGAAGCTGGGACAAGTCACGGGGGCTCCCTCCGTTACGTGGTGCTGGGGATTCGAACCGCCAAACGGCCGACCTTTCTGATCGACCAGCTCAGCATCTTAGCCCCTGAGCCACCGCAGGAACATAAATTCGCCGCCCTGGGTCCCTCGTGGAGAAGGGTGGGATATAAATTGAATAAAAATAAAAATAAAAAAATAAATAAGCGAATATAATTATAAATAGGGTTGGAATTGTTCTGTTATATTCCCATATCTTACTACCAGTTTACGTGTCACCTTCTCTTTCCTTTTTGCAAAACGGTTTAGCCCAGTAAAATGATATCCAAGCGTTTTGGATACACTATATATATATATTACCTAGCCTACAGTCTGTACCACAAATTGTTTTAATTGGGTTTTAGATGGGGTCATGTTTTAACGTTTTTAAATTTTAGCACAGGGATAATTGATTTAATTTGGTATTAATTATTTATATTGGTGATATTGTGTGTTTTAATTTCCTGTGCACCGCCCTGGGTCCCTTTGGGGAGAGGGTGCGGTTATATAAATCCAACATGTAGAAAAGACGTGGAGACTCTGGAAAGAGTGCAGAGAAGAGCAACCAAGAGGATTAGGGGACTGGAGACTAAAACATATGAAGAACGGTTGCAGGAACTGGGTAGGTCTAGTTTGATGAAGAGAAGGACCAGGGGAGACAGGATAGCAGTCTTCCGATATCTCAGAGGTTGCCCCAAAGAAGAGGGAGTCAAACTATTCTCCAAGGCACCTGGGGGCAGGACAAGAAGCAATGGGTGGAAACTAATCAAGGAGAGAAGCAACTTAGAACTGAAGAGAAATTTCCTGACAGTTAGAACAATTAATCAGTGGAACAGAAGTTGCCTCCAGAAGTTGTGAATGCCCCAACACTGCAAGTCTTCAAGAAGATGTTGGATAGCCATTTGTCTGAAATGGTATAAGGTTCCAGCCCATGCAGGGGCTTGGACTAGAAGACCTACAAGGTCCCTTCCAACTCTGCTATTGTATTGTATTGTATTGTATTGTATTGTATTGTATTGTATTGTATTGTATTGTATTGTATTGTATTGTATTGTATTGTATTGTATTGTATTGTATTGTATTGTATTGTATTGTATTAAATAAATAAATAAATAAATAAATAAACAAACAAAACATTGATATATAAATAATATTAAAAAAAAACACCGTCTCAGCCTTTTTAAAGGAAGCCAAATTCTTCCTAATTTTGGAAGAAATTTTGCAAACGGGCGGGCCCCCGGCAAAGCTGTGGCAAGAGAAAGCAAGGATGAGTCACCCTAAAGACACAATAAGGATAGTGTTGGGAATCCACTTCCTGTTCTCTCAGTCCGTCCTCCCGCCCCCTAAAAAAGAAAGAGAAAAATCAAATTTTCTTGCTCTCCTCCTCATAAAAATTTAGCCCAACAGGATCTCCCTGGCCTCGTCTCCCTCCTTCTAATCCCACGTGAAGCATGCGTAGCCCTGGTCCAAATCTACATTTTATATACGTTCCATATCACAGAGAAACTCAACCCAACGCAAGTGTTTTAACGACAAAAACGGCTGGCTCGCTCCGTTTAAAAGCCCATTAAAACCACCAGCATGAATAAAATGATGGATTAAAAAGATGAATGAGCACCAGCCGCGTTCTGGAACGCAGGTTCATATGCCTGACGCGCTCCGGAATGAATTGTACGATAATCAGGAGTTTGGTTGTTTTTAAAAAAATATATATTCCTATTTTATTGTGGCGGGTGACTTTCAAAGCGTTTTAAGACTTGGTTTGGTTCGTCCAACCATTGCACCGAGTTTAATTTTTTTTTTTTTTAAAGTTGAAAAGGAAGCTGGGAAATTGCAAAGCAGAGAGAGGGAATTCTATTCTGTTCTATTCTATTCTATAGTCTATTCTGCTCTATTCTATTCTATTCTATTCTATATTCTATTCTGCTCTATTCTATTCTATATTTTATTCTATATTCTATTCTGGTCTATTCTTTTCTGCATTCTATTTTGCTCTATTCTATTCTATATTTTATTCTGTATTCTATTCTGCTCTATTCTATATTCTATTCTGCTCTATTCTTTTCTGCATTCTATTCTGCTCTATTCTATTCTAGTATTCTATTCTGTATTTTATTCTATTCTTCTCTATTCTATTCTCTATTCTATACTATATTGTATTCTATATTCTATTCTGCTCTATTCTATATTCTATTCTATATTCTATTCTGCTCTATTCTATTCTATATTTTATTCTATATTCTATTCTGGTCTATTCTTTTCTGCATTCTATTTTGCTCTATTCTATTCTATATTTTATTCTGTATTCTATTCTGCTCTATTCTATATTCTATTCTGCTCTATTCTTTTCTGCATTCTATTCTGCTCTATTCTATTCTAGTATTCTATTCTGTATTTTATTCTATTCTTCTCTATTCTATTCTCTATTCTATACTATATTGTATTCTATATTCTATTCTGCTCTATTCTATATTCTATTCTATATTCTATTCTGCTCTATTCTATTCTATATTTTATTCTATATTCTATTCTGGTCTATTCTTTTCTGCATTCTATTTTGCTCTATTCTATTCTATATTTTATTCTGTATTCTATTCTGCTCTATTCTATATTCTATTCTGCTCTATTCTTTTCTGCATTCTATTCTGCTCTATTCTATTCTAGTATTCTATTCTGTATTTTATTCTATTCTTCTCTATTCTATTCTCTATTCTATACTATATTGTATTCTATATTCTATTCTGCTCTATTCTATATTCTATTCTATATTCTATTCTGCTCTATTCCATTCTATATTCTATTCTCTATTCTATATTCTATTCTATATTCTATTCTGCTCTATTCTATTCTATATTTTATTCTATATTCTATTCTGGTCTATTCTTTTCTGCATTCTATTTTGCTCTATTCTATTCTATATTTTATTCTGTATTCTATTCTGCTCTATTCTGTATTCTATTCTGCTCTATTCTTTTCTGCATTCTATTCTGCTCTATTCTATTCTAGTATTCTATTCTGTATTTTATTCTATTCTTCTCTATTCTATTCTCTATTCTATACTATATTGTATTCTATATTCTATTCTGCTCTATTCTATATTCTATTCTATATTCTATTCTGCTCTATTCCATTCTATATTCTATTCTGCTCTATTCTATATTCTATTCTATATTCTGTTCTATATTCTATTCTGCTCTATTCTTTTCTGCATTCTATTTTGCGCTATTCTATTTTATATTCTATTCTGCTCTATTCTATATTCTATTGTGGTCTATTCTTTTCTGCATTCTATTCTGCTCTATTCTATTCTAGTATTCTATTCTATATTTTATTCTATTCTGCTCTATTCTATTCTGCATTCTATTCTATTCAACTCTACTGTACTCTACTCCTATTCTGTTCTGTTCTATTCTGATCCTATCCTATCCTATTCTTATCCTATCCTACCCTACCCTACCCTACATCCTATCCTATCCTATCCTATCCTATCCTACCCTACCCTACCCTACCCTATCCTTTTAAAAAGGCACCAAAAACAAAAGCTTGATTGAGAAATGGGAGTGCTGGATTTTTCCTCGGACCGAACTCATCCATCAAATATCTAGGGAGTCTGGTTGAGCTCACTAGGTAGACTGTCTCCAAAGGGCCTTTAAGATGCAATTAACGGAGTCTTGAAAATGGGCTCTGGGTGAAAAGCATTTAACTGGGCCAAACAGAATTAACCCTCCTCGTGCTGGACAGAAAAATTCTTAACCCTCTCTCTTATCCATCCATCCATCCATCCATCCATCCAGGATATACAACCGATCTTTTTAAAACAAAGGTAATTAAATATTAAAAGGGACCTCAATTAAACATAAGAAAAAGACGTGGAGACTCTAGAAAGAGGGCAGAGAAGAGCAACCAGGATGATGAGGGGGCTGGAGGCTAAAACATACGGTTGCAGGAACTGGGCCTGGCTGGTCTAGAGAAGAGAAGGACCAGGGGAGACAGGAGAGCAGCCGTCCCATATTTGAGGGGCTGCCCCAGAGAGGAGGAAGGGGGTCAAGCTACTATCCTCCAAAGCACCCAAAGGCCAAACAAGGAGTAATGGATGGAAACTAATCCAGGAGAGGGGCAACCTAAAATTAAGAACCACAGTATAAACAAGAGGTTGAGACTCGAGAAAGAGTGCAGAGAAGAGCAACCAGGATGATTAAGGGACTGGAGACTAAATCATACGAGGAACAGTTGCAGGACCTGGAGATGTCTAGTCTAGGGAAGAGAAGGACCAGGGGAGACAGGAGAGCATCTTCCAATATCTGAGGGGCAGTTTGTGATTTTAAATTATTTATTCGGTTTTAAGGTTAAGTTTTTAATTTTTATATATTTGTACAGAGGGTTATTTAATTCGGTTTTAGTGTATATGTATTGTTGATTGTGATAATTTTTAATTTTACCTGTACACCGCCCCGAGTCCCTTCGGGGAGAGGGGGCGGTCTAGAAATCCAATAAATAATAATAATAAGGAGAGGAGGGGGTCAAGCTATCCAAAGGCACTCAAAGGCCGTACGAGGCATAATAATGGATGGAAACTGACCAAGGAGAGATTCAACCTGGAAATAAGGAGGAACTTTCTGAAAACAATCGACTGAAGGAACAGAAGTTCAGCATGTATGTTCACCATCCCGGGATCTTTGATTTAAAAAAATAATAATAAAGGTGGGATAAGAAACTAAACAAAACAGAAATAAAATAAAAGGCCTTTTAAGGAAGGACGGGACGATATGGATTCTTGGTCCGTCCGGTTACAATTCTAAATGGAGGCTATTGTTCTTTCTCTTTCCAAAAATGCTAATGTGGAGGATTTGAACATCACAAAGAGGTCATTCTATGTCCCTTTGCAAATCACCCTGGGGCTTCCAAAGAAACAGGGCCTCTGAGCACAAGCAGAGTGCCTTCTTCCTGCTTGTTGTGGCCCGCCGGCGGCCAGCAGATTCGGAGAGTGAGGAGGGTTGGGGAGGAACCTGGGCCAGTCCTGGAGTCTTGGGGATGGCTTTGAGGAGGGCTCTGTGTCGGAGGCAGAGAGGGGGGGGGGGCAGACTGTCAATCAGTCAGACATCAGTCAGGCAGAAGAACAGCTGGAGCCTGTTCCCAGTGTGCACATACGCAGAGTTTCCAGACGAAGGGAACAGCTAAAGAACAGGGGTTGACTTGGGAGGAAGGCCACAGGTGGACGATGAATGGCCCCTCCCAGAGGGAATAAAAGAGGAGCGACAGGGGAGGGGAGCTTGCAGGAGACCATTCGTTCGCTTCATTGGTTCGTGACTCTCCGAGGCTCCTTGCCAAGCTTTTGTAGATATCGGCCTGGCAGCTCTCCAAGCCAGATAAGGTCTGTGACCGTAAATCCTCCCTCGAAAGACTTTGCTGGATGTGAATAAGCAGAATTCACAGTCAATTAATAAAAGGAGGGGTTTTTTTTGTTGGGACAAGGAGTTGGCTTCACACTCTTGGGAAATATCGCTCAGAACACTGCTAAGTTCAACCGTTTCACTTAGCGTCCGGTCAAGCACAAGAACATCCAAGGGGGCGGGGGAATGTCCAGGATTAGCCATGGTTAAGTGCATTCCCACAGTGCCCTGATTAAACCACTGTGGAACTTGCGAATGAAGCAATATCGAAGTTTCGAGAGCTGGACCGATCTGGCTTTTTTACTCTCCTAACCACCTACCTGACCGATAAGGTGAAATCTCCTGGGTTGCTTTTACTCGGCCGGGCCAAAAAACTCCCATGGATCCCTCTGGTTAGGAGCAGCTTCTCTGCTTCAATCCCGCTGATGTTAGGATGGAACCACCTGGAGGGAGGGACGGACGGGGAGGGGAGGGGGCGTGGGAAGTGGTGGGGGGAGAGCAAAAGAGAAACAAGAACACCTCACTGTTAATAAGATGGGCCGCTGGGTTTATTCACGGGAGGTGAAGGATGAGCTGAAAAGGTCATCTAGTCCGTTTGGGATCTTGGCGGTCATCTAGACCAGGGGTCCCCAACCTTTTTTGCACCAGGGACCGGTTTCATTTTAAAGAAAACTCTGCGGACCGGCTGAGTGGCTCAGCAGTCATGTGACTGGGTGGGCGTGGCCAATTTGGAAAATGTGAAACTCACTTAACAACGGTCTTGGTTAGCAACCAAACTTTTGGGCTCAATTGTGGTCATAAGTTCTCTCTCTCTCTTTCTTTCTTTCCTTCTGTCTTTCTTTCTCTTTCTCTGTCTCTTTCTTTCCTTCCCTCTTTCTTTCTCTTTCTCTCTCTCTTTCTTTCTCTTTCTCTCTTTCTTTCTCTTTCTCTTTCTTTCTCTCTTTCTCTTTCTTTCCCTATTTCTTTCTCTCTCTCATTTTTTCTTTCTTTCCCTCTTTCTCTCTCCCTCTTTCTTTCTCTCTCTCTGTCTCTTTCTTTCTTTCCCTCTCTTTCTCTTTCTTTTTCTCTCTCTTTCTTTCCTTTGTCTCTTTCTTTCTCTTTTTCTCTGTCTGTCTTTCTTTCTCTCCCACTTTCTTTTTCTTTCTTTCCCTTTCTCTCTTTTTCTTTCTGTCTCTCTCTCCTTCGTCCGCCCATCTCTGTCACTCTGTGTGTGTGTGTGTCTGTCTGTCTCGCATTCAGGCACTTAATCATTCATTCTGTGTCTCTGTCTATCTTTCTCTCCCTCCCGCTGTGTGTGTGTGTGTGTGTGTGTGTGTGTGTCACTCTCTCTGATTCCCTCCCTCCCCGTCTCTCTCTGTGTCTATGCCTCTCTCTGTTGGTCTGTCGTCGTCCCGTCCCGTTTCCCCCCCCCCCCACCGCGGAGTCTCCTCAGCCCGGCTCGACTCGTTCACTTGCCTTAGCCTGCCCCACCCGGGCGGCCACCGCTGCGCTTGGTCGCTCGTGCACTCGGTCAGGCTCCTTCCAGGAGCTGAGAAGGCTCCGTGGGGAGGGGGGGGGAGAAACCTCCGCAGCCTCTGGAAGAAGACGAGTAGCTGGCATGCCGGTTGGGGAAGCTCTGTGGGGGCAGGGAGGAAGGGAATCCGCGGCCGGTAGGGAGGACTGCTGCGGAGTCCCTTTCTCCCTGCCCCCCCAGGAGTCCCACCGTCGACAAGGGTGGAAGAAGAGGTGCACTTCAAGCACGCGAACAGCCCCGCCTGCGTTCTCCCGCGCGCTTTGCCCAGAGGGCTGCCCCCTCCTCCCTCCTCCTCCTCTACGGCCCTGCGGCCCGGCTCCCACCCAGCCACGGACCGGCACCGGTCCGCGGCCCGGGGGTTGGGGACCCCTGATCTAGACCAACCCTGCTTGGGATTTTAGCGCTCAACTACTCCAACCTCATCGTAGGAGATGAACAGGCTGAGTCCGAGGGTAGAGTCAAACGCGTCATCAATCATGTATCCCATCGCGCCCGCAAGCAATCTAAGTCCAGCTCACAGTGAATTCCTTATCTGCCGCCAAATTGCTTTGTCTGTTAGTAGTACGGATTCTTGCAGAGAGTTTAAGATTGCAGTAAATCTTTTATACCCAGTTGAACTGCCTAGGTCTCCTGATTTCCCTGGCGCTTGACATCTGTTCTGTATTTTAGCAGTCATCTAAGTCCAACCCCGTTCTGGATCTTAGAGGTCATCTAGTCTAGGGGTCTCCAACCTTTGCAACTTTAAGTCTGAAGGACTTCAGCTCCCAGAATTCTCCAGCCAGAAAGCTGGCTGGAGAATTCTGGGAGCTGAAGTCCTTCAGACTTAAAGTTGCAAAGGTTGGAGACCCCTGATCTAGTCCAACCCCGTTCCTGGATCTTAGAGGTCATCTAGTCCAGCCCCCGTTTTGGACCTTAAATGTCATTAGTCCAACCCCATTTTGGAGGTTAGAGGTCATTTAGCCCAATCCCATTTCAGATCTTGAATGTCATTCAGTCCCAACCATTTTTGGATCTTAGAGGTCATCTATCCTGACCCTCCATTTCGCGCCAGAGTTCCAAACGATCTCCAACAGCCATTGGAAATCCCCCTCCTCGTTCATTTTCATTTATGGGCTCTTTTCCTTCTAACAAGTCCTGATTTCACTCTCCTTACCACCGGTTATCTAGTGTAACATTTTATGGGCTACCTCAGATTTGGCTGAATGGAGCTTAGCCTGAGACCAAGCAGCCTGGCTTGGGGGGGTGGGGCGGTTGGACCTCCCCAGACACAAGATTGCAGGCAGGTTTTGGATCAAATGCGATGGAACAGCGCTTACGGTTCAATTTGGTGGGCTGCTTTTATGCTTTTAATCCCTGCCCAGAAGCGCCCACAATATTTGCTAGCATGGAAGACAGAGAAACTCTATCAAATATATTTAATAATTAACCAGGGCTTCCCAAGAGATATTTAACTAAATTTTATCTCCATCAAGTAGACCAACAATATGAGAGAGGAGAGAGGGAACCAAGGGAGAATAGAAATAGCCACAGGCAGCATTTTTAAGGCCATTAGCGGAGTAAAAGACACACACACACACACACACACACACACACACACACACACTCATTGTGTCTTAACAATTAGCCAAGAACTCAACTAAGGATAGTAATTACTTTCAAAAAAAAAAAAGGCAGGGGAGGATGGATAACCACTTAGAAGGAAGGCCTGTATCGCCATGTTTCTCAACCTCATCTTTGAGAGAGGCGGACTTCAATCCCCACAATTCCCTGGGCAGCGTGCCAGGGAATTCTGGGAGTTGATGTCCACACGGCATCTAACTCTAGTCGAGAGATCTCAAGTGCTCGGCCAGTCAACCTTAGCGGGATGGATGGAAGGAAGCAAAGAGGGAGGCAAGGAGGGAGAGAAGGAAGGAAGGAAGGAAGGAAGGAAGGAAGGAAGGAAGGAAGGAAGGGAAGGAGAGGGGGAAGGGAAAGGAAGGCAAGGGACGGGAAGGAGGAAGAGAGGGAAGAGAAAAGTCAAGAAAGGGAAAGAGAGGAAGGGAAGGAAGGAAGGAAGAAAAAGAGAGGGGGAAGGGAAAGGAAGGCAAGGGACGGAAAGGAAGAAGAGAGGGAGGGGAAAAGTCAAGAAAAGGAAAGAGAGAGGGAGGGAAGGAAGGAAGGAAGAAAAAGAGAGGGGGAAGGGAAAGGAAGGCAAGGGACGGAGAGGAAGATGAGAGGGAGGGGAAAAGTCAAGAAAGGGAAAGAGAGATGGAGGGAAGGAAGGAAGGAAGAAAAAGAGAGGGGGAAAGGAAGGCAAGGGACGGAAAGGAAGAAGAGAGGGAAGGGAAAAGTCAAAACAGGAAAGAGGGAGGGAGGGAGGAAAGAAGGAAGGAAAAGAGAAGGGGAAATGAAAGGAAGGGACAGAAAGGAAGAAGAGAAAGAAGGGAAGGGAAAAGTCAAGGAAGGGAGAGACAGAGGGAGACAGGGAGGGAGGGAGGGAGGGAAGAAGGAAAGAAGGAAAAGAAAGAGGAAAGGGAAAGGAAGAAGCGAAAGAAGAAGGGAAGGGAAAAGTCAAGAAAGGGAAAGAGGGAGGGAGGGAGAAAGGAAGAAAAGAAGGAAGGACAGGACAGAAGGAGTGGACCAAAAAGGAGACAAAATATTATTTTCTTGACTTGTCTAGGAGGCACAATTGCCAACCTATTTCCTGGACATGCCGAAGAACGATGCAAAGAGAAAACATTAGCCGCCATTCAACCGTAGTGGTGAAAATCTTGCAAGTAAAGAGGGAAAACCAGCCAAGATAAGGAATACAGGCCGCTGGGTGACTTCAGAAGCCGAGATACAGGTGGTGCCCAAAGATTGCTGGCATAGCCCTGTCTGCCGCCCGACCGCAAATATTTTTAGCGCCTAGCCCTGGTGTTATCCGAACCGCAGGGTCTTATCAGGGCCGAGCCACCCAGGCGAGAGCGACGGGTTTTTCCTAGGGCCGCCAAACCACAACAGGAATCCCTCCCTGGCTTTTTAACCCCTTGAGTGTGAGAACAAATGGCCCCCGCGCCGCTTCCTCAGGTCGCTAGACCTCATGGAGGCCGCCGCAAAAGGAAGCCCAGTGGTTTTTGTGACGAGCAGAAGTAGAGGATTTCCCTCTCTTGTTGTGGGCCGCCAACGGCCAGAGTCGGATAGTGAGGAGGGTTGAGGAGGAAGATGTGTCAGTCCTAGAGGTTGGGGAAGGCTCGGACGGGGGCTCTGTGTCAGAGGCAGAGAGGGGGCCAGAGCTATCTGGCAGTGAGCAGATGCCTAGTGAGCTAGACAGTAGTGAGGCAGAGGAACAGCTGGAGCCTGTTCCCAGTGTGCGCATGCGCAGAGCGGCCAGAAGAAAAGAATTGAGATGATCAATAAATAAATCAGGGAGACTAGGATAGATCTATTTCGTAAGCCCCAATTAAGGGAGGAAGCATACTGTTTCCTTTTCTGCATTTCAACCCATCACCTGAGACCATCTAGACAGAAAGCCATGAGTCCCGTTGTGTGATTTTTTTTATATGTGTGTTACGTTTTTGAGCTGATCAATAAATAAGTCAGAGAGACTTATTTAATAAATAAGTCAGGGAGATCTATCCTAGTCTCCCTGACTTATTTATTGATCAGCTCAAAAACGTAACATACATACATACATACATACATGCTGGTATTGTTGTATTCGGGTGTTTTCCCGTGTAAGCATGAAATTGTTTTTGCTATATATATTGTTATATATATGTGTTAGGATTTTAAGGGCTGATATCCTAACACATATCTAAAAAATTCAACAGTAATCTCATGGCTCTCTGCCAAAGATGGTCTCTGGGATGAGCCGAATAGGCAGAGAAGGACGACAGTTTGTCTCCTTCCTTAAAGGGGCTTCAACAGGAGTTGTAAAACATTGTCTCATAGATAGATAGATAGATAGATAGATAGATAGATAGATAGATAGATAGATAGATAGATAGATAGATAGATAGATAGATAGATAGATAGAGATAGTGTAGATAGTGTAGATAGATAGATAGATAGATAGATAGAGATAGAGATAGTGTAGATAGATAGATAGATAGATAGACAGACAGACAGACAGACAGACAGACAGACAGATAGATAATTGCTTTTCACAACTTCCTGTTAGGGCCCCATTAAGGGAGGAGACATACTGTTTCCTTCTCTGCCTTTCGGCTCATCACCAGAGACCATCTAGACAGAGAACCATGAGTTCCGTTGTGTAAATTTTTTTAGATATGTGTGTTAGTTTTTATGAGCTGATCAATAAATTAAAATTTGAGAGACCAATTGGTCTGTCAAATTTAAATGTATTGATCAGCTCATAAAAACTAACACACACACAAACACACATATATATATATATGTTAGTTTATGAGCTGATCAATAAAACAATTATGAAAACAATTATCTATCTATCTATCTATCTATCTATCTATCTATCTATCTATCTATCTATCTATCTATCATCTATCTATCTATCTATCTATCTATCTATCTATCTATCTATCTATCATCTACCTACCTACCTACCTACCTACCTACCTACCTATCATCTATCTACCTACCTACCTACCTATCTATCTATCTATCTATCATCTACCTACCTACCTACCTACCTACCTACCTACCTACCTACCTACCTACCTACCTATCTATCTATCATCTATCATCTATCTATCTATCTATCTATCTATCATCTATCTACCTACCTACCTACCTACCTACCTACCTACCTACCTACCTACCTACCTACCTATCTATCTATCTATCTATCTATCTATCTATCATCTATCTACCTACCTACCTACCTACCTACCTACCTACCTATCTATCTATCTATCAAACCTGAAAGGGGGGGGGGAAGTTGATGTCAGCCAGGCCTTACCAAGCTATTTATGGTCAATATTTTGTTCCTCTTCGTCCATCCCAGCCATTTCCACCCTCCAAACAGGATGTATTCATTTAAAAAAAAAACTTTCTGGGACAGAAAGAAAAGTATCTCCATTGTCCAAGGATATTGAGCCCAATTCTGGCAGACATTATGCCCTGTCATGGACTTTCTGCTTTAGCCGATCGGCTAAATTTAGAATTGCCAAGGAAAGAAGAAAAAGGAAAGGGATTTTGGGGATCATTACAATCCTGCATTAGTTGGCCACTAGTTTGTTTAATAGCATATTTGCCATTTGTGGGGGGCCGGGGGGGGGGGGGGAAGGAGAATAACCTGGATGGATTTTATTCTCCCCATGAAGAGACAGGTAAGTGGTAGTAAAGTACTACTATATATAGTAGTATAGTAGTACTGTAATACAATACAGTAGTAAAGTACTACTGTATTGTATATACAATACAATAGCAGAGTTGGAAGGGACCTTGGAGGTCTTCTAGTCCAACCCCCTGCCCAGGCAAGAAACCCTATACCAGGGGTCCCCAACCCCCGGGCCGCGGACCGGTGCCGGTCCGTGGCTGGATAGGAGCCGGGCCGCAGGGCCGGAGAGGAGGAGGAGGGAGGAGGGGGCAGCCGACGGTGGGACTCCTGCGCGCCGCAGCAAAACAGCCCGCGGATTCCCTTCCTCCCTGCCCCCCCAGAGCTTCCCCAACCGGCATGCCACCCACTCGTCTTTTTCCAGGAGCTGCGGAGGTTCCTCTCCCCCACCCCACCCCCACCCCACGGAGCCTTGACCGAGCGCACGAGGGACCAAGCGCGGCAGCGGCCGCCCAGGCGGGGCAGGCTAAGGCTAGTGAGCGAGTCGAGCCGAGCTGAGGAGACTCCGCGGTGGGGGGGGGGGGGGGGACGACGACAGACCGACAGAGAGAGGCATAGACACAGAGAGAGACAGGGTGGGAGGGAATCAGAGAGAGTCACACACGCGCGCGCGCGGAGGGAAGGAGGGAGAGAAGGATAGACAGAGGCACAGACTGAATGATTAAGTGCCTGAATGCGAGACAGACAGACAGACAGACACACACACACACACACACAGAGTGACAGAGATGGGCGGACGGAGAGAGAGACAGAAAGAAAAAGAATGAAAGAGAAAGAAAGAAAAAGAAAGTGGGAGAGAGAGAGAAAGTAAGAGAGAGAGAAAGAAAGACAAACAGAAAAACAGAAAAAGAGACAATGGAAGAAAGAGAAAAAGAAAGAGGGAAAGAAAGAAAAAGAGACAGAAAGAGAAAGAAAGAGAGGGAGAGAGAAAGAGGGAAAGAGAAAGAGAGAAAGAGAAAGAAATAAAGAGAGAGAGAAAGAGGGAAAGAAAGAAAAAATGAGAGAGAGAGAAAGAGAGAAAGAGGGAGAGAAAGAGAAAGAAAGAGGGAAGGAAAGAGAGAGAGAGAGAGAGAAAGGGAAAGCGAAAGAGAGAAAGAGAAAGAAATAAAGAGAGAAAGAGGGAAAGAAAGAAAAAATGAGAGAGAAAGAAAGAGAGAGAAAGAGGGAGAGAAAGAGAAAGGAAGAAAGAGAGAAAGAGAAAGAAATAAAGAGAGAGAAAGAGAAAGAAAGAGGGAAGGAAAGAAAGAGAGAGAGAGAGAGAGAGAGAACTTATGACCACAATTGAGCCCAAAAGTTTGGTTGCTAACCAAGACCATTGTTAAGTGAGTTTCACATTTTCCAAATTGGCCACGCCCACCCAGTCACATGACTGCTGAGCCACTCAGCCGGTCCGCAGAGTTTTTTTTTAAATGAAACCCGTCCCTGGTGCAAAAAAGGTTGGGGACCCCTGCCCTATACCATTTCAGACAAATGGTTCTCCAACATCTTCTTAAAGACTTCCAGTCCTCTTGTCTTCTCTTCTCTATTCTTTATTCTCTTCCCTTCTTTCTTCTCTTCTCTATTCTCATCTTCTCTCAACACAATACAATAGCAGAGTTGGAAGGGACCTTGGAGGTCTTCTAGTCCAACCCCCTGCCCAGGCAAGAAACCCTATACCATTTCAGACAAATGGCTGTCCAACATCTTCAAAACTTGCAGTGTTGGGGCATTCACAACTTCTGTTCACTGATGGATTGTTCTAACAGTCAGGAAATTTCTCCTCAGTTCTAAGTTGCTTCTCTCCTTGATTAGTTTCCACCCATTGCTTCTTGTTTTACCCTCTGGTGCCTTGGAGAATAGCTTGACTCCCTCATCTTTGGGGCAGCCCCTGAGACATTGGAAGACTGCTATCATGTCTCCCCTAGTCCTCCTTTTTATTAAACTAGACATCCCCAGTTCCTGCAACCGTTCTTCATATGTTTTAGCCTCCAGTCCCCTAATCCTCTTGGTGGCTCTTCTCTGCACTCTTTCTAGGTTGCTTCGCTCCTTGATTAGTTTCCACCCATTGCTTCTTGTTTTACCCTCTGGTGCCTTGGAGAATAGCTTGACTCCCTCATCTTTGAGGCAGCCCCTGAGACATTGGAAGGTTGCTATCATGTCTCCCCTAGTCCTTCTTTTTATTAAACTAGACATCCCCAGTTCCTGCAAGCGTTCCTCATATGTTTTAGCCTCCAGTCCCCTAATCATCTTTGTTGCTCTTCTCTGCACTCTTTCTAGAGTCTCCACATCTTCTCTACATCGTGTTCAAAGAATGAGACATAGGTAAAAAAGATTGGAAAATCTAACGAGGAAAAGGCAAATGGCAAAGTAAAATGGCAAATAGAAGGCGTATGGGATGGGAAGCAAAGGAATCCCGATCATATATTTTAATTTCTTATATGAAAAAAATGAATGTTTCAGTGTTAAAGTATGATAAGAATAATAACTAAAGGAATGTATACTTGTAAATGTGTATATGAGACTAAAAACAAAAAAACTTTTTTTTTTTAAAAAAAAGAGAGGGGTCGGTGGGTAGAGAGAGAATATACACACTCCCCGAATCCTTAGTGAAAGCTGCTGAGGGAATTGTGGAGCTGAGGCAAGCTGAGGGAATTGTGGAGCTGAGGCAAGCTGAGGGAATTGTGGAGCTGAGGCAAGCTGAGGGAATTGTGGAGCTGAGGGAAGCTGAGGGAATTGTGGAGCTGAGGGAAGCTGAGGGAATTGTGGAGCTGAGGGAATTGTGGGAATCAATCGGATTCAGCCGGTTCGCACTGGTTCGGGCCAACCGGATGTTAATTTTACAATAGGTTCACCGAAACGGTTGTTGCAAGGACCAGCTGGTCCCGCCCACCCTGCCCCACCCTCCCAAGTCTTCACGCAGCCCGTTCATCATGCCACATAAGCAAAGGGTCCGCTGGGAGACTCTGAGAGGGTGAAAAACAGACCTCTTGAAAGTCTGGAAACGGGCCCATATCCGGCCTCCGGAGCCTGAGGTAGGTCATTTTCGCCCTCCCGGAGGCTCACAGAAAACCCCCGGAGCCTGGGGAGGGTGAAAACGCCCACCCAACATGGTGCAGGAGGCCAAGCAGGCCACGCCCACCATGGCCACGCCCACCCAGCAAAAAACAGGCCTACCAGAAGTACCGGAAGTCCAAAAACGGACCTGTTTCGGGCCTCCGGAGCCCAGGGAAGTCCATTTTCGCCCTCCCGGAGGCTCGCAAAAAGCCCCCGGAGCCTAGGGAGGGTGAAAACACCCACCCAACATGGTGCAGGAGGCTGAGCAGGCCACGCCCACCATGGCCACGCCCACCCAGCAACCGGCAAAGAACCAGTCGCTAACACTTTTTAATCCCACCCCTGGCTAAGGATTTGCGGGAACGAATGAAAAACAGCCGCATCTCGGTGGTTTTATACGCCAACGATTCTCTCTCTATAAACTTCCGCCCACAAAAACCCCTGGTTTGAAATAAGCCCCACCTCCTTACCTCATTTTTTTTTTAAAGTCAAACAAAATGGGGGGGGGGGAAAGGGGTGTTTAAATCTTATTTAGGATGTTCTTTTAAACCCAGACGGCAAAAAAACCATCCAGATGTGCAAGTCAAGTTGTGCTCAACTCCTTTGGCCTGTCGCATCTAAGATACGGTGGCTTGCAATCACCTCCACAGACATATTTCCATGCAAGGTGAAACTTTAAAAAGGAGATTTGTGACATCAAAAATACATCACTGAGTGCAGAAGATTTGAAAAGCAACCTCTGGCCAGCAGCTTTGAAGGCTGAAGAGGTTCTCCAGGGGAGTAAACCATCAATGCCAGCAGTCGGCAACCTTAAACACTCAAAGAGTCATTTGGGGCACAGAAAACACCAGGAGCCACAAAGCCTGACTATTTCCTGAGCGGCCACAAAACTAGCATATGTAGTTGAATTAAATCTCCTGTTTTCTTCTGAAACTTTTCTTGCTTTTATCCATGGTTGGCCTACCGGGGGTCGCAAAGCACAATAAATCGCATGCCGGTGGGTGTCGCACATTGGCGGTTGTGATGCATGTTTTGAGTGACAGGGAGCCACGGCAGAGGGATGAAAGAGCCACATGCGGCTCCAGAGCCGCATGGATTGCTGAACCCTCAGCTATGCCAATGTCCCCCACTGCAGATATTGCGGACTACGGTTTCCATCATCCTGTGCGACGTAAGGCGTTGTGGTAATTTAACTCCTCAGCATCCAGATGCCTGAAGTCACCTATCCCAAGAACCGAGCAGTAATATAGCAAGTTTGTAAAGTGGGACAAAACTCACTTTTTATTAAACTATGTAAAGGTAAAGGTTCCCCTCGCACCTATGTGATAGTCGTTCCCGACTCTAGGGGGCGGCGCTCATTTCCGTTTCAAAGCCGAAGAGCCAGCTCCGCCCGAAGACGTCTCCGTGGTCATGTGGCCGGCATGACTCAACGCCCGAAGGCGCACGGAACGCTGTTCCCTTCCCACCAAAGGCGGCTCCTATTTTTCTAATTGCATTTTTTTACGTGCTTTCGAACAGGTGGGTTGGCAGAAGCTGGGACAAGTCACGGGAGCTCCCTCCGTTATGCGGCGCTGGGGATTCGAACCGCCGAACTGCCGACCTCTTTCTGATCGACAAGCTCAGTGTCTTAGCCACTGAGCCACCACTGCCCTATGCTGGAATGATATTGTCAGATATTTTCCCCCATTCTTTTTTTTTGGGGGGGGGGGGAAGTTTCGGGAAGTTCCGAATTTATAAAAATGACTTGAGCGAAATCCGCAGGGATCCAATTCTCTCTCTCTCTCTCCCTCCCTCTCTCTCCCCCCCCCCCCTCTCTCTCTCTCTCTCTCTCTCTCTCTCTCTCTCTCTCTCTCTCTCTCTCTCTCTCTCTCTCTCTCTCACACACACACACACACACACACACACACACACGTATGGATGAATCACCATCGTAGCCGAGGGGTCCTTTTTTTACTTTAAAAAAAAAAGAGGGAATTCCAGAAGGAAGCCATTTCCTGATTTGGGGGCTGGAGGTCAACCGCCGAGTTTCTGAACTTCCTTTCAGGAAGCTGACAAGGCAAGCTGATTCCGTTTCGGAGCTGAAGATCAGCTATTTCTTTGGGAAACCAACAGAATAACAAAGTTGGAAGGGACCTTGGAGGTCTTCTAGTCCAACCCCCAGGAAGATAGATAGATAGATAGATAGATAGATAGATAGATAGATAGATAGATAGATAGATAGATAGATAGATAGACAGACAGACAGACAGACAGACAGACAGACAGACAGACAGACAGACAGACAGACAGACAGACAGACAGACACAGACAGACAGGTAGGTAGGTAGGTAGTTATCGATATAGATAGATAGATAGATAGATAGATAGATAGATAGATGGATGATAGAGATAGATAGATAGATGGATGATAGAGATAGATAGATAGATAGATAGATAGATAGATAGATAGATAGATAGATAGATAGATAGATAGAAAGAAAGATAGATACGATAGATAGATAGATAGATAGATAGATAGATACGATAGATAGATAGATAGATAGATAGATAGATACGATAGATAGATAGATAGATAGATAGATAGATAGATAGATAGATAGATAGATAGATAGATAGATAGATAGATAGATAGATAGATTGATTGTTTTTTTCGTTCAGAAGTCGTGTCAAGCCCATCGTGACCCCATGGACCACGTTCCTCCAGGCCTTCCTGTCCTCTTCCATCCTCTGGAGTCCATTGAAGCTCACACTGACTGTTTGGGTGACTCCATCCAGCCCCCTCCTCCTCTGTCGTCCCCTTCTTCTTCTTCTGCCCTCCATCGTTCCCAGCATTGGGCTCTTCTCCAGGGAGTCCTTCTTTCTTCTCATCAGGTGGCCAAAGTCTTTGAGTTCCCTCTTCAGGATCTGGCCTTCTGAAGAGCAGCCAGGGTGGATCTCCTCTAGGACTGACCGCTTGGATGGCCTTGCAGTCCAAGGGACTCAATGCAGGAGTCTTCTCCAGGGAGTCCTTCCTTCTCAAGTATTTCAGGTGACCAAAGTATTTGAGCAATTCATTAAATTAGACATACCCAATTCCTCCAACATTTCTTCATAGGTTTTAACCTCCAGACCCAACTAACCATCTTTGTTGCTCTTCTTTGCACTTTTTCCAAAGTCTCTCCATTGTTTTTATATCGGGATGACCAAGATTGAGAGAGAAAGAGAGAGAAAGAGAGAGAGAAAGATAAGAGAGGGGGGGGGACAGAAGGGAAGAGAGAGAGAGAGAAACGGAGGAATAGGGGGAGAGAGAGAGGGAAAGAGAGGAAGAGGAAGAGAAAGAGTGGGAGAGAGGAAGAGGGAGAGGAAGAGAAAGAAAGAGGGAAAAAGAAAGATAGATAGAAGATAGTAGATAGAGAGAGAGAGAGTAGATACAAGATACAAGATACAATAGCAGAGTTGGAAGGAACCTTGGAGGTCTTCTAGTCCAACCCCCTGCGTGGGCAGGAACCTTATACCATTTCAGACAAATCGTTATCCAACATCTTTTTAAAGATTTTCAGGGTTGGGGCATTCACAACTTCTGGAGGCAACTTCTGTTCCAGAGGTTAATTGTTCTGACTGTCAGGAAATTTCTCCTTAGTTCTAAGTTGCTTCTCTCCTTGATTAGTTTCCACCCATTTTGCTTCTTGTCCTGCCCCCAGGTGCCTTGGAGAATAGCTTGACTCCTTCTTCTTTGTGGCTAGATGGATGTGGCTAGTAGATAGATAGATAGAGATAGAAAAAGATAGAGAGAGTAGCTAGATGGATAGATAGATAGAGAGACAGAGAGAGAAAGAGATAAATGATAGATAGTAGATAGAGATATATAGGATAGATAGAGAGATAGATATATAGATAGATGAAAGATGATAGAAGATAGATATAGATAGATGATAGATAGTAGATAGATGATAGACATAGATAGTAGATAGATAGTAGATAGATGATAGATAGATAGATAGATAGATAGATAGATAGATAGATAGATAGATAGATAGATAGATAGATGAAAGATAGAAGATAGATATAGATGATAGATAGTAGATAGATGATAGAAAGAAAGATGATAGATAGATAGATAGATAGATAGATAGATAGTAGATAGATAGCTGATAGATAGATAGATGAGATAGATGATAGATAGATAGAAAGATAGATAGAAAGAAAGATAGATGATAGATAGGTAGATAGATAGATAGATAGATAGATAGATAGTTAGATAGGTAGATAGATAGAAAGAAAGAAAGAAAGATAGAAAGATAGATAGATAGATAGATGATAGATAGAAAGAAGTATAGATAGAAAGAAAGATAGATAGAAAGAAAGAAAGAAAGAAAGGTAGGTAGGTAGGTAGGTAGGTAGGTAGGTAGGTAGATAGATAGATAGATAGATAGATAGATAGATAGATAGATAGATAGATAGATAGATAGATAGATAGTTAGATAGGTAGATAGATAGAAAGAAAGATAGAAAGATAGATAGATAGATAGATAGATAGATGATAGAAAGAAAGAAAGAAAGAAAGAAAGAAAGATAGATAGATAGATAGATAGATAGATAGATAGATAGATAGATAGATAGATAGATAGCCTTAAGAGAGCTAGCTCGCTTAAAAAGAATCCGGAAGCATTAAAAATAGAGCTTTAAGATAAGAAATTCCTGCCCAGTGACAGCACCAAATGACAGGGCCCTTGAGTGACATCTCAGGCTAAGCTGCGGCGTTCGTGCTCGTCCTAAACCACAGTTTGTAAGCCAATGCTGGCTAGTTTGCTCTTGCCAAAAAGCCGTGAAAAAGAAGGCACATTTTTGCCTCGGTTTTATAGCGGAGGTTCAGGCTGAGCCTGGATCCACAGAGGGATACGAGATACAGTTTTCCACACTCGGCCAAGCACACTGAAGGAAAGATTCCAAGATGGAAGGATTTTGAGGAAGGAAAGTTCATTTTAGGAGAAAGGTCAGCGGTCAGCAGGGATGATGTAAGCCTGGTTTGCAGGGGCGATATTTCGTGGAGGAGAAGGGAAAGGAAGGAAAGAAACAGAGAAGAAGGAACAGAAAGGAGAGAGGAGAGGAGGAAGGAGAGAAAGAGAGTAAAAGGAAAGAGAGAGAGAGAGAGAACCAAAGAAAGGAAGAACGGAGAGGGAGGAAGGTAAGAAAGGAAGAAAAAGGAGAGGAGGCAGGAGGGGAGAGGGAAGAAAGAGAAAGGAAAGGAGGAAGAGGGAGAGGAAGAAAGGAAAGATGGATGAGGAAGAAATACAGAAAGGAAGAAGAGGAAGAAAGGAAAGGAAAAATAGAAAGGAAGAAAGGAAAGGAAGAAGAGGAAGAAAGGAAAAGCAAAACAGGGAGAAAGGAAAGACAGAAAGAAAAGAAGAAACAGAGTGAAAGGAAGAAAAGAAAGAGGGAAAGGAAAGGAAGAAGGGGAAGAAAGAAAAGGAGAAATAGAAAAGAAGAAAGGAAAGAAGAGGAAGAAAGGAAATGAGAAAGGGAAAAAGAGGGAAAGGAAGAAGAAAGGAAAGGAGAAAGAGGGAGAAAGGAAGAAAGGAAAGTGAAAGGAAGAAGCAGAAAGGAAAGGAGAAAGAGGGAGAAAGGAAGAAAGGAAAGAGGGAAAGAAAGAAGAAGAAAGGAAAGGAGAAAGAGGGAGAAAGGAAGAAAGGAAAGAGGGAAAGAAAGAAGAAGAAAGGAAAGGAGAAACAGGGAGAAAGGAAGACAGGAAAGCCAGAAAGAAAAGGAACAGAAGAAGGAAAGGAACAGAGGAAAAGAATGGATGAACAGAAAGAAAGAAAGGAAACCAGAGGAAATAGAAAGAGGAAAATAAAAGCTTTTACAGAGCCGGGGCCCTAAGCGGAAAGAAATGGTTACTCCAGGCAGGAATCCAGCTCAGAGCCTGAAGTGATCCCAGAGGTCCCAGTGGATTTAAATCTTGAAAGAGAGGGAGGAAGGAGGATGAGGCCTCCAGGCTTTCAAGAGGAGGAGGAGGAGGAGGAGGAGGAAGAAGGAAAAAGAGAGGCCGGAAACGTTGCCTCTGAGCTGATATTTACATTATAACCCAGGGCCGAAAGGAAACGCACGACGCACAGGATGAGATGCAAAAGATACCCAAGAAGCTGCAGGCGACAAAAGTCGCTTTTTCAAAACAAAAATTCTTGATTTTGATAAAGTTCAGACCTTCACGAAAGAGACCCAGAAAACGGGGGTTCCCCCCCGCCCTCCAGCCTCCACACCCCAATAAATTTGGCAACCCCCTCCTTTTTCCCCCCCTGCCCCAGGGAAGATTCCCCACTCACCCCTGCCCGACCCGAAGGGAGTCGATCGACAAAGGGGTATTATTATATAAATGGAACTTCCAGCGTCAGCTGCAGTCTACCCCGTGCGATCTTTTGACTTATCCGTTGACTTGTTTATGAAATAAATATGGATTTATTTCTTTTCCCCCCCCTAAACTTGAAGTAGATCTTAAATAGGGGTTTTAAATCCAAACTTTGGAATAAGAAAAGATTTCTCTCTCTCTCACACACACACACCAGTTAAATTCCAATTAATCCAAAAATTGCACCATCTGCATATATATAACTTTAGCACACACACTCACACACGGAACAGAGTTGGAAGGGACCTTGGAGGTCATCTAGTCCGACCCCCTGCTCAAGCAGGAGAATCTTAGAATCATACAGTTGGAAGGGACCTTGGAGGTCTTCTAGTCCAGCCCCTGGTCAAGCAGGAGAATCATAGAATCATACAGTTGGAGGGGACCTTGGAGGTCTTCTAGTCCAGCCCCCTGATCAAGCAGGAGAATCATAGAATCATACAGTTGGAAGGGACCTTGGAGGTCTTCTAGTCCAACCCTCTGGTCAAGCAGGAGAATCATAGAATCATACAGTTGGAAGGGACCTTGGAGGTCTTCTAGTTCAACCCCCTGCTCAGGCAGGAGAATCATAGAATCATACAGTTGGAAGGGGCCTTGGAGGTCATCTAGTCCAACCCGCTGCTCAAGCAGGAGAATCATAGAATCATACCGTTGGAAGGGGCCTTGGAGGTCATCTAGTCCGACCCCCTGCTCAAGCAGGAGAATCATAGAATCATACCGTTGGAAGGGGCCTTGGAGGTCATCTAATCCAACCCCCTGCTCAGGCAGGAGAATCATAGAATCATACAGTTGGAGGGGACCTTGGAGGTCATCTAGTCCGACCCACTGCCCAAGCAGGAGACCCTTACTGAACGACAGAGTTGGAAGGGACCCTGGAGGTCATCTAGTCCGACCCCCTGCTCAGGCAGGAGACCCTCATGACGGAGTTGGAAGGAACCCGTCTTGGGCCAAGAAGGATGTCTGGTCCTTGGCTTTACCCGCCTGACCCCTTAACCCAGATCTGGGCACAAGGACCACCACCCCCGCCCCCGGCGGACCCGAAAGGCTCACTCTTTTAGAGGAGCCTCCAGCAACAGGAGCAGTCTACCCCCCAGATTGCCATTTCTCCCCGCCCCAGGCAGTCCTTACCTGCGGGAAATCATTGCAGCGGCTTCTGCCGGGTTGACCCAAGTCCCTTCTTCGCCGGCCCGGAGGAGAAACGCGCGTGTCCCCTTCGGCAGCCCCGGGATCGCTGGCTGAGCAGCTGGGAGCCGAAGAGAGCAGCCTCGCCCCAGGCCGCGCCCCCTCCTCTGCCATATACGGCAAAGCCTACCGCCCCGTCCTCACGACGCCCGAGCCCCCCATTGGCCGAGACACGCCTCTCTCCTCCCCGCCGGCCGCTTTGGAAAACCCTCGTGTCAGCCGAGGGGAAAGACGCTTCTGGCCCGGTGACGTCATACCGAAGGGAATCCCCGCTCCGCCAATCAACGGCGCCTGGCAACGGGCGCCCGCCTTAGCAGCGGCGGGCGCGCCTTTTAAAGGGACAGCGCTGGCTTTTCATAAAATAAAATAAAATAAAATAAAATAAAATAAAATAAAATAAAATAAAATAAAATAAAATAAAATAAAATAAAATAAAATAAAATAAAATAATAAAATAAAATAAAATAAATAAAATAAAATAAAATAAAATAAAATAAAATAATAAAATAAAATAAAATAAAATAAAATAATAAAATAATTTATTTATTTATTTTATTAAATTTATACCCCGCCCTTCTCCTTGTTAGGACCCAGGGCTGCGCACAGGGATGTTAAAATACATACAAAATATATAAAATATATAAAATTTAAAATACTTATTCTAATAAATAAACCCTGCGCTAAAAACCGAATTAAAAATCCCAAGTTTAAAAACTATCTAATAGTCATTATGGAGGTTACGCTAGGCCGGGTAGATGGAATAGGTGTGTCTTCAGACACTTGAGGAAGAGGTGGAGGTCGGAGATGGTGCGGAGTTCAGGGGGTAAATCGTTCCAAAGGGCAGGGCCCGCCACAGAGAAGGCCCTTCCCCTGGGTGTCGCCAGTCGGCATTGTGCAGCCGACGGCACCCTGAGGAGGCCCTCTCTGTGGGAGCGTATCGGTCTGAGGGATGTATGGGGCAGGAGACGGTCTCGCATATAACTAGGCCCCGAGCCATGGAGCGCTTTAAAGATGGTCGTTAAAACCTTGAAGCGCACCCGAAAGACCACAGGGAGCCAGTGCAGCTCGCGTAGGATAGGTGTTATGTGGGAGTGTCTAGGCGCTCCCGTAATCACCCGCGCGGCTGTGTTCTGGACTAGCTGCAGCTTTCGGGTGCACCTCAAGGGGAGCCCCATGTAGAGAGCATTACAGTAGTCGAGTCGAGAGGTGACGAGTGCTTGAGTGACTGTGCGTAAGGCACCCCGCTCCAGTAAGGGGCGCAATTGGCGCATCAGGCGTACCTGATGAAATGCCCCCCTGGCCACGGCTGCCACATGATCTTCCATAGACAGCCGGGAGTCCAGGAGGACATCCAAATTGCGCGCCCTCTCCACGGGGGCCGGTGTTTCGCCCCCAATGGCCAGAGTTGGAATAATCTGGCTGAACCGGGGCGCCGGAAGCCACAGCCACTCAGTCTTGGTTGGGTTGAGCTTGAGTTTATTACCACCCATCCAGATCCGTACGGCTTCCAAGCACCGGGACATAACCTCGACGGCATCGTTGGGGTGGTCTGCGGTGGATATGTACAATTGAGTATCGTCAGCGTACATGAATGAAGTGAAATGAAATGAAATAATGAAACGACATGAAATAATGAAATAAAATAAAGTAAAATAATGAAATAAAATATAATAAAGTAAAATAATGAAATAAAATGAAATAGAATAAAATAATGAAATGAAATAAAATAATGAAATAAATAAATAAATAAAGTAAAATAATGAAATGAAATATAATAAAATAATGAAATGAAATAAAATATAATAAAATAATGAAATGAAATGAAGCTGGATGGACTTCAACTCCCAGAATTCCTAACCCTAACCTTCTCTCTCTCTATAAAAACGCGTGTGTGTGTGTGTGTGTGTGTGTGTGTGTGTGTGTGTGTCCCAGCACAACTCTGGAATGCCTGGAGCAATTTCAACCAAACTCTTGCTATGGGGCTGACTTACTCTCTGGAGACAGATACTGGGGGGAGGGGGGGGGGAGGAAGACACCCCTGACACCCTTCCGGATGTGTGTTTGGTTATGATGCAGCCTGTTGTGCCTTAAAATGGCTTCTATTGTACTTCCGCAAAATGTATGCCGCTGTGTAGCGCAGCGGAGTTGCCATGGTAACGGCTTCACAGTACTCCCCAAGGAGGACAATCCAACATTAGAAATTACGTTTGTTCTGGACATTTCCGCCCTATAAATAAATACCGGGGGCTATGTCGGCTTATCGGCTATATTAAGGCAAGCGTGGGACTATAGGGGAACCCCAGGCAGGGAGGCGGCGATGAGCTCAGAGGGCAATTTGGATGCCTCCTCATTCCTGACCAGGCTGGAGACCAACCCTAGAGAACTCGGAAGGCTTTCGGCTCAAACTGAGCCCCCATTGTGTCTCCAAAATTCTTCTTTTTTGCCCTCTTCTTCTTAAAAGAGAAAGAGAATAAAATAGCTCCTTTCTCTTATCTCTTTCTCGGTTTTTGCAGCTGAGTCACGCACGCCTCAGGGCTACCCTGCATGGAAACTGGCCCGGGGCAAGGAATTCCACCGGGCTTCCTGTTTGTCCTCTTTATCAGCGAATCCAACCAACGGGCTATTTCGGACCCTGGCGGGCAACTCAACTGCTGGCCTTTGGGCGCTTCAACGAACAGAGACTCCTCCAGAGAGACAACGGGCAGGCTCCTCGAAACGCTGGGCCTATTCGAGGGATTCGCATTGCGTTTTTAAAAGGGTGGCTCAGGGCCTAAAGAGGCTGAGCTCGTCGATCAGAAAGGCCGGCCATTCGGCGGTTCGAATCCCGAGCGCCGCGTCACAGAGGGACGATTCGCTCGCACAGAGAGGGACTTCTCCGGGTGCCGTCCACTAGGCAATGCCAGCGGGCGACGCCCAGGGGAAGGGCCTTCTCTGTGGTGGGCCCAACCTTCTGGAACGACCTACCCCCCGATATTAGAACAACGACGGACCTCCGCTGCTTCCGCCAGAAGTTAAAAACTCACTTATTTCAGCAGGCCGGCCTGGCTTAACTCTTATACCTAGCCGTAAAAAAAATAAATTTGTTTTAATTTGAATTTTAAGGGTATTGTTCAGGTTTTTAGGGATTTTAAATATTGTTTTAGCACAGGGATAATTTAATTCAGCTTTAATATTTTGTATGTTGTATATTGTTATTTATTAGATTTTAATTTCCTGTGCACCGACCCGAGTCCCCATGGGGGAGAGGGGGCGGTCTATAAATTTAAATAATAAATAAATAAATAAATAAATAAATAAATAAATAAATAAATAAATAAATAAATAAACAAACAATAAATAAATAAATAAATAAATAAATAAATAAATAAATAAATAAATAAATAAATAAATAAATAAATAAATAAATACTCGTCCCAGCTTCTGCCAACAGAGCCGTTCGAAAGCACGGAAGAAATGCAAGTAGAAAAATAGGAACCACCTTTGGTGGGAAGGGAACAGCGGTTGAGTCCTGCCGGCCACATGACCACGGAGACGTCTTCGGACAGCACTGGCTCTTCGGCTTTGAAACGGAGATGAGCACACCGCCCCCTAGAGTCGGGAACGACTAGCAATTTACCTTTACCTTATGTGTTGTGACACCGCTTTCTGGAATGGCATTCCCCACCCCCACGTTGCTGATGGGCATTATATCCTGCAGATCTTTGTTATGTAGAATAGACCGGCTCAGGCCTTAACGGCCCATGAACAGATTAACACAGCTGGAAGGGACCTTGTAGGTCATCTAGCCCAACCCCACCCACTGCCCAAGCAGGAGACCCTATATCATTTCTGACACATGGCAGTTGAGTCTCTTCTTAAAAACGTCTCAGTGTTGGAGCATCCATTTGTCTGAAATGGTATAAGGTTCCTGCCCACGCAGGGGGTTGGACTAGAAGACCTCCAAGGTCCCTTCCAACTCTGCTATTGTATTGTATTGTATAGTGGCAAGCTGTTCCACTGGTTATTTGTTCTCCATTGAGAAAGGGCCTCCTTTTAAGGGGAAATATTCTGCCCGTCGAATATCCTTTTAATATCATTTTTCTAGGAGAATGGGGAGTGCTGACTTCCTACACACACGATGCAAAACAACTTCGTTTTTGTACCGAACCAAGTAAGGAGGATGGGTCATTTTACAGTCTCCGGCTGCCAGCTCTTCTACTTTTGTCCTGGCATGAGCCAGATGTTTTCCCCCGCGATGCCAGCAGGGCCAGCTGCTGTTCCCCCGCCTCTCCCCGCCCTGCTTTGCGTCACTGATCACAAAGCAGCGCAGGGTATTACAAGCTGGTAGTACAAGGCACCCTTTGTTAGAGGAAGACAGATTTCCTTTCCACAAAACAGGCCACCAGTGAGATTTGATCTCTGAACGTATATCGCCCCCCCCCCCCACTCCCTCCCCCGGCTCCACCCAGGTTTAGGAAGTAAGGAAAGCTCAGAAGAAGCCACCGGCAAAGTTGGAAAGGGCCTCCGTTGGGTCGTGAGAACCAAAAGCTGGAGGGGAGCGAACTTCAAAGTGCAGATGTGAACATGGGCGTCATCTCTGCAAGCAGAAAGCTAGCACTCCGGGAACGCAGCTTGAGGAGCTGCGAGGACGGAACAAATGTGAACAATCTGGTTGTTAGTTGCAAAGTCATGTCTGACCATCGCGGCCCCATGGACCACGCTCCTCCAGGCCTTCCTGTCCTCTACCATCCTCTGGAGTCCATTGAAGCTCACGCCGGCTGCTTCGGGGACTCCATCCATCCATCTACCGCCTTCTCTGCCGTCCCCTTCTTCTTCTCTTGCCCTCCATCGTTCCCAGCATGAGGCTCTTCTCCAGGGAGGCCTTCTTCCTTCTCATCAGGTGGCCAAAGTCTTTGAGTTCCCTCTTCAGGATCTGGCCTTCTGAAGAGCAGCCAGGGTGGATCTCCTCTAGGACTGACCGGTGGGATGGCCTTGCAGTCCAAGGGACTTGCAGGATAGATAGATAGATAGATAGATAGATAGATAGATAGATAGATAGATAGATAGATAGATAGATAGATAGATAGATAGATAGATAGATAGATAGATAGATGGATAGATTTCATTTTTCATTTTTCATTTTTATTTTATTAAATTTATATACCGTGCCACTCTCCCCGAAGGGACTCCCCGAAAGGATAGATAGATAGATAGATAGATAGATAGATAGATAGATAGATAGATAGATAGATAGATAGATAGATAGTTTTCATTTTTCATTTTCATTTTATTAAATTTATATACCGTGCCACTCTCCCTGAAGGGACTCCCCGAAGGGATAGATAGATAGATAGATAGATAGATAGATAGATAGATAGATAGATAGATAGATAGATAGATAGATAGACAGACAGACAGACAGACAGACAGACAGACAGACAGACAGACAGACAAGTTGTTAGTTGCGAAGTCATGTCTGACTATCGCAACCCCATGGACCACATTCCTCCAGGCCTTCCTGTCCTCCACCATCCTCTGGAGTCCATTGAAGCTCACGCTGGCTGCTTCGGTGACTCCATCCAGCCCCCTCCTTCTCTGCCGTCCCCTTCTTCTTCTTTTGCCCTCCATCCTTCCCAGCATGAGGCTCTTCTCCAGGGAGTCCTTCTTCCTTCTCATCAGGTGGCCAAAGTCTTTGAGTTTCCTCTTCAGGATCTGGCCTTCTGAGGAGCAGCCAGGGTGGATCTCCTCTAAGACCGACCGGCTGGATGGCCTTGCAGTCCAAGGGACTCAATGCAGGAGTCTTCTTCTCCAGAGTTCAAAGGCCTCCATTCTTTGGCGCTCAGCCTTCCTTATGGTCCAACCTTCACAGCCATCCATGGCAACTGGGAGAACCGTAGACTTGACTACACGCCCTTCTGTTGGCAGGGGGATGTCTCTGCTTTTTAGGAGGCTGCCTAGATTTGCCATATAGCTTCCCTTCCCAGGAGAAAGCCTCTTTTAATTCCTTGGCTGCCGCCCCATCTGCGGTTATCTTGCAGCCCAGGAAAATACAATCTGCCATTACCTCCATTTAGCTCTTAGCTGAGGACTTTGAGAAGAGGATTGGTCTCCTCTAGGACTGACCGATTGGCTCGCCTGGCAGTCCGAGGGACTCAATGCAGCACCCAAATTCAATCTGGTCAACTGTTCTATCTGTCTGGATTCTCCATGGAAGGGTCCAGTCCTACGCAGAAATGACCGAAACCAAATCTGAGGCCTTTTGTCATTTTTTTCACCAATCTATGGATCTCTCCCCCACCCCATCTAATGATTTCATTTACATACTCTCTGTTGCCCATTTGCAAAGCGGATGCCAACACTCTCCTGGCCACGTCAAGGTTGCGTATTGGGACCAGAGAGTCCGAGAAATGCTATTTTAACATTCTGAATAGAATCACAGCGTTGGAAGGGACCTTGGAGGTCTTCTAGTCCAACCCCCTGCTTAGGCAGGGAACCCTATACACCACTTCAGACAAAGGGTTATCCAACTTCTTCTTAAAAACTTCCAGTGTTGGAGCATTCACAACTTCTGGAGGGCAAGTAGTTCCACTGATTAATTGTTCGGTCAGGAAATTTCTCCTTAGTCCTAAATTGCTTCTCTCCTTGATTAGTTTCCACCCATTGCTTCTTGTCCTGCCCTCAGGGGCTTTGGAGAATAGCTTGACTCCCTCTTCTTTGGGGCAGCCCCTGAGATATCGGAAGACTGCTATCATGTCTCCCCTAAACCGTCTTTTCATTAAACCTACCTAATTCCAGCAACTGTTCATATATTTCCCTAATCCTCTTGGTTGCTCTTCTCTGCACTCTTTCTAGAGTCTCCACATCTATCTTACATCGTGGTGACCAAAACTGGATACCGTATTCCAAGTGTGGCCTTCCCAAGGCCTTATAAACTGATATTAACCCTTCACGTGATCTTGATTCTATCCCTCTGTTTATGCAGCCTAGAACTGGGTTGGCTTTTTTGGCAGCTGCTGCACACGGCTGGCCTCCTATTTAAATGGTTGTCCACTAGGACTCCAAGATCCCTCTCATAGTTGCTACTATTGAGCAAGGTATTACCTATACTGTACTTGTGCATTTTGTTTTTCTTGCCTAAATGTAGAACCTTCCTCTTTTCACCCTTGAATTTCATTTTGGTAGACAGTGCCCAATGTTCAAGTTTGCCAAGATCCTTCCGTATCTTAAGCCTATCTTTTGGAGTGTTGGCTATTCCTGCTAGCTTGGGGTCATCTGCACATTTGAGGAGTTCTCCATCTATCCCCTCGTCCAAGTCATTGATGAAGATGTTGAAGAGTCCTGGGCCTAAAACAGAGCCTTGGGGTCCTCCACTGCATACTTCCCTCCATGTAGACGCAGTTCCATTGAGGACTACACGTTGAGTGCGGTTGGTCAGCCAGTTGCGAATCCATCTGATGTTGTCTAAACCCACATTCTTTCTGGATCGTGACGCCCTACGCACATTCACTCAAGCCCTCGTCATCTCCCGCCTGGACTATTGTAACGCTCTCTACATGGGACTGCCCTTGAGATGCACTCGGACGCTCCAGTTAGTTCAGAATGTGGCCACGCAGGAGATTCTTGGAATCTCAAGATACTCCCATGTAACACCTCTCCTGCGCGAGCTGCACTGGCTGCCTGTGGCCTTCCGGGTGCGCTTCAAGGTATTAGTGACCATCTTTAAAGCGCTCCATGGCATAGGTCCTGGTTATTTGCGGGACCGCCTCCTACCAGATACCTCCCTTCAACCTGTCCGCTCCCACAGGGAGGGCCTCCTGAGGGTGCCATCGACCGGTCAATGCCGGCTGGCGACTCCCAGGGAAAGAGCCTTCTCTGTGGCAGGCCCCGCCCTCTGGAATGACCTGCCCCCCCCCGATCTCCGTACAATCACGGACCTACGCCTCTTTCGCCAGGCATTAAAAACATACTTTTTTCATGTGGCCGGCCTGGCATAATCTTTTATTATTGATTTTAGTCAGGTTTTAACTGTGAATCTTAGCACGGGCTTTTAAATTGATTTAATTTATTTTTAACCATGTTTGATTGTATTTATGACCGCCGTTTTTATTGTTCCTGTGCACCGCCCCGAGTCCCATTGAGGAGAGAGGGCGGTATAGAAATATAATAAAATAAAATAAAAAATAAAAACCCTACGTTTATCAAGTAGCAAATGATGGTCTACTTTATCAAATGCCTTACAGTCATTCAGTGGAGTTGCAAAGGCTATTTTTAGCCAGGTTCCAAAGAGCCCTCCGGGAAGTGGCGCAACAGAGATTCTGCACTGCATTTAAGAACCACCCTAAAAAATGTCTTTTCCTGCAGGGGTTGAAGGCGAAAAGCCCCCCCTCCACTCCCCCCCCCAACGTCTGGAAGTTGGCTTGAGAGTTTGTCTCGCTTTGAAAGAAACATGAAGATGCTTCGTTTCCCATTTTTGGGGGGATGTTTATTTTCGTTTGAAACACATGTCTGTCCTGGTTTTATTTTATTTTTTTGTGTTTAACCCCTAGTATTGTATTTTAAATTCCTGTGCGCCGCCCTAGGTCCTTTTGGAGAAGGGCGGGGTATAAATTTAATAAAATAAAAATAAATAGCACCACAGAATCGTCAACGTTTAGGCGATCAAATCGATAAAAAGGGGTCCCCGATAATCAGATAGTTCAGTCCCGGGGAGTAACGGTTGGCTGAGGTCAATTAACCCAGTTCCTTCCCATTTAGGGAGGTGGCAGCTTCCTAGAATTCCCGGGTCTCGGGAACTGAGTAAGATGGAGCGCAGGACACAAAAATAAGGCCCCACTGAGAAATACAGCCGTGTTCTTGCACTGATGTTATTCTCCTCCAAGTACATCAAGAAGAGTACCCCAAATCCAGTCTTGAAATCCCAGCTGAAGGCATGCCTGTGTTTGGGTGTCCAGGAGAGGGTTGGACACACAAATTGAGACCCTGATGTTCAGATTCACTGCCAAACTGGATTAGATGCATCAGGTGGAGAGGAAAGAGTGCAGCCTTCTCAGAAATGGTTCGGCTCATTGGAGACTCAGTGGGAAAATTGGATTTTTTTCCAGCCGCTTTCAAAGAAGGATAGCAATGGCACTTAAGACGTATATACCGCTTTACAGTGCTTTACAGCTCGCTCTAAGCAGTGTACGGCGTCAGCCTCTGGCCCCCAACAATCCGGGTCCTCATTTGACCCACCTCGGAAGGACAGAAGGCTGAGTCAACCTTGAGCCTGGCGAGATTCGAACTGCCAAATTGCAGTCAGCCGGCAGTCAGCAGAAGGAGCCTGCAGTACTGCAGTCTAACCACTGCACCACCATGGCTCATGAAATGTTGGCTGGGGAATTCTGGGCACTGAAGTCCACTCATCTTACAGAATAAGTGTTGGAAGGGACCTCAGAGGTCTTCTAGTCCAACCCCCCCCTGTGCAAGCAAGATGCCCTATTATACTATTCCGGACAACTGGCTATCCAATCTCTTCTTAAAGGCCTCCAGTGATGGAGCATCCCCACCTTTTGAAGGCAAGATTAACTTGGTTCTCACCATCAGGAAATTTCTCCTTAGGTCTACATGGGGCAAGTTTGCAAAAAACCGGCCCGAACAGCAATTCAGAGTGTCCCTATTTTCAGCACCTTTACGATGGCGGCAACAATTCCTGGGAACTGGGTTTTTTTTTGGGGTGGGAGTGGGAGACGGTCGAATGACCATAGGGAATAAATTCAAACCACATCCCTAAGTATTGCTTTTCTTGCCTGAATAAGTCACCCGAGCCCACAAGTGTCTCTCGGTTTCAATGGAGAACGAATCGAGCCGAATTAAAAATAATGCGAGAAAGGCAAGTCTCGCGTCTTGTCCTCGTTAAGCAACCAAGGATGCGAGAAAGCCAAACTGCTCTTCCATCCCGCCAACCTGACCTGGAGTTGCCGGTTTCCCCCTGCCACCCAATTCAGGGCGTTGTATGGACATCCGTGACGGAGGAGGGAGGGGTTGCATTCTGTGAATTTTACACCGCTCGCCCCTCTCCCACGGGGAAGTCCCATATTTCCTCGCCAAGGACATCCCCAAAATCGAGAGGGATTTGGAATGTAGTGTGACGAAGTCACCCGATTCTGGCTGTACACATCACACCATAGAAATATATATGTATATATTTATAGATAAGATAAGATAGGTATGTATTTTTACCCCCCCCCCTCCCTGAAGAGCGTCGTAGATGAGTCATGAGAAATAGATCAGGACGCATGTATGTTGCGTTATGTACATGTGTAAAACTGGGAAATCAAGTTTTAGACACCTGTCAGGGTCGGTAAGGGTATGGTTAAATCCCTGAAATATGTTTCTTCCATAAAGACCAGTCAACCAGGCACCTAAGACAACCAGCCACCAGATTTGCCAGCATGGCTCCCTCAATAAATTGGAACTTGGAGCAATATTTTGCTTTGGACTCCGATTTATTTTGGGGCGCTCTTTGGAACCCTGACACCACGGTTAACTGCTCTGAAACGTCTTCAAAATTATTTGGCAGGTATCGGGTGAAAGGTCAGCTTGGCTTGATCTTAGGGAGCATCAAGGATCTGGTGTCCGGGCTACAGATAACGAAAGAGCCCATCGTTGAATTATCTTTGTGAATTATGAATTCTGGATCAGAAAACGTTTTAAGCTCCTTTCCTTGGAGATTTAAGATTCTGGATCGGAAAGGTTAGCTCGTCACCTTGAAGGTTTAAGGCAAGGAGTCGGCAACCTTAAACGCTCCAAGAGCCACAAAGGTCCTAACAGGAAGCCCCCCGCTGTTCAATTCTGGAGCCGACCGAAAGGCCGGTTCCCCCACCATAGAGTCTCCTCCTAGCGCGGCGTCCTTTTTTCCTCCACCTGCCCTAACCGAAAGCCCTATCAATTGTGGAGCCCGCCGGCGACAGGGAGCCGCAGCAGAGGGCTGAAAGAGCCACATGCGGCTCCAGAGCCGCACAGGTTGCTGCCCCTTGCGTTGAGGGATGCTGTTTAATCTCCAGGCCACCCTCAACCCTGGTTTTAACTCAACACCCCACCCCACCCCAATTCCTTTGCCTACCCCTCCAAGACCATCTGACCATCCTGTCTATCCGGCAAAGCCGTTTCTCACCACTGCTACCGAGCGCTAAACCTCTTGTGGCTTCTGTCAGAAGAGGACAAAGGATAGGTGTGTGTGTGTGTGTGTGTTGATGTTGTGAGTGTGTGTTAATGTTGTGTGTGTGTGTGTGTGTGTGTTGCCGGGCAGTTTGTCATTCTAAGGGCGAGTACGAGAAGATCAGAGGGAGCCCGACGAAGACCGAATTCAAAGTTGGATGCTTTGAGGGGGTAAAAACTTGAGATCCAGTTTCTTGGACTTCGGCAGTAAGTTCCTGTTGGCTTATTTTTTTGGGGGGGGTATGTGTGGGAACCCCCCTCCCTTGAGTTTGTTGGGGAGTCGCTGTTCCTTTTATCCAGAGGCGCCACGGCTCGGACCATCCCTTCTGTCTGCAGTCTTCAGTTTTCCCCCCCCGTTTAGTGTTGGTGTTGACCAACACAGATTTAACGGATGAGCAGAGTTGGAAGGGACCTTGTAGGTCATCTAGTCCAACCCCTCCCTCAAGCAGGAGATCCACTACCCCTTTTCTGACCAATGGCAGTCCAATCTCTTCAAAACAAATAATAAACCTGATTAAAAATCATAATAATAATAATAATAATAAAAAGAATGACTTCAAGTATGAGTGACATTTACAGTGGACGGTGACCCCCCGCTCCGCCCTGGAAGCAAAATGGTGTGGGGGGGAAAACTTTGTTCCTTGGTCACATTCCGAAGCTTCGCTGGGTTGCCAAGCGTTGGCTCCTTGGGAGTCCGACGGGCGAGATAAATGTTGCAACCAAACAGTAACCCCCCAAAAAAGAATGTTCTTTCCTCCGAGCGAATCCTCTCGCGAGCCTTCTTCTTCTTCTTCCTCCTCGTCTCCCTGCTTCTCCCCCCTCTTCCTGTCCCTCCCCCCTCCCACCCCCCAAAATATAAAAAAGCAAGAAGTTTTACAAAAATAGAAAATAATTACAGCAATAGCCGGGCGGAGGGAGGAGAGGAGAGGGAGAGGGAGAGGGAGAAGCAGGGCGTCTTCATTTGGCTGCGCAGTGCAATATGGTGGGGCTGTTCAAAGCGTCCTCTACCAGGTGGAGTTCTTGGCGGTCCACCACCACGTCCCGTAGGCAGCCCACGAAGCCGGTGAGGAAAGATTTGGGGAGCTTGTGGGCCAGGCTGAGCTTCTCCAACCCACCTGTGAGGAGAGGACAGGGAGGAAGGGTAAAGACAAGAGGTCGCAGCTCCACGCTAAGCCACCATGTCCGAATCTCCCAGGTTCTTCCATCCATGACCCAGAGACCTTCCCGCAAGACTTTGGAGCCGAGAGATTCTCTACCCCATCTGGAGAACCCAACCCACGTCTTGGCTCATGTCTGGGTATTAAGACGGTGGGGTTCTTTAGAAGGACCTGCCTAGGTCAAGATAGGGTGTTGTGGCCTATCAACAGTTGAATCAGAGGAGGAGGAGGTCTGCAGATGGCTGATGAGGAAGAGGAGGAACAGCTGGGTTCAGTGCCAGATGCACAGATGCACAGAAGGCAGAGGAGAGGAGAGCAGTGGAAATCTATGGGCCGGTCCTTGGGACGGAAGAGCCACCGCTGCTAGCAAAGCCCCACCCTAGCTCTGCAGATACACAGAAGGCAGAGGAGAGGAGAGCAGTGGAAATCTATTGGCCGGTCCTTGGGATGGAAGAGCCACCGCTGCTAGCAAAGCCCCACCCTAGCTCTGCGGATGCACAGAAGGCAGAGGAGAGGGGAGCAGTGGAAATCTATGGGCCGGTCCTTGGGGCAGAAGAGTCACCACTACTAGCAAAGCCCCACCCTATATCTGCAGATGCACAGAAGGCAGAGGAGAGGAGAGTAGTGGAAATCTATGGGCCGGTCCTTGGGACAGAAGAGCCACCACTGCTAGCAAAGCCCCACCCTATATCTGCAGATGCACAGAAGGCAGAGGAGAGGAGAGCAGTGGAAATCTATGGGCCGGTCCTTGAGACGGAAGAGCCACCGCTGCTGGCAAAGCCCCACCCTAGCTCTGGGGATAAAAGGCAGGGGAGGGGAGATGAATAGATGTGGTCAAGCTCATGGACTCACCCAGCCAAAGGGCCCCGTCTGTGTCCAGCTGAGTTGCTCCAAGGGGAGAGGAACCCATGACGGGGGACTCGTTGCCGACTTGCAGGGACCCATCCCGATGAACTCTGCCGGAAGATGGGGCAAAAACAAGGCAATGCATACATTTAGCAAATATACATTCCTTATAAATAATACTAGCGTTATACATTGTCCTTTAACTCTATTTATAACTCCATTCTTCCCCTAGAGATATAATAATATATTCCAGATTGCTTGCCTGCCATCCCATCCATCCCATCTTACATTTACAACAAGCCTATACAGTGATCCCTCATTTTCCGCGGTTAATGGGGACCGGAACCTTCCGTGAAAACTGAAAAACCGTGAAGTAGGATTCGCACCGGAAACTTGAGTTGGTGGACATCGTTTAAAGCAAGCACTAGGGGGCACTTGCCTCCTACCGATGCATTTTTTTTCTGTATTTTTGAAAAACCCGCGAAGCACTGAAGCCGCGAAACATGAAGCCGCGAAAAACGAGGGATTACTGTATCTTCTTCCCTCTCTCCTTCTCCTGCCCTCCCTTCTTCTCTACTTCCTTCTCTCCTCCTCTCCTTTCTCTTTTCTTCTTCCCCTTCCTCTCCTCTCTTCTCCTCTCCTCTTCCCTCTCCTTCTCTTTTCTTTCCCTCCTTCCGTTGTTTTTTTTCGGGATGGCGTTGGAGCAAACCAGGTTTTATATTTATTCACGCAACACGCTTAAATTCCTTTTCTCCTCTTATTTTACATTAGAATAATCTCTGGAATGAAATGCAATTGGATTGCCCAGCAAGCGTCATTCTCAGAGTTGGCTCATCCGTCTTGGCCGACTCAGCCTGGCAGGGACTCCAAATAACTTGCCTGGACTTGTGGTAGACCTAAAAAAAAGTCCCTTTTCATGGACACCGGGGGGAGGGGGGGCTACGACTCATCCTTCCCCTGGCTGCCCGCCCTGGTGAGACTTTTATTTAGATCCAAGGGGGTTGGGGGGGGGTTAGAATGGCTAGAAGGCCAGAGGTGAACAGTTAATGGCGATCTGAGAGGTTGGGAAGGATTAGCTCAAAACCGCACGTCCAGACAAGCCTCAGAGCTTCTCTACATGGGGCTCCCCTTGAGGTGCACCCGAAGACTTCAGCTTGTCCAGAATGCAGCCGCGCGAGCAATTATGGGAACCTCGAGGTTTGCCCACGTAACACCGCTCTTGCGCGTGCTGCATTGGCTGCCTGTCGTCTTTCGGGTGCGCTTCAAGGTGTTAGTTATCATCTTTAAAGCGCTCCATGGCACGGGACCTAGCTATCTGCGGGATCGGATTCTGCCCCATACATCCCTGCGGCCGATTCGCTCCCACAGAGAGGGACTTCTCCGTGTGCCGTCCACTAGGCTATGCCAGCGGGCGACGCCCAGGGGAAGGGCCTTCTCTGTGGTGGGCCCGGCCCTCTGGAACGACCTTCCCCCCGAAATTAGAACAACGACGCACCTTCTCTCCTTCCGTCAAAAACTGAAAACACACTTTTTCTGCTTGGCCGGCCTAGGTTAGTCTTCCGTTTTTTAATTGGGTTTTTAGGGGGGCTTAGTTTTAGTATAGTGGGTTTTAGCGCAGGGATATTTTGTTTAATTTTCTATTTTAGCTATTTATGTATTTTTATATTTGTATTTTTTAACTTCCCTGTGCACCGCTCCGAGTCCCTCTGGGGAGAGGAGGCGGTCTATAAAATAAAATTATTATTACTATTATTATTATTAGAGGGCAGAAGAGAGCCAAATGCCACTGGTGCAACAACTCCACTTCCTCCCACAGACCTGTGCTTTCACCTCCAGATTGTGTGGAGTGTGAACAACACACAGTGGGACTTAAAAAAAAAAAACCAGTAAAGATTTGTCTGATTGATAGGTAAAAGTTCCCCTGTGTCAGACCCCCTTATGTGATCTGCCATTCAATCGGGAGGAGGAGGGGCCCCCTCGGAGTTAAATTACTAACAGTACCTACAACAACTGAGATTTACAATTGTTTTTTTCCTGTCGCTGGAAGGATGGAGGTCCCAGCACCTCTAGAGGAATGTTTATGATGGCCACGTGGGATATCTTACTCGAATGTCAAACTAGAGATCGTCATGGGAATGGGTGGTTTATTCGGCTCTCAGGGCAGAAGAGTCAAGGAAACATTTTCACCCTTGTGTGTTGGCCACAATCTGCATTCTGACAAAGGGGAGGGGTCATTATCAGCTAAATCCCACTTGCGTAGCCTTTCAGATGCTGTTTTGCCTCTAATTCTGCTTAGTTAAAGGTCCCTTTTGAAATAATCCGTTTCAAGAGTCTTTACTTTCTTAAGTTAGGAGAGGAGCCATTACACCCTGGCACATATGTGCTAGTTGCTCCCTAATCCACACCATTAGTTATAGACCAGTGGTGGGTTTCAAATTTTTTAGAACCTACTCTGTAGGTGTGGTCTATTTTGTAGGCGTGGCTTGGCCATCATGTGACAGGGTGGGAGTGGCCACCTTTTAAAATGTGGTGAAACTCATTTAACAACGCTCTTGCTTAGCAACCAAAATTTTGGACTCAATTGTGATGATGAATTCATTCTTTCTTTCTTTCTTTCTTTCTTTCTTTCTTTCTTTCTTTCTTTCTTTCTTTCTTTCTTTCTTTCTTTCTTTCTTTCCTTCCTTCCTTCCTTCCTTCCTTCCTTCCTTCCTTCCTTCCTTCCTTCTTCCTTCCTTCCTTTCCTTTCCTTTCTTTTCCTTTCCGTTGGGCCACTGGCAACGGCGGGCCAGATTTACTTCCAGGTACGCCGGTGGAACCCCCTCTCACCGGTTCTCTAAATTTCACCAACCGGTTCTCGCGAGTAGGTGCGAGCCTGCAGAAACCCACCACTGTTATAGACTGAAGTTTAAATTCTGTTAATTCGTTTTTTAAGGGTAAAGTTTTTAGGATTTTTAAGTGTTTTTAGGATTTTAGCACAGGGTATTGGGGTTTAATTTATTTTTAGTACTATTTATTGTCATGTGTGTCTTTTTATTCTATTTTAACTTCCTGTGCACTGCCCCGAGTCCCTTTGGGGAGAGTGGGGCGGTTTATAAATTTAATAAAATTGAAATTGAAAATTGCTCCCGACTCTAGGGGGTGATGCTCATCTCCATTTCAAAGCCGAAGAGCCAGTGCCGTCCGAAGACGTCTCCGTGGTCATGTGGCCGGCATGACTCAACTCCCGAAGGCGCACGGAATGCTGTTCCCTTCCCACCAAAGGTGGTTCCTATTTTTTCTACTTGCATTTTTCACCTGCTTTCGAACTGCTAGGTTGGCAGAAGCTGGGACAAGTCACAGGAGCTCATTCCATGACGCGGCGCTAGGGATTCGAACCGCCAAACCGTCACCAGACTAGACATACCCAGTGCCTGCAACCGTTCTTCATATGTTATAGCCTCCAGTCCCCTAATCCTCTTTCTTGCTCTTCTCTGCCCTCTTTCTAGAGTCTCCACATCCTTTTTTTACACCGTGGAGACCAAAATTGGATGCAAATATTCCAAGTGTGGCCTTCCCAAGGCCTTATAAAGTGGTATCAACACTTCTCGTGATCTTGATTCTATCCCTCTGTTGATGCAGCCTAGAACTGGGTTGGCTTTTTGGGCAGCTGCTGCCCACGGCTGGCTCGTGTTTAAATGGTTGTCCACTAGGACTCCAAGATCCCTCTCACAGTTACTACCAATGAGTAAGCTACCCGTTATTCCTACTTTCCGCTGCGCCTGTCTAAGGAAGACCCCCTAATGGTCACGGGAGTTTAAGCTACGATCCTACTTTCCAACAGCCAAAGGGATAGATGAGCTTATGATGTCCCACCTAGATGCTTTGACCTGAATCCACTGGTTCGTGTTGATCGGGACGGTAGACCGCAGGATCACGGGCTTGGAGCCGAGGTCGTAGGTCATTTGGACCCGGCCGTCCACGATGGCCAAAGCAATGTAGTCCGATCGGTCCAGACCCTTCCCGCTCCACAGGATGAGACCCTGAGTGGCTTCCGTTTTGATGCTGAGCTCATAGTAGTTGGATTGCAGGGCCTTCTCGCTGCATTGGGATGGAAAGGAGAAGTCAGTTCAGGAAGCAGAGAGGTGGCGGGGTGGGTGTCCCCCTTTTGGCACTCATCCAAAGGCCCCCCCACTCCATCCAGACCAGATGACCTCTCTTGGCCTCTCCCAGTCCTCCAACGGGCAAGTCATTCGTCCGCTTACGTCTGGCCCTAAACCAGGTGCTGGATTTGGGTTCTGGACAACCCAAGCTGTGGATGGCTCAGGAGGTGGAAACCCAATTAGGGTAAAGGTTCCCCTCGCACATATGTGCTAGTCGTTCCCGACTCTAGGGGGCGGTGTTCATCTCTGTTTCAAAGCCGAAGAGCCAGCGCTGTCCGAAGACGTCTCCGTGGTCATGTGGCCGGCAGGACTCAACTCCTGAAGGCGCACGGAACGCTGTTCCCTTCCCACCAAAGGCGGCTCCTATTTTTCTACTCGCATTTTTTTTAATGTGCTTTCGAACGGCTAGGTTGGCAGAAGCTGGGACGAGTCAAGGGAGCTCCCTCCGTTATGCGGCACCGGGGATTCGAACCGCCGAACTGCCGACCTTTCTGATCAGCAAGCTCAGCGTCTTAGCCCCTGAGCTACCGCGTCCCTATGGAATTTGTAAGAAACAGGTGGGACAAGTCAGGGGAGCTCCCTCTGTTATGTGGCGCCGGGGATTCGAACCGCCGAACTGCCGACCTTTCTGATCAGCAAGCTCAGCGTCTTAGCCCCTGAGCCACCGCGTCCCTATGGAATTTATAAGAAACAGGTGGGACAAGTCAGGGGAGCTCCCTCCGTTATGCGGCGCTGGGGATTCGAACCGCCGAACTGCCGACCTTTCTGATCGACAAGCTCAGCGTCTTCGCCCCAGAGCGTCCCGATTCAGATTCACCAAACAGTAGGGTCAAATCCAACTTCTAATATGATTTGGAATTCAACCTGCATCGTATGACGCTAGAGACTTGCAACAGTTCAATGAGTGGCCGCTTGGAGTTATAACGGCACTGAAAAAAAGTGACGAATGGCCATTGTTCGCACTTACGACCATTGCAGCCATCCCCAAAATTCAGCTGCTTGGCAACTAACTTGTATTTATGATGGTTGCAGCGTTCTGGGGTCCTTTTTGGTCAACCTTCGGATGACCAAAGTCAATGGGGGAATCCAAGATTTACTTAACCCCTGTGTTACCCACTTAACCACGGCAGGGTTTCTCTTAACAATGGTGGCAAGAAAGGTCGTAAGATGAGAGCGAAACTCACTTAGCGCCTGTCTCACTCAGCAGTAGAAATGTTGGGGTTAATTGGGGAGTTAAGTCCTACCTGTAAACAGTAGGAAGTTAACATCGGCCACAAATTTGTTCAAGTTTTTATTTTAGGTTTGAAAGGTTGTGCTGTAGATTTCTGCAATTTTAGATCTTGGGGATCCTGTAACGTCTGACGCGCAAAATCAGGTGACCGATTACCCGGAATCAACTTCTCTTACGATCGGTTTATTCCCTGCCAAGGAATCTCTCCTTCTCGAGAAATGGGATGGCGGCAGAGAAAAACCAACGTCCCAGCTAGAGAGTTTAAAGCGTTTCACACAGCACAACACACACACGGATACACACAACTACACAAGACAAGACCACACCACAACACGGGATTACAAGGACGTTGTTTTCCCCCCCAACCCCCAGGAGAGAAAAAGATCGCTCTGAGCAAAAACTATTTGAGATGAAAGAATAGAGTAGAATCACAGAGTTGGAAGGGACCTTGGCGGTCTTCTAGTCCAACCCGCTGCTTAGGCAGGAAACCCTGCACCACTTCCGACAAAAGGTTGTCTGATCTCTTCTTAAAAGCTTCCAGTTGTTGGAGCATACAAGAACAAATTGGCTGCTTAAAAATCTGGAGCTGAAAACCACCCTTATTCCAAAGTTTCCCTAGAGGCGGCGGCCATTGCAAATAAGTAGAGCCTCCATTTTCAGGGGCAGTATACCCCAACGGCCCCGGATGCTGGGGAACAGCCTACAGAGAAAGGAAGCTGCCTTTGTGTGCCTGAGAAAGGATCCTAGATTTTAACTGGGGTTTAATCCGAGTTATCTCCTTGGATCTCATCCCCGTTTCAAAGCCGAAGAGCCAGCGCTGTCCGAAGACGTCTCTGGGGTCATGTGGCCGGCGTGACTCAACGCCCGAAGGCGCACGGAACGCTGTGACCTTCCCACCAAAGGTGGTCCCTATTTTTCTACTCGCATTTTTTTACGTGCTTTCGAACTGCTAGGTTGGCAGAAGCTGGGACGAGTCAGGGGAGCTCCCTCCGTTAGGCGGCGCTGGGGATTCGAACCGCCAAACCGCCGACCTTTCTGATCAGCAAGCTCAGCGTCTTAGCCCCTGAGCTAAGTAAGAACTTGTAAGAAACCTGAAATAGCGTTGAGGCTGGAACGACCATGCAGGTGAACCAAACCGAACGTCAACATGGAGGGGAAAAACAAAGAAACAGCGAGAAGGGCATCGAGCTCTGGATACGAGTTGCAAACACACCTGCTTTGACGAGACTCACCTGAGGTCCAGATGATAATCCAAAGCATCGGGACTTAGAAGCAGAAAAAAAAAAAAAAGCGGATGCATGCATTATGCACCGGGATAAAAAATTATGACACGACCGAGGCGGGAAAGCGGCTAGTCCCTATGAAACCCCAGCCATCCTGGTGGCTTTCTCCAGATACGGATCTGAGAGAAGTTATATTTCCAGGGCACCTGGGTGATGTCGGTTTGGGGTGTGCCGAATGCTTTGTGCAGTCAAAACTGGATAGGGGCCCAACAACATGTCTGGAATGCAGAGCAGCCCATTCAGGCCTGAAATACTGTAGTTTTCGGAGTGTAAGATGCACCTAGTTTTGGGAGAGGAAAACGAGAAAAAAAAATCTGCCTCTGCCTCCCAGCAATTTGCCTCCCTGCAGCAAACAGCCTGTTTCAGTTTCAGTTTAGCCTGATTACCACAAGGAAAAAAAACCTGCCTCTGCCTCCCAGCAATTTGCCTCCTTGCAGCAAACAGCCTGTTTCAGTTTCAGTTTAGTCTGATTACCACAAGGGAAAAAAATCTGCCTCTGCCTCCCAGCAATTTGCCTCCCTGCAGCAAACAGCCTGTTTCAGTTTCAGTTTAGTCTGATTACCACAAGGAAAAAAACCCTGCCTCTGCCTCCCAGCAATTTGCCTCCCTGCAGCAAACAGCCTGTTTCAGTTTCAGTTTAGCCTGATTACCACAAGGAAAAAAAACCTGCCTCTGCCTCCCAGCAATTTGCCTCCTTGCAGCAAACAGCCTGTTTCAGTTTCAGTTTAGTCTGATTACCACAAGGGAAAAAAATCTGCCTCTGCCTCCCAGCAATTTGCCTCCCTGCAGCAAACAGCCTGTTTCAGTTTCAGTTTAGTCTGATTACCACAAGGAAAAAAACCCTGCCTCTGCCTCCCAGCAATTTGCCTCCCTGCAGCAAACAGCCTGTTTCAGTTTCAGTTTAGCCTGATTACCACAAGGAAAAAAACCCTGCCTCTGCCTCCCAGCAATTTGCCTCCCTGCAGCAAACAGCCTGTTTCAGTTTCAGTTTAGTCTGATTACCACAAGGGAAAAAAATCTGCCTCTGCCTCCCAGCAATTTGCTTCCTTGCAGCAAACAGCCTGTTTCAGTTTCAGTTTAGCCTGATCACCACAAGAAAAAAAAATCTGCCTCTGCCTCCCAACAATTTGCCTCCCTGCAGCAAACAGCCTGTTTCAGTTTCAGTTTAGCCTGATTACAAGGGAAAAAAATCTGCTTCTGCCTCCCAGAAATTTGCCTCCTTGCAGCAAACAGCCTGTTTCAGTTTCAGTTTAGCCTGATTACCACAAGAAAAAAAACCTGCCTCTGCCTCCCAGCAATTTGCCTCCCTGCAGCAAACAGCCTGTTTCAGTTTCAGTTTAGCCTGATTACCACAAGGGAAAAAAATCTGCTTCTGCCTCCCAGCAATTTGCCTCCTTGCAGCAAACAGCCTGTTTCAGTTTCAGTTTAGCCTGATTACCACAAGAAAAAAAACCTGCCTCTGCCTCCCAGCAATTTGCCTCCCTGCAGCAAAAAGCCTGTTTCAGTTTCAGTTTAGCCTGATTACCACAAGGAAAAAAAAACCTGTCTCTGCCTCCCAGCAATTTGCCTCCCTGCAGCAAACAGCCTGTTTCAGTTTCAGTTTAGCCTGATTACCACAAGGGGAAAAAATCTGCTTCTGCCTCCCAGCAATTTGCCTCCTTGCAGCAAACAGCCTGTTTCAGTTTCAGTTTAGCCTGATTACCACAAGAAAAAAAACCTGCCTCTGCCTCCCAGCAATTTGCCTCCCTGCAGCAAACAGCCTGTTTCAGTTTCAGTTTAGCCTGATCACAAGGAAAAAAAATCTGCCTCTGCCTCCCAGCAATTTGCCTCCTTGCAGCAAACAGCCTGTTTCAGTGTCAGTTTAGCCTGATCACCACAAGAAAAAAAAATCTGACTCTGCCTCCCAGCAATTTGCCTCCCTGCAGCAAACAGCCTGTTTCAGTTTCAGTTTAGCCTGATTACCACAAGGAAAAAAAAATCTGCCTCTGCCTCCCAGCAATTTGCCTCCTTGCAGCAAACAGCCTGTTTCAGTTTAGCCTGATTACCACAAGGAAAAAAAAACCTGCCTCTGCCTCCCAGCAATTTGCCTCCTTGCAGCAAACAGCCTGTTTCAGTTTCAGTTTAGCCTGATTACCACAAGGGAAAAAAATCTGACTCTGCCTCCCAGCAATTTGCCTCCTTGCAGCAAACAGTCTGTTTCAGTTTCAGTTTAGCCTGATTACCACAAGGAAAAAAAATCTGCCTCTGCCTCCCAGCAATTTGCCTCCCTGCAGCAAACAGCCTGTTTTGGTTTCAATTTCAGCACAGCCAGAGCCGAATGCTACCTCTGCGTGCCCTGTTTTCGGCCTCTGCATGTCCCATTCCGGTCAGCAGGGATCAGAATGGGTGGAAAATGGGGCACGTGGAGGCGGCAATAGGCAATGGCAATCCCTGCAGCCTGCAACAGCTGATGGTTAGGAGGCCGATCCAACCGACAATCAGCTGCTTGTGCTAATCAAGCTGGGCTGAAGCTGAAACGGGCTGTTTGCTGCAAGGAGGCAAATTGCTGGGAGGCAGAAGCCAAAGGGTTGGGGCTGGTTGGTGGGCAGGGCTATATTTGGTACATAAGTATAAATATTTGGTATAAATTTTCACCCTCTTTTTTTTGGGGGGGGGGAAGTGCCTCTTATACTCCGAAAAATACGGTAGCCCTTTTTCAAGCTTGAAGTGGGGGGAAACCTAATTTGCACTCTCGAGGAATTACTGTAAATCAGGAGAACAAGCATGGGGGAATTAGGGATTGTAACAACTCATATAGTGACTTCAATCTTGGGTTAGAATGGATGAGGGTTAAACGAAGGGAGGGATGTTGGGGGGGAGAGAAGGGAAGCAAGTAGAAAGTCAAACTAAGAGACCCCCCCCCGCCTTCCTTCCGTTACATATCTCATATCTCATCATTATTTCAATTATGCAAATTGGGACTTCTCTCTGAAACTAATTCAGGCGTTGAGACTCAAGAGCTGGACATATGTGGGAAGGAAGGAAGGAAGGAAGGAAGGAAGGGAGAGAGAGAGAAAGAAATGATGAAAGAAAGAAAGGAAGAGAGGGAGAAAGAAAGAGAAAGACAAAAAGGAAGGAAGGAGGAAAGGATGGGATAGGAAAGAGGAAGGAAGGAAGAGAGAGAGAGAAAGAGAAAGAGAAAGGAAGGGAGAAAGAAAGAGAGGAAGGAGGGAAGAGAGAAAGAATGAGAGAAAGGGATATTAGAGAGAAAGAGAAAGGGAGAAAGGCAAGCACTTCCTGCTTGCCTTTCTTTCTTTCTCTTGCTCTTTCCTTCCGAAGAGAGAAAGAGAGGCAGAAAGAAAGAGAAAGAGAGAGAGAGAGAGAGAGAGAAAGAGAAAGAAAGAAAGAAAGAAAGAAAGAAAGAAAGAAAGAAAGAAAGAAAGAAAGAAAGGCAGCCTGGCAGGAAGGAAGGAAGAGAGAGTCAGAAAGAAACAGAAAGAAAGAAAGAAAGAAAGAAAGAAAGAAAGAAAGAAAGAAAGAAAGAAAGAAAGAAAAAAAGAAAGAAAGAAAGAAAGAAAGGCAGCCTGGCAGGAAGGAAGGAAGGGAGAGTCAGAAAGAAACAGAAAGAAAGAAAGAAAGAAAGAAAGAAAGAAAGAAAGAAAGAAAGAAAGAAAGAAAGAAAGAAAGAAAGGGGAAAAGAGAGAAAGAAAAAGAAAGAGAAAAAGAGAGGCAGGGAGGACGGAAGGAAGGAAGGAAAGAAAGAAGGAAGGAAAAGAAAGGGACTACTAAGATTTTAAGGACCGAGGATGCCCCAACATTTTCTTCCCATATAAAGCTTGAGGAAAATGACCCCCAAACTTAGGAAACAAATCGGGGTGTTTATTCCAGACATTTCAATTCCACAAATATGGGAAAAGTTGAAAATGTGGGTCCCTCTGGATTGCCTCTAGAGTCCCCTAAGGGAGTTTTCGGCCCTAAAGGCTGAACAGGGACAACTTACTCAGCCTTTGCTAAAGCTATGCTCAATTGCAAAGTCTGGAGAATGATTTTTCTTTATTTTTTAAATATTTTTTAAGTGGGGAAAACCCTCAAACTTCCCCACGGCTTCCACTGAATCTTTCTTTGTTTTTTTTTTCTTTTCTGATCCGTTTCTCTTTTAAAGACGGTTTCGTTCGGACCGCCGCGCTGCCGTATGGTAAATATATCGCCTCTAAACAAGTGTCCCGCATTTTGAGCAGGAGGGGGGGGGCAGGGACCCTGCCTTAAATCTTGATTTCCCCCCACACACATACACCTCCACTTTGCAAGGAAAAGAACCAGAGTGTCATTCTCCTGCATGCTCCATTTCCCTTTACATTTCTCTTTGTTGCCGCTGCGAAACCCAGTCATTGAAAAATTGAGGGCCTCCCATTTCCCAGTTGCCATTTCCGTGGCTCCTTTTCGAGACGAAGGCGAACAAACCACACTTGGGTTGCCGATTTTAGTTTTGAATTTTAACTACGGTCCCGGGGGCGAAATCTAATTTTTGGGTGGGCGTGGCTTGGTGGCGGGAGGTCATGTGATTGGGTGGGCGTGGCCAAACCCCCCCCCCCTCCCCTCCATCTATTCATGTCAGATCCCATGAAAAGGAAGCTGGGCTTTAGTGAGCTAAGTATTCAGACCCATTCATTCTCTAGGTTAGGGTTTCACGCCCTGGCTGGGGAATTCTGGGAGTCGGAGTCCACCTGTCTTAAAGTTTGAGAAACCCAAGATGTCAGACCAAGCTAGCAGCAAGGGATTGGGTGCTTGTGGCCCTGGGGAAATTCTTATCTACTGATAGAAGGAAATATTGGTAGCTCGGGGCTTAACGGTGGGGTCCTTGGTACTCTCTGAGCTTCGTGGTTTTCCTGCAGATGTTTCATTAGAATAGAATAGAATAGAATAGAGTAGAGTAGAATAAAATGCAGAATAGAATAGAATAGAAAAAAATGCAGAATAGAATAGAATAGAATGCTGATTAGAATAGAATAAGGAAAGAATAGAATATAGGGTACAGAATAGAATAGAAAACCAATTTCATTGTAATTTTATTACAATATTATTACAATGACAATAAAGATCATTATTATTATTATTAAAAGAAAAGAGAATGCAGAATAGAATTAGATTAGATTAGAATGCAGAATAGAATAGAACAGAACAGAATAGAATAGAATAGAGAATGCAGAATAGAATTAGATTAGGATTAGGTTAGATTAGAATGCGGAATAGAATATAACAGAACAGAACAGAACAGAATAGAATGCAGAATACAATAAGGAAAGAATAGAATATAGGATACAGAATAGAATAGAATAGAATAGAATAGAAGAGAGAATGCAGAATAGAATTAGATTAGAATGAGATTAGATTAGAATGCAGAATAGAATAGAAATAACAGAATACAATAGAATAGAATGCAGATTAGAATAAGGAAAGAATAGAATATAGGGTACAGAATAGAATAGAAAACCAATTTCATTGTAATTTTATTACAATATTATTACAATGACAATAAAGATCATTATTATTATTATTATTATTAAAAGAAAAGAGAATGCAGAATAGAATTAGATTAGATTAGAATGCAGAATAGAATAGAACAGAACAGAATAGAATACAGGATACAGAATAAAATAGAATAGAATGAATAGAATAGAATGCAGAAAATATAGAATAAAGAATAGAATATAGGATATAGAATAGAAGACAGAGAACAGATAAAATAGCAGAGTTGGAAGGGACCTTGGAGGTCTTCTAGTCCAACCCCCTGCTAAGGCAGGAAACCCTATATCATTTCAGACAAAAGGTGTACCAAAGGATGCTTCATGACCAAACGAAGTAACATCATCAGTCCTAGCGATATATAAAATGAGAGCAAATCCCTCTCTTCCCTCCTAATGCTGATGATGTTACCTAGTTCGGTCCTGAAACGTCTGTGAGGAAAAACCACCAAGACCCCACCGAAGATTATACGTAAAAGGGCTCTAACTTCCTGGCCCAAAGGAAGGACAGACGGCCTTGCGAAAGTGTCCTGGATTTCAGCGAAGAGGGGACAGAGGGCCTGCGAGGTCGCCTTCTTGGGACCCCCAAGGGATGATTCCTTCAGAGGCCCCTTGGTGGGGAGTGATTTCTGTTAGGATATTTATCCTTAGGTTGGGTTGACAATATATATAAGCAAGTAGTCTTAAAGAGTATATGTAGCTTTAAGAACTATGTTGAATTCTGATTGGCTGTGATTCTCAGCTCTACCATATAAGCAAGCTCAGAAACACAGGCCCTTTTCGATTCCCTTTGATTCCTGTGTTTACTGTTTGCCGCTGAGACTGAAGACTGAAGAAGTATTTGTTTTGCATCACTGTAAGATAACTCTGTTTTTTGGTGAAGGACTGTTATTGTTTTGAGAAGTTAGAATCTCTGATCGGAAGAAGTATTTTAGTTGCTACAAAGTAAAGACTATTTATTTTCTTACTATCACTGTTTTAGAGTTTGTGTGTGGTTAAAGCAATGTATCTCTTTACTGTCCGGTGTATTACACTATTCCGCATTTATTTCCTAACACTGGTTACGGGACCAGAGTTGTAACACTGGTTCTGAACCCAGAGTTGCTAACAATTTCAAAGGATGGATCGGCAAGCAGGAGGATGGCGGGGCGCATGAGGAAGCGATGGGCGAGGAGGGTGTTTACTTACGCTGGTATCTCATTGGTCAGTTGGCTTGCAAACAAAAGAGAAACACATAAGGGAGTTGAGGACAGAGAGAAGGAAAAAAAAGGAGGAGGGGAGGAAAAGAACGACAACATATCACATTCTTCAAAGGGACTCCCTGACACTGGAAGCAGCAGAGGGAAAGGTTCCCCTTGCACCGAGGTGCTAGCCGTTCCTGACTCTAGGAGGGCGCGGTGCTCATCTCCGTCTGAAAGCCGAAGATCCAGCGCTGTCCGAAGACGTCTCCGTGGTCACGTGGCAGGCACGACTCAACTCCCGAAGGTGCACGGAACGCTGTTCCCTTCCCACCAAAATTTGTGGTTCCTATTTTTCTACTTGCATTTTTCGACGTGCTTTCGAACGGCTAGGTTGGCAGAAGCTGGGGGCAAGTCAGGGGAGCTCGCTCTGTGCCGTGGCACGAGGGATTCGAACCGCCGAACGGCCGACCTTTCTGATCGACACGCTCAGCGTCTTAGCCCCCGAGCCACCGCGCCCCACTTGAACTGGAAGCCGCACAAGTCCCAGGATGGCTAAGAAACCCTGGACGGGATTGGAGAATGTTTAACCAGCCAAAAACGAGACAAACAGACAGACAGGTGGGCAGACACAATAGGTTGGATGAGCTGAATGGAGCCTCCCTCTACAGGGACAGTGTATGTGCGGACTGGTTATGCTAAAAACGGGCGTAGGAGAAAGAACACAGCTTTATACTCCTTCTGAAAGATTGTTGGAGGTAAAGAAAAATGGGGAAATTTTCGCTATCTTACAGGCTAAATTTTTGCGGCCCTCAAGGTTTTGAGATGGGTAGGAATCGTCCTCTTGGGGTCCCTTGTTTAGGACATGGGTGTTGTGGTCCGACAGTGCCCGGTGGAGCTGACAGCAGAGTCAGACAGTGAGGCGGGTTGGGGAGGAACATGGGCCAGTCCTGGAGGCTGGGGAAGGCTCGGCCGAGGGCTCTGCGTCAGAGGCAGAGATGTGGCCGAGGCCGTCTGGCAGTGATCCGGTGCCCCCGGAGCTAGACAGCAGTGAGGCAGAGGAACAGCTGGAGCCTGTTTCCAGTGTGCGCATGCGCAGCGCTGCCAGAAGAAAAGAACAGCTCAGAAATCAGGGCCGACTGTGGAGTAAAGCCATAGGTGGGCGGTAATTGAGCCCTCCCGTAGGAAATGAAAGAGGAGCGAAAGGGGAGGCGGCTTTTGCAGGAAACCATTCGTTCGTTCGTTCGTTTCACTTCAGGAGTGTGAAAATCTGTCCGTGAATCTCAGAGACTCTGTGCCCAGCCTCTCCTTGCACAGCACCTCGTTTGCAAAATAGTTACATGGCAGCTTTCCAAGACAGATAAGGTCGGTGGTCATGAATATTCCTTTGGAAGACTGTTTGCCAGGCCTTGGCTGAATGTGAAGGAGAGGAAGTCAGCTTGGTTTAATAATAAAAGGGGTTTTTTTCAGGACCTGCTTTTAGGGGAAGCCCAGGTCAATTCCAAAGACTGAAAAGGGCGGGAAGGGGGGAAGAGAAGAGATTAGCCCCCTCCAGATTTCTGTCGCTGAGCTTATGAATGGGAAGGATTCCCAATTCTTCGCTCCAAGACAGTGTTTCTGGTTGGGGGGTTCTGGGAGTTGAAGTCCTCTGGTTTTCCAAGTCGCCAAGGTTGAGATAGTGGGTGGGACTTGTGGTCTTGGCTCCGCCCCAGGGAGGCGGGGCCTGTAAGAAACTGGGCTCCCTCCCTTCGGCCAGATTTTAAATTCGGGCCCCTCTGTTGGTTTTAACCTCCCCAAATCTTCACCCTCCCCGGTCCTTACCTCTTGGTCACGGCGTTGTGGTATTCGATGTAGGTCCGGCCGTCGAAGGCGATGGCTTCCGAGTCTCCGGCTGCTTTCTCGGTGAGGACTAGGAGGATGGAAGCAAAATTTGACAACAGTCCACCGGTGCCCGATTGCCACCCCCGTAATCCACAGCCGGCAAGGCCGACAGGAGGTCCTGTGTCTCAGCAAGCTTTGTATCTTGGGGGGGGGGGGGTTGTGAGGGGAGAGGGAGAGACCCAGAATTTTGATCCTTTCAGGCTGGAAAATATCCTGCCTCAAAATCCCACTTCCAGCCTGTCTTCAGAAGATAGGAATAGCATTTAGCACTTATATGCCACTTCACAGTGCCTTACAGCCCTCTCTAAGCGGTTGACAGAGTTAGCCTCTTGCCCCCAACAATGTGGGTCCTCATTTGATCCACCTCGGAAGGACGGAAGGCTGAGTCAACCTTGAGCCGGTCAGGATCGAACTCCTGGCAGTGGGCAGAGTTAGCCTGCAATACTGCATTGTAACAATGCACGACCTACACCATCCATCCATCCACTATTGCAATAGACTTATACACCACTTCATAGTGCTTTTACAACCCTCTCTTGGCAGAGTCAGCCTCTTGCCCCCAACAATCTAGGTCCTCGTTTGACCCACCTCGGAAAGATAGAAGCCTGCATCAACCTTGAGTAGGTCAGGATCGAACTGCTGGCAGTGGGCAGAGCCAGCCTGCAATACTGCATTCTCACCACTGTGCTACTATGGATCTTGTAGCAATAGCACTTAGGACTTCTATACTGCCTCCGCTCTCTCTAAGCAGTTTACAGGGTCAGCCTTATTGCCCCCCAACCATCTGGGTTCTCATTTTACCGACCTCGGAAAGATAAAAGCCTGCGTCAACCTTGAGCCATATGGTCAGGATCGAACTGCTGTCAGGGGGCAGAGTCAGCCTGCAATACTGCATTCTCACCACTGCGCCACCACGGCTCTTGGGAGTTCCCCTAGACCCGAAACTTTGATCCAGAAGAAAGAAGACCCTGGAGCTGTCCTGGGGGTGTGGGGAGGGGGCACCAACCAGATTGGGAAAAGTGTTCTACTGTCCCGTCAAGGACCAGTGGCAATGGAAGAGAGGGTCAAGAGCTCCTCCGCAGCGGTTTGCTCAGGCGCACCTTTCTCGCAGTGGGTCCCAAAGAAGCCTCTGGGGCAAGCGCATTCGTAGCTCTCCAGGCGGGGTTGGCAGGTCCCACTGTTCTGACAAGGGCCGGGCTTCTGCGTGCAGGGATGGGAGCGGAAAGGGGAAATCTCCACGGCGCTGCGGATGTTCTCCTCCTTCAGGACGGCGGTCGCTTTGATGGAAATCTGAGCCATTGGAGAAGAAGGAAGGAAGGAAGTATTGGGGTCTTAATGTCAGACTTTAATAAAATGAGACTAACGGCCTGCCAGAGATCAAAGAAGCCAGTCTCAGATTCAGCGGTCTCAGTTTCACCTTGTTACCACCGGTTCGCCGCGGATGTGACGCTCTCCTTCTGCGCATGTGCCTGGCCTCAAGGTGCCTAAACAAGACAGCATAGATCCGGGGCGGGTGGGCTGGCCCAACCACGATTTTTGCAACCGGTTCTGGCGAACCGGCCTGAACCGGCTGAATACTACTTCTGCTCAGATTGCACCTTTCTGATGGAATTGCCATAATTCTCACCTAGCACGGCTAATTATCCTAAAGGTAAAGCTTCCCCTCGCACATAGGTGCTACTTGTTCCCGACTCTAGGGGGCGGTGCTCATCTCTGTTTCTAAGACAAAGAGCCAATGCTGTCCGAAGACGTCGCCGTGCTCATGTGGCCTTTATGACTCAACTCGCGAAGGCGCATGGAATGCTGTTCCCTTCCCACCAAAGGTGGTTCCTATTTTCCTACTTGCATTTTTTAAACATGCTTTGGAACTGCTTGGTTGGCATAAGCTGGGACAAGTCACGGGAGCTCACTCCATTATGTGGCGCTAGGGATTCGTTTGGGGGGGGGGAAACCACTGTGCCCTATGAAGTTATCAGTCCCTGTGAAAATCTCCCTTTCAGAACGACCAATCCAATTCCAGCACCCCCAAACCCACAGCACTAATTTTGGATACAGCCAATGAGAATAGAGTATAGGATACAGAATAGAATAGATTAGAATAGAATAGAATGCAGAATAAAATAAGGAAAGAATAGAATATAGGATACAGAATAGAATGGAATGGAATGGAATAGAATAGAATGCAGAATAGAATAGAATAGAATAGGGAAAGAAAAGAATATAGGATACAGAATAGAATAGAATGGAATAGAATAAGGAAAGGATAGAATATAGGATACAGAATAGAATAGAATAGAATAAGGAAAGGATAGAATATAGGGTACAGAATAGAATAGATTAGAATAGAATAGAATGCAGAATAAAATAAGGAAAGAATAGAATATAGGATACAGAATAGAATAGAATACAATGGAATAGAATGCAGAATAGAATAGAATAGAGAAAGAAAATAATATAGGATACAGAATAGAATAGATTAGAATAGAATAGAATGCAGAATAAAATAAGGAAAGAATAGAATATAGGATATAGAATAGAATGGAATGGAATGGAATAGAATAGAATGCAGAATAGAATAGAATAGGGAAAGAAAAGAATATAGGATACAGAATAGAATAGATTGGAATAGAATAAGGAAAGGATAGAATATAGGATACAGAATAGAATAGAATAGAAAAGAATGGAATGGAATAGAATAAGGAAAGGATAGAATATAGGGTACAGAATAGAATAGAATGGAATGGAATATAGGATACAGAATACAGTAGAACAGAATAGAATAGAATGCAGAATAGAATAGAATGCAGAATAGAATAAGGAAAGGATAGAATATAGGCTACAGAATAGAATAGAATAGAATGGAATGGAATAGAATAAGGAAAGGATAGAATATAGGGTACAGAATAGAATAGAATGGAATGGAATATAGGATACAGAATACAGTAGAACAGAATAGAATAGAATGCAGAATAGAATAAGGAAAGGATAGAATATAGGATACAGAATAGAATAGAATATAGGATACAGAATAGAGTTGAACAGAATAGAATAGAATAGAATAAGGAAAGAATAGTATATAGGATACAGAATATAATAGAATAGAATGCAGAATAGAATAATAGTATATAGGATACAGAATAAAATAGAATACAATAGAATTACCTTCTGAATGGCTCCATCAAAGCTAGCGGACACCGCGGCAGCCCGAGCCAGTCGGCTGAAGTCCGGCGCACCCCCAACGTAGAGGGGTTCCTTCAAATTAAGGGAGGTGTGGGGCAACTGGATAAAAGGGAGGGAAGAATTCATTGAGAAGGGAGGTCAGAACGACCGAGCAATGGCATCCAGCCACTACAATCAAACCACTTAGGATCTCCTTGAAGGCGAACCCATCGGTTACAGTGGAATTCAGCTTTTATGGAGGGCAGGACCTTTATCATGACCGTATTCTTTGCTCCAGAAGACGCAATTTTTTGGTCTCCCCAAAGTGGGTGGAAATGACTGTGCGCCTTATGGAGCGACTGTTGCCAGAGCCCTGCCCACCCGTCGGCTCCATCCTTTGGCTGTTTGTGGCCGCTGCGCTTCCCGTTTTCGGTCTTTGCTGAAAACAGGAAGTACGGAGGTCAAAAAAAGGGACAGACGGAGGACGAAAGCAGGGCACTTGAAGGCCAAAAATGGGACACACAGAAGCAAAAAATAGGGCGCGCAGAGGCTGAAAATGGGACATGCAGAGGCTGGGGTGCGCAGAAGCAAAAATGGGACACGCGGAAGCCGAAAGCAGGGTGGGCGGAGGCCAAAAACGGGATGTGTGGAGGCCAAAAATTGGACGCACGGAGGCCAAAAATTGGACGCACGGAGGCCAAAAGCTGGTCTGCGGACGAACGGGACGCGGAAGCCGAAAGCAGGGTGGGCGGAGGCCAAAAACAGGACGCACAGAGGCGGAACACAGAATGCAGGGAGGCTGAAAACGGGACACGCGGAGGCCAAAATCAGGGCGCGCCGAGGCAAAAAAAAACACGGAGGGTGCTGAAAACGGGATATGCCGAGGCTAAAAATGGGACACGCAGAGGCCAAAAGCAGGGTGAGCGGAGGCCAAAAACGGGATGTGTGGAGGCCAAAAATTGGACGCACGGAGGCCAAAGGCTGGTCTGCGGACGAACGGGACGCGGAAGCCGAAAGCAGGGTGGGCGGAGGCCAAAAACAGGACGCACAGAGGCGGAACACAGAATGCAGGGAGGCCAAAAGCGCACAGAGGCGGAACACAGAATGCAGGGAGGCTGAAAACGGGACGCACAGAGGCAGAACACAGAATGCAGGGAGGCCAAAAACGGGACGCACAGAGGCGGAACACAGAATGCAGGGAGGCCGAAAACGGGACGCACAGAGGCGGAACAAAGAATGCAGGGAGGCCAAAAACAGGACGCACAGAGGCGGAACACAGAATGCAGGGAGGCTGAAAATGGGACGCGCGGAGGCCAAAATCAGGGCGCGTCGAGGCCAAAAAACCCGGAGGGTGCGGCGGCTGAAAACGGGATATGCCGAGGCTAAAAATGGGACGCGCAGAGGCCAAAAACGCAGAGTTGCATCTTCTGATGAGCTGCATCTTATGGAGCAAAACCACCCGGTATATTTAACTGACGGTTGATTGGACCATGTTGTAGGAAGAGATGGGAAGCGTGTCCGCGGCAAACCAATCTAGCAACAGACCAGCCCAACAGAGTTTTAGAAGGTTTCTTCGGGCCCTTTAATCTTCTGTCCACCCACGGGGGAAAAAAGTGTGCCAATTGAAGTTGGTATGAATAGAGGGGGGGGAGTAGGTCATTACAGCTGCGAGGCCAACAGCTTGTTAAGAGATTTAATCTGGTCCCATTCCCCACCACCACCACCACCACTTTCCCGGTGGATTCAGTCCCGCCAGAGATATTCTAAATCAGGGGTCCCCAACCCCCGGTCCGCGGACCGGTGCCGGTCCGTGGCTTGATAGGAACCGGGCCGCAGGGCCGGAGAGGAGGAGGAGGGAGGACGGGGCAGCCCCTTGGGCAGAGCGCACACCGGGGGGCGGGAGAGCGCAGGTGCGGCTGCTCATGCCGTTGGGGGCCCTAGAGGGGCGAGTGAGCCGACTCACCCCCCTCCCCGCATGCGCATGCGCCACCTGTTCCCCATCCCCCCCCGCTCCCCCTCTACGCCGGCCGGTCCGCGGAATTTTCTTTAAAATGAAACCGGTCCCTGGTGCAAAAAAGGTTGGGGACCCCTGTTCTAAATGAACTCTTAACGTTGAGAATTGTGGAAGGCTTCCCCAATCGTAAGCCGTGGTTCAACGAACCCTTATTGGGCCCCGTTATCAACAGGCCCCGTCGCGGCTTCAAATTCGCCGTGTTAAAAGGGAGCTATCTAATGTGTGAAAAGCATGAATGATGGACAATGGCGCGAACTACGAAAATGGGAAGGGGAGTGGAAGCCACACATAACTAATTATTGTGGATGCAGAGATGCTCTTCATTAGACAAAGGAAAACATCTACGTCAGTGATGGCTAACCTTTTTGTCGCCGTGCGCCCCAAACGCGCCCCTAATGCAATGCGTGCGTGACACCCCCTGGCACACCTCGTGCATGTGTGTGCGACCCACCGCACATGCGTGTAGGGTCTACTGTGCATGCGTGCCGACCCTCCCACACTCCCCCCCCTCGCATGTGCCCTTTCCCCCCACCCTCGCCCATTTTTTGCTTCCAAATTGGCAGAGGAGAGGAGAGCCCTGGAAATCTATGAGCTGGTCCTTGGGACGGAAGAGCCACTACTGTTAGCAAGGCGCAAAACGGGGCACGGTGGGGGCACGCATCCTCCCCGCACCCTGTTTTGGCCCTGGAAATCCTCCTGCACCAACCTGCAAGCCAAAATGGGGCGTTAGGGTGCCGCACAAGCGCCCCAAATGCAATGCGAGCACTCCCCACCGTGCATGCGCACCAGCCTCGCGTATGTGTAGCAGAGACCGGCTGGCCGATGGGTGGTGCGTGCACATGCATGACGGAGCGGGGCTGGGGCGACGGCTGGTGTACCCCCAGACACGCGTGCCACAGGTTCGCCATCCCGGATCTATGCTAAAAGGGGTGATTATACAATGGAAAACAGCAACCATAGAGAGATGATAGTCTACTCGTATTATTGGTGTTGGGGTAGGGAAAGCAAAAAACAACATCGACAACAGGTTCACCACGATGGAAATGAGATGATGAGGATGAAAAAGGGGTCGTTATACTTAGCTCTTCACCTTACGAGATTTCTGAATATCCAGACAGCAAGGAGAAGGGAGAGGAGGAGGAAGAGGAAGAACGCAAAAGAGAATCGAAGGAGAAAACAGAGAGAAGATTAGGGTGATACGGACATCCTTACACAGTGTGTCGCAAGATTCGTTAAACCCCCATTTTGCAGCCTCCGAGACAGAAAAGGCGGGAAGGAGAAACGGATCTCTGGGCATGACCGAGCAGACGCCGAAGAGATCTTTGAGTTCCTCTTGGTTTCAGATCCTTTTTACCTGCACCCCTCTTTTGGGAGAAAGGAGAAGGAATTCCTGCCCCCGAAAATATCATTTTTATTTTCATTGATAAATGATATCCCTATCAGTTATCCGCTGCCCAGGGATGGAATTACGCCATGAGTACTGGTTCGGCGGCCGAAAAATTTTACGTCTGCGCGCTCGTTTCGCTTAAGTGCGCATTTGCGCTTCAAATGGTCTGCGCATGCGCGCAACTACAAAAAGGGGAAAAAAATTTCAATGAAGATTGTGCGCATGTGCAGAACAGAAAATCAAAATGGCGCCGCTGAGGATAGAACCGGTACGATGACTTGCCCGCCGGAGTTATTACCTATTCGGCCGTACCATACCGTACCGGTTTGGAACCCACCTCTGAAGCTACCCTAAGCAGAGGTAGAGAGAGGAGGAGGATATCCAGAGGAAGAAAAAAACAATTTTTTTAGTGTACCAAACTGGTGACCTTTCAATTCAAATCAAGCTACAAGTAGTCCTTCATTTACAACTAGCAGTGCGCTCCTACTGGTTGAACAACCGGTCCGCTGAGCACGCACTGGCCAAAATGGGGCGCGGGGGGGCTGTTTTAGCCAGCAGGGTGTTGCAGGAGGCTGTCCAGGCTGCAAATGGGCCCCACGGGGGGGGGGGCGCATGCAGCCCAGGAGTGGATTGCTGCCAGCATTACTGCCGGTTCAGTGCGTGCAAAAATGTTGCGCTCACTTCTCTTACGTGCGCACGTGCGAGGCCTGGGTCGCTACCAGTTCCAGCGACCCACCACTGCCGCAGCCCCCCCCCCCCCGTGCCCCGTTTTGGCCAGCAAGATGCTCCAGGAGGCCGGCCGTCTTGTCTCCTACTCCCCCCCGGTCGGCCCAGCCCACGGAAAACAAGTACAAGGCTGATCCCTCCCGCTAAGAAATCCAGCTTGACACCCCCTGCGTTAGAGTGAAAATACGCTTCCTAATAAGGGCATTTTGTGTAGGGAAATAACACCCCTTTCTCGTGTTGGGAGCCCTCTTGGCCAGCCGTGGGAGTTTTTTGCCACCGGTCCTGGATTCGTAGAGGCTTGTTACAACCGGCACGGTGGCTTCTAAGGGACCAATTAAGAGGCGGAAGAGAGAACGAAAAAGGCTCTCGGAATGATCCAGGCCTGGAAAGAAGGAAGGAAGGCAAGGAGGAAGGGTGGGAGGATTAACTTGAAAAGGAGGATCTCGCTTTAGGGGGAAAAGCTCAGCCTGGCATTAAATAGTTCTGTTGTAACCCTTCCAGCAACCGACTCGAAGCAGGTGGCATGGGACTCAGGGTCACCTCCAGGCAACCTTCATGACCCAACTAGGTAACGCTATCAGCGCTAGGAAGAGGAGGAGGAGGAGGATTCTGGGGTCCTTGTTGCTCTCTGAGCTTGCTTGTTTTCTTACAGACGTTTCATGACCCAAGTAGGTAATGTCATCAGTGCTATTTTCCCAATTCCTGGCACTGGGGATGTGTTGTGATCCGCAGGTGCTGGCAACAGAGTCGGAGGTTGGGGAGGAACCTGGGCCAGTCCTGGAGTCTGGGGAAGGCTCGGACGAGGGCTCTGTGTTGGAGGCAGAGAGGGGGCCAGGGCCGTAGGCCAGTCATCATCTGCCTTTGGAGTTGGCTATCAACGAGGCAGAGGAACAGGGGGAGCCTGTGCCTAATGCACAGAGCTGCCAGAAGGCAAGGAGAGTTAAGACAAAAAGGGGCGACTTGGGAGTAAGGCTTGGAGATGATTGGCCCCTCCCATAAAGGAGGAGCAAAGGCACGTGAGCCTTTGCAAGGAAGCAACTTCGTTCGTGTTGGTCGGTTTAAACTCTGAAGCTCCGTTTTGGACTCTGTGCTCCGTGTGGCCTTGCAAGCTAATAGCCAATTAGGTCTTGGGCAGCGTTTCAAGGGAGATAAAGGCGGGTGCTTATCAGCCTTATCCCGAAAGACTGTGGCAGACTTCTGACGGACTCTTTACAAACTCTTTGTGACTCATTAAGGGCTGTGGATGACCATAATTCACAGCCGCTGAAATAAGAAGAGGGTTTGGGGGACTAAGCGTGTGCTTTTTACTGTCTCAGGAAGCCTAGATCAGAACATGATGTTCCCTACTTGGCGCGCTGAAACGTCGGCAATCAAGGTCAGAGGGCACCCCCTCATTTTTGGCACCCCCTCATCTTGCAATCCCCATCCCAACTGACATCGTGTGAATAAAAAAAAAAACCAGATTAATTTAATAACCGGATTAAACACACTGTGTACAAAGGCAGTCAGATCATGAGAAGGCACCTCTGGGGAAGCCTGCGGGAAGCTAAAAGAGAGAGGAAGAGGTGAGGATTGCAATCCTTGTCTGAATTTCAGGAACTGCCCTCCGCCAGGGATCCTAAACTGTTCCAAATGTTTTCGAGAGTGGCCTTAATTTACCGGCGATTCACCCAGGGTCCGTTCCCCATTGTTAATCCTCATGGTCCCCTTCCGGGCGTTCCTCTCCAGCGAAACACCGACCCAGGTATTCAGAGGGATGGGCTCTCTGCTCCTGGAGGTGGGGGGGGAGAGAATGCAAGATATAACATACGAGAGAGAACAAAAACAGAGATTGAAACTCGTTCTATTCTAGGGGTGTCAAACTCTGCTCACTGCCAGGAGTTCGACTGGCTCACAGTTGAACTCAGCCTTCCATCCTTCCGAGGTGGGTCAAATGAGGACTCAGATTGTTGGGGGCAAGAGACTGACTCTGTAAAACCGCTAAGAGAGGACTGTAAAAGCCCTGTAAAGTGGTATATAAGTCTTAAATACTATTGCTATCTTCCTTCCTTCCTTCCTTCCCTCCCTCCCTCCCTCCTTCCTTCCTAGTGGTGAGAATACAGTATTGCAGGCTAACTCTGCCCGATGCCAGCAGTTCAATCCTGACCGACTGGCTCACGGTTGACTCAGTTTTCCATCCTTCCGAGGTGAGTCAAATGAGGACCCAGATTGTTGGGGGCAAGAGACTGACTCTGTAAACCCGCTTAGAGAGGGCTGTAAAAGCCCTGTAAAGCGGTATAGAAGTCTTAAATACTATTGCTATCTTCCTTCCTTCGTTCCCTCCCTCCCTCCTTCCTAGTGGTGAGAATACAGTATTGCAGGCTAACTCTGCCCGATGCCAGCAGTTCAATCCTGACCGACTGGCTCACGGTTGACTCAGCCTTCCATCCTTCCGAGGTGGGTCAAATGAGGACCCAGATTGTTGGGGGCAAGAGGCTGATTCTGTAAACCACTTTGAGAGGGCTGTAAAATAACTATGAAGAGGTACATAAATCTAAATGCTATTCCTTCCTTCCTTCCCTCCCTCCCTCCCAGTGGTTAGAATACAGTATTGCAGGCTAACTCTGCCCGATGCCAGCAGTTCAATCCTGACCGACTGGCTCACGGTTGACTCAGACTTCCATCCTTCCGAGGTGGGTCAAATGAGGACCCAGATTGTTGGGGGCCAAGAGGCCGACTCTTTCAACCGCTTAGAGAGGGCCGTAAAAGCACCGTGAAGCGGTATATAAGTCTACGGGCTCTTGCTATTTTTCTTACTTGATTACGGCGGCTCCTTTGCCCAAGTCGTATCTGTACTCCAGGTATCCGTTGTGAAGAGCCAAGGAGATAAAATCTCCTTTGCCATCCGTCTTCTGTCCGTTGTAGAAAATTAAACCGTTGGGATTTCTGCTTAGGAACGCCACTTCCATGTTCATTTTATCCCTGCGGGATATAAAACAGTCCATCAGCAACATGGGGGGAAAAAATGCCATTCCAGAAAGCGTTAGATTTCACAACACATAAGGTAAAAGGTCAATCGCACATCTGTGCTGGTCGTTCCCAACTCTAGGAGGCGCTGCTCATCTCCGTTTCAAAGCCGAAGAGCCAGCGCTGCCCGAAGACGTCTCCGGGGCCACGTGGCCAGCATGACTCAACGCCAAAGGCGCACGGAACGCTGTACCCTTCCCACCAAAATTTGTGGTTCCTATTTTTCTACTCGCATTTTTTTAATGTGCTTTTGAACTGCTAGGTTGGCGGAAGCTGGGACAAGTCACGGGCGCTCCCTCCGTTAGGCGGCGCTGGGGATTCGAACCGCTGAACGGGCGACCTTTCTGACCGACAAGCCCGGCGTCTTAAGCCCCTGAGCCACCCGTGTGTCCCTTTCACAACACATAGAGCAGATTTAACCGTAGTTAAATAATTTCCCATGTTGTAAAACAAAGAAAACCAGAAGAAAAGGTTTAAAAAAAAAAAATTAAGTAGGGCGTATGAATATTTCATCGGGAAATTTGACCTGATTCCTGACCGAATCCGATAGGGACTCAGCCCAGAGGATTTCCAGTTCTCGAAATGAATTGAAGAGGCCTCCAAACAGATTTTGGTAACTTCTCTGCTTGTCAAATCCCCTCGATCCATTTGGAATGATAAGAGAAGAGAAGGTAACCTTTTTTTTTTTTTTTTTTTAACTTTGAACCGCGTTAAAAAAAAATGAAATTCGGCGGAATGAATCGATTCGGCTACTGAATCAAAGAAATCTGCTGTCGCCCTAGAGGTGGAGCTCTCGCCTCACAAGCAGGAGGTTGTGAGTTCGATCCTAGGTAGAGGTAGAGGTAGGGTCTCCTGCTTGGGCAGGGGGTTGGACTAGATGACCTGCAAGGTCCCTTCCAACTCTGTTAATCTGTTAACAACCAAGCTCAGAGAGTACCAAGGACCCCTCATGTGAACCCTGAGCTACAAATATCCTTCCTTCCTTCCTTCCTTCCTTCCTTCCTTCCTTCCTTCCTTCCTTCCTTCCTTCCTTCCTTCCCTCCTTCCTCCCTCCGGTACTATCACTGATGATGTTACCTAGTTGAGTTATGAAACGCCTGCAAGAAAACAAGGCAGCTTACAGAGCCCCTCATGTCAACCCTGAGCTACAAATATCCTCCCTCCCTGCTTCCCTTTGGCTGATAATGTTACCAAGTTGGGTAATGAAACGTCTGTAAGAAAACTAACCAGCTCAGAGATCACCCAAAAGCCCTCCGGGGTCTAATTTTCTCGAAGGAAAGGAAAGGAAGAACCAAGGAAAACGAAGAAAAAAGACCCCCCCCCCAACATACTGCAGATCTGGCACAAATGTTTGGAGACCGTTCAGCTCCAGGTAGGAGAATCCGTTGAATTCCGGCAGGAAAGGCACGGTCTGATCCATTTCGGCAACTAAGGGAGGGCAGGAGAAGAGGCGGTGTGTAGAAAACGACAAACGTCACCTCCTGGATGTGCGCGCGAAGCGGCGACTGGCTAAATAAACGGGGTTTGTGCCTTTCGCCAACCCCGTATCCAACAAGCTGCCCGATGTGTGGATTCGAACGCTGCCACGAAAAGGGATGACATTTCTTCCTTTTAAATGTTTAAATGTTCTCCGGGTGCCGTCCACTAGACTTTGTCAGCGGGCGACGCCCAGGGGAAGGGCTCTCTCTGTGGCGGGCCCAGCCCTCTGGAACGACCTTCCCCCCGACATTAGAACAACCACGGACCTCCGCTCCTTCCATCTAAAATTAAAAACACATCTTTTCTGCTTGGCCGGCCTAGGGTAGTCTCTTTTTATGGTTTAGGGGATTTTAGTAATTTAATTGGGGGATTTTAGCGCAGGGATAATTGTTTAATTTGCCTTTTATCTAATTATTTATGTATATTTATTGTATTTTTAACTTCCCTGTGCACCGCTCCGAGTCCCCTAGGGGAGAGGAAGCGGTCTATAAATTAAATTTATTATTATTATTAAAGAAATGTCACGAGACCCTTGGGAATCCTGGCTGTGGTGGTGGTGGTGGGGGGAGCGAAGCCTCATGTCAGGCTTGCACCCATCTTTTCTCTTGGGGCGGGGTGGGGGGGCGCGTCTTTGGCCTGCCACACTTTCTATTCTTCTCCTCTGCATTTTCTAGGGTGGGAAAACGGGATTGTACGGAGTTAGATGAGAGGTAGCCATAACAACATTCTTTCCAGAAAGGCAAGGTCATCCTTTGTCTCGGCACCTCTGCACCTGACCGGAACTGGATGGTGGGGAAGCTGCCAGCATGGCAGTGGACCATGGGATGGGCTTGCGGGTGGGTGTGGGGGGCAAGAACTTGAACATTCAACGGGGTGGGGACAACCGGGAAGCTTTCAGATTCAGGGTTTCCCCAGATGTGCCGACAAGTCTCTCAATAAATTGGAACATTGAGGAATCTGGACTCTGATTTATTTTTGGATACTATGTGGAGCCCCGACACCTTAATTGGGAGAGCAGGACAGCTTACTACCGAAGCTTCCTTCGTGTTTTTACCCTATTTTCCCAAGAAATGGAGCATAATACCACGTTTCCCTGAAAATAAGACAGGGTCTTATATTCTTTTGACCCCCGAAATAAGCGCACGGCCTTATTTTCAAGGACGTCTTATTACTTTTGAGGTGCAGGAGGCCCTCGGTAATCTCAGCCCGCAGATCAGCTGATCCAGTGAGGGCCGCAAATTCTGTCTCTGCTTCTGGCGCATCCTTGCCAGTCGTAGCGTCGCTGGGCTTGCTTCTCTTTTTGCGGCCGCCACTAAGAGAAGGGGCGCGGGAACTAGATTTTGCGGGAGCCGCCTCGGAGAGGTTACTCTGTATGGATGGCGGTGCATGTGGCCCACGTGGGGCACGTTCCCCCCTCCTTCCACTCCAGGAAATGGCGGGGATCGGCTGCGGATGCGGTTAAATATTTTCGGGGAGGGCTTATTTTTTGGGGAGGTCTTATTTTAGCGCATGCACTCAACAGCCCGACTGGGATTATTATCCGGGGAGGTCTTGCTTTCAGGGAAACGGTATTGGCAGGAGCACAATCCGCCTTGACGCCAGGACAGCTGGCTGGCGGAATTCGGGGAGTTGAAGTCCACCCTTCTCCAACTTGCCAAGGAGGATCTTCCTGGCCAACTCTTGATATCGGGGACTTGGAATTCCGCGGGGGCGATTAAAAACCTCTCTCCCAGCCGCGCCCTGGGATCTCCCCTCCCCCCCTCGTCCCGCTTTACCTGATTCGCAGAATTCGCCTCCGCGTCCCATGGGGCATTCGCATTTCGATCCGCCTTCTGGCAACACCAGGCAGGTGGCAGAGAGGTGGCAAGGGTTGGGGTCGCAGGGGTTTGATTCGTCAGCACAGGTGGGTCCTAGAGAGGGGGGGGGGAGAGAGAGCTGTAGCAACGGGAATAGCCCGTAGATTTATATACCGCTTTGTAGTGCTTTTGCAGCCCTCTCTAAGCGGTTTAGAGAGTCAGCCTTTTGCTCCCAATGATGCAACTAACTCTGGATGGGCTCTGAACAGATTTACAACCGTTTGCAAGAAAATCACCCAGCTTAGAGAGCACCAAGGACCCCACAGTCTTCCTCCTCCTCCTCTCTCTGTCTCCAATCCACCTCGCCACCCTTCTACCGCTGATGATGTTATTGAGTTGGGTAACAAAACGTTTGCAAGAAAGTCACCCAGTTCAGAGAGCACCAAGGACCCCATAATCATTCTCCTTCTCTCTCTCTCTCTCTCTCTCTCTCTCTCTCTCTCTCTCTCTCTCTCTCTCTCTCTCTCTCTCTCTCTCTCTCCTCCTTCTCTCTCTCTCTCTCCTCTCTCTCTCCTTCTCTCTCTGTCTCTGTCTCTCTCTCCTCTCTCTCTCTCCTTCTCTCTCTCCTTCTCTCTCTCTGTCTCTCTCTCTGTCTCTCTCTCTGTCTCTGTCTCTGTCTCTCTCTCTCTCTCTCTCTCTCTCCAATACGCCTCCCCACCCTTCTAGCACTGACAATGTTACATAGATGGGTAAAAAAACATCTGCAAGAAAATCACCCAGGTCAAAGATCACCAAGGAGCCCCAGAATCATTCTCCTCCTCCTCACTTTTGAAAATCCCGCGCCCTTCTAGCCATAGGTGGGTTTCATGTAAGTTTACCACCGGTTCACCCCGCATGCGCCCGCTCGCTTTATGCAAGAGAACCACATCAATCTACAGAACCACGGCTGCTAGCAAAGCCCCACCCTAGCTCTGCGGATGCACAGAAGGCAGAGGAGAGGAGAGCAGTGGAAATCTACGGGCCAGTCCTTGGGACGGAAGAACCACTGCTGCTAGCGAAGACCCACTCTAGCTCTGTGGATGCGCAGAAGGCAGAGGAGAGGAGAGCAGTGGAAATCTATGGGCCGGTCCTTGGGACGGAAGAGCTACTGCTGCTAGCGAAGCCTCACTCTAGCTCTGCAGATGCACAGAAGGCAGAGGAGAGGAGAGCAGTGGAAATCTATGGGCCAGTCCTTGGGACGGAAGAACCATTGCTGCTAGCGAAGACCCACCCTAGCTTTGCAGATGCTCAGAAGGCAGAGGAGAGGAGAGCAGTGGAAATCTATGGGCCGGTCCTTGGGACGCTTACACACACACACACAAACACACACACAAACGTCCTGCCCACCTGTATAACCATTGAGACACTCGCAGTGAAACATCTCGGCCTCCACGGTGTGGCAGAGTCCGCCGTGGTGGCAGGGGTTGGGCTGGCAAGGGTTGTTGCCACATTCCCCTACCCCGCTGCCGTACAGCACGTCGTCGCCTTTCTCCCGCAGGTCGTACATCTGGTTGTTGACGTCCAGCAGGCGGATGCAGCCCTTCAGGCCAGCGGTGACAGATGTGCGCTCGGCCACCCTAGGAGGGAAACAAACAATATTTCAACTCTCAGAAGTTGGGTTTCCGAAAAACGTCTCACTATATGGCCCAGGAGTGAGGAAATCCCCCTCCTAGACTTAGAGCAATGGGGATTAAATCCCAGCCAAGGTATTTACACAATGTGTATTTACACACAATGCAAAAGCAGCTGGACTTCACACACACACACACACACACACACAGACACACACAGGATCCGATGATGCCGTGGCGTAGCTGATTGTCTCAGCTGATTTATCGGAACCTTTTTTTAAAAACTTTTTTTAGAATTTTACTACCCGAACCGGTAGTAAAAAAAAAATGCTAAAAAAAAAGTTTTTAAAAAGTTCTGATGATCAACTGGGCAACAATCCGCTGTGCGTGTGATTGGAACTTAAAAAAAAAACTTAAAAAAATTTTTTTTACTACCTATTCTCCCAAACCGGTAGCATTTTTTTTACTACCGGTTTGTGTGAACGGGCCCAAACCAGTAGCATTTTTACTACCAGTTGGTGTAAACTGGTAGCATTTCTACTACCGGCTTTGTGAACTAGCCCAAACCGGTAGCATTTTTACTACCAGTTGGTGTGAACTGGCCTGAAGTGGTAGCATTTTTACTACCGGTTCATGTGAACTGGCCCGAACCGGTAGCATTTTTACTACCAGTTGGTGTGAACTGGCCGGAAATGGTAGCATTTTTACTACCGGTTGGTGGGAACCGGCCCAAAGTGGTAGCATTTTTACTACGGTTGGTGGGAACCGGCCAAAAGTGGTAGCATTTTTACTACTGGTTGGTGGGAACCGGCCCAAAGTATTAGCATTTTTACTACCGGTTGGTGTGAACCAGCCTGAACCAGTAGCATTTCTACTACCGGCTTTGTGAACTAGCCCAAACCAGTAGCATTTTTACTACCGGTTGGTGTGAACTAGCCTGAAGTGGTAGCATTTTTACTACCGGTTCATGTGAACTGGCCCGAACCGGTAGCATTTTTACTACCAGTTGGTGTGAACGGGCTCAAACCAGTAGCATTTTTACTACCAGTTTGTGTAAACTGGTAGCCTTTGTACTACCGACTTTGTGAACCAGCCCAAACCGGTAGCATTTTTACTACCGGTTGGTCTGAACCGTCCCGAACCGGTAGCATTTTTACTACCAGTTGGTCTGAACCGTCCCGAATCGGTAGCATTTTTACTACCGGCGTGAAGACACAACATTTACAGCTACCTTGGGAAAGCAAATGAGGTCAGGGGCATCCAGTTGGGAGAACGGGTGGAAAAAAAACAAACTAGCAATCTCCCTGTTGATTTTCAAAAGCTCGTTAAGACTGCAAAAAGGAGCAAATGCAGCAATTTATTGTTGTTAATTCCTTGATTTGATGAGATGCTCGCAGAGTTGTCCTAGTTCTGCATTCCGATGTTGTGGGTCCCTGTTATTATTATTTTTTTCTTTTCAATGTGCTTTAATTACCGTGATGTATATTCATTTCCTTTCTGGCTGCATAATAATAGCAGCTGGGTTACTGCTAATTTTTTTCCCCCTCTTCCGTTTTTGGTTCTTTTTTTTAAAAAAGAAAAATAGTAATTTTTTATTTATTTTTGAACAAACGCAGATAAAACAAACATATCTGAAACAAACATCAAAAGCCATCTTCCGTGACAAATTGTAAATGATAAAAATTGCGTCGGTTAATCACAAAGTTCTATGCATTTCTTCCATAGTCGTTACTCGCTTTTCTTATCAATTATTACAATTATTATCTCTCGACCAGTGGTGGGTTTCAAATTTTTGAGAACCTACTCTGTAGGTGTGGCCTATTTTGTGGGCGTGGCTTGGCAGTCATGTGACAGGGTGGGAGTGGCCACCTTTTAAAATGTGGTGAAACTCATTTAACAACGCTCTTGCTTAGCAACCAAAATTTTGGACTCAATTGTGATGATAAGTTCTTTCTTTCTTTCTTTCTTTCTTTCTTTCTTTCTTTCTTTCTTTCTTTCTTTCTTTCTTTCTTTCTTCCTTCCTTCATCCCTTCCCTTCCCCTTCCTTTCCTTCCTTTCCTTTCCTTCCCGTTGGGTCACTGGCAGCGGCGGGCCAGATTTACTTCCAGGTACGCCGGTGGAACCCCCTCTCACCGGTTCTCTAAATTTCACCAACCGGCTCTCGCGAGTAGGTGCGAACCTGCAGAAACCCACCACTGATCTCAACCTTAATTTAATTGATGGTTTTTACATCCTTTTGTATGTGAAGTAAAAGTTGATAGCCGCTCTGGGTTCAGAACCAGGTGTTACAACTCTGGTCCCGTAACCCGTGTTTGGAAAATAAATGCGGAATAGTGTAATATACCGGACAGTAAAGAGATACGTTGCTTTAACCACAAACAAACTCTAAAACTCTGATAGTAAGAAAATAAATAGTCTTTACTTTGTAGCAACTACAATGCTTCTTCCGACCAAAGATTCTTACTTCTCAAATAATAACAGTCCTTCACCAAACAGAGTTATCTTACAGTGATGTAAAACAAATCCTCCTCCTTCTTCACAGCTTCAGCTTCTCAGTACAGAAATCAAAGGGAATCGAAAGGGGAACGGACTGTGATTCTGAGTTTGCTTTATGGTAGAGCTGAGACTCGCAGCCAATCAGAATTCAAACACAGTTCTTAAAGCTACATAACTCCGTAAGAACATAGGCTCATATATATTGTCAACCCAATATAAGGCTGAATATCCTAACAAAAGTTACAGGATGGTTTTGGTCCTCTGTGGACCGAGGGGCGGCAAAAGTTCAACGCGGGTCTCGGAGACCCTGCGTTGTGTCGGCACGGCTTCGCTCCGCCCTCCCCCCGCTTTTGGTTCTTAAAGAGAGCAATCCAGGGAGTCCTCAACCTACAACTTAACATTCTGAAATTACTCACAGGGCGATTTGGTCTTCCGGGGCCCCTCCGACAAAGAGATCGGTGTCGAGGTTCAGCCCATCGGTTCCGCTCGGGCTCTCGCCGTGCACGTGGGGCTCCCCGTCCACGGACAGCACGCCGTTCCTGCGGTTGCGGTTGACCACCAGCGCATGCCACTGGCCAGGCTCAACGGGCACCTTGCTGGTGATCACGCCTGTCCCCGAGCCGGTGTTGAACCTGGGTAGAGATTGTCAACAGGTTTGAACGAGAGTTACGGAGCGGTCACCCACCCTGCTGCCTAGTTCAGTGGCACCCCAAGCTTTTGGACCTCAGGGACTGGTTTTCTTCTGACCCAGCTCCCCAACATACAGCAAACCCTCTGAAATGAAATCAATGATTCCTTGATTAGGAATGCTGGCAGCCCCAGAGAAAAGTTTCTCCCTCGCCGCAGGCTAACAAGTTTCTCCAGCAGGGAGATGATGTCTGCCACAGCTAGCAGTGGTGGCTCTTCTGTCCCAAGGACCGGCCCATAGATTTCCACTGCTCTCCTCTCCTTTCTGTGCATCCCCAGAGCTAGGGTGGAACTTCACTAGCAGCGTTAGCTCTTCCGTCCCAAGGACCGGCCCCTAGATTTCCACTGCTCTCCTCTCCTCTGCCTTCTGTACATCCGCAGAGCTAGGGTGGGGCTTCGCTAGCAGTAGTGGCTCTTCCGTCCCAAGGACTAGCCCCTAGATTTCCACTGCTCTCCTCTCCTCTGCCTTCTGTACATTCGCAGAGCTAGGGTGGGGCTTCGCTAGCAGTAGTGGCTCTTCCGTCCCAAGGACCGGCCCCTAGATTTCCACTGCTCTCCTCTCCTCTGCCTTCTGTACATCCGCAGAGCTAGGGTGGGGCTTCGCTAGCAGTAGTGGCTCTTCCGTCCCAAGGACCGGCCCCTAGATTTCCACTGCTCTCCTCTCCTCTGCCTTCTCAGGCACTAGACCCAGCTGTTCCTCCTATTCCTCATCCGCTACCTCCAGACCTGGGAGCTGTTGACTCTCCATCTGAGGGCTGACGGATGGCTCAGGCACCACCTCTCTCTCTCTCTCTCTCTGATAGCTCCATTCCCTCTTCCCCCTCGGAGCGTTCAGGTTGCCTTGTTGCTGACCCTGACTCCCATGCCACCACCTCTTCCTCTGATTCGGCTGCTGGACGGGCCGGCGTCCTGATTCCCGCTTCAAGAAAAGCCTTTCCAGCCTTCCCTCTCCTACTCCTCAAGGACTTCACCACCTGTCAGGCCATCCCTCACCTGAGCTCCACAAATCCATTGACCAGCGCCAGGGAGACGAAGTCCTTCCCGCGGTTCTGCCCATTGTAGAGGAGCAGCCCGCTGAGCTCGGAGGCCCGGAATTCCATGGCGATGCGCACGGTGTGGTAGGCCTTCATCATTTTGAACGCCAGGTAGGACTTCCCACCGAAGCTGGGGATGAAGTATCGGATGGCTGCGACGGGCAGAGAATACACGCAGAACGGTGTGCGTTAGGATCAAGAAGAGTTAACAGATTAACAGAGTTGGAAGGGGACCTTGCAGGTTGTCTAGTCCAACCCTCAGCCCAAGCAGGAGACCCTCCTTCTGCCTCTACCTAGGATCGAACTCACAACCTCCTGACTGTGAGGCAAGAAAGCCAGGAGGCTGCAGGGAGGGAAGGGGGAATTTCGCCAGGGAGCCTGCACTGTTCCTTATTCAAGCAAAAAGCTTTTAATCCACAGGGATAAAAGCACCTTTAAATAAATAAATAAATAAATAAATAAATAAACTCTCACCATGTGCTTTCCATCTCATCTGTTCCCTTGAGCGTGTTGCAGGACAAAAAAGGCCCCTTTCTTTACAAAAACGTAGCTGTGATGCATTTCCCCATTCCCCCACCACCCACTTTGGCTTCGAATGCCCCATTCATCCGAAAAGCAGGAATGCACTTGGAGCCTTCTCAATAGCATCCCCCGCCCCACCCTCCTGCGAGACCACTTGGCCGTATAATGCGGTCGCTTTGTTCTCGGGATGCCTGGCGCTTAGAGCCATTTGGGGAGAGGGGGGGAAGGGGGGGGAGACAGAAACACCAGCCATAAATAAATCAAGATACAGGAGCTGAACAGCAGCAACGGGGTAGACGAAGACCTCCTCTTCCTCCTCTAGGCCTGGGGGGTGCTGACTCTCCATTGGAGGGCTGATGGACGGCCCAGGCTCCGCCTCTCTCTCTCTCTGCCAGCTCCATTCCCTCTTCCCCCTCGGAGCGCTCAGGTTGCCCTGATGCTGACCCTGACTCCCACACCGCCTCCTCCTCCTCCTCCTCCTCCTCCGATTCGGCTGCTGGAGGGGCCGCCCATAACCCATAACCAGCCATTCCGTTCACGAATTGTTCTCACCGTCTAGAAATGTCATCCTTGCACTTACATTTCTCACAAACCGCTCCTCCTCTTCCGGCAGGGCAGCTGCAAGTGAAGTCCCGGCCGTCGTCCTCGCAGGTGCCACCATGCAAGCAGGGGTGAGAGTCGCAGGGACGCGGGGGCTTCTTGGTGGTGGGTGCAGGCCGCAGGGGCTTCTTCCGGTCCGTGGAGGCTGGCAGGGTGGTGCTGGGCTTTTTGGTGGTGGCTCCCCCGGAGGATTTCCCGTTCAGCCATCCTGGATTCAGATTCCGGGGAGTGGTGGTGTTGGGGAACCTCTGGGAGCTGGCGGCCGTGGGAGCCATCGTGGTGGCGATCGTGGTCGTGGTGGTCGTGGTGAAGAGCTGAGGGATCCAGTCTAGAACGAGAACAAGAGGAAGCGGGGAGGGTTGGAATGAAACGTTGGAACTCGCCGTCACAAGACAACCGCGATGGGGAGAAGGCTTAAGAGGGAAGAGGTATTATATATACAGTGTAATATCATATGACATGGGCAGGGGTGAAATCCAGCAGGTTCTGACAGGTTCTGGAGAACCGGTAGCGGAAATTTTGAGTAGTTCAGAGAACCGGCAAATGCCATCTCTGGCTGGCCCCAGAGTGCAATGGGAGATTTTGCAACATCCTTCCCCTGGAGTGGAGAGGAAAGGAGATTTTGCAGTATCCTTCCCCTGGAGTGGAGAGGAAAGGAGATTTTGCAGTAACCTTTCCCTGGAATGGAGAGGAATGGAGATTTTGCAGTATCCTTCCCCTGGAATGGAGAGGAATGGAGGTTTTGCAGTATCCTTCCCCTGGAGTGGGGAGGGAATGGGGATTTTGCAGTATCCTTCCCCTGCAGTGGGGAGGGAATGGATATTTTACAGTAACCTTTCCCTGGAGTGGATAGGAATGGAGATTTTGCAGTATCCTTGCCCTGGAATGGAGAGGAATGGAGATTTTGCAGTATCCTTCCCCTGGAATGGAGAGGAATGGATATTTTACAGTATCCTTCCCCTGGAATGGAGAGGAATGGAGATTTTGCAGTATCCTTCCCCTGGAATGGAGAGGAATGGAGATTTTGCAGTATCCTTCCCCTGGAATGGAGAGGAATGGAGATTTTGCAGTATCCTTCCCCTGCAGTGGGGAGGGAATGGAGATTTTGCAGTATCCTTCCCCTGGAATGGAGAGGAATGGAGATTTTGCAGTATCCTTCCCCTGGAATGGAGAGGAATGGAGATTTTGCAGTATCCTTCCCCTGGAATGGAGAGGAATGGATATTTTGCAGTATCCTTCCCCTGCAGTGGGGAGGGAATGGAGATTTTACAGTAACCTTCCCCTGCAGTGGGGAGGGAATAGATATTTTACAGTAACCTTTCCCTGGAGTTGAGAGGAATGGAGATTTTGCAGTATCCTTCCCCTGCAGTGGGGAGGGAACGGATATTTTACAGTATCCTTCCCCTGGAGTGGGGAGGGAATGGATATTTTACAGTATCCTTCCCCTGCAGTGGGGAGGGAACGGATATTTTACAGTATCCTTCCCCTGGAGTGGGGAAGGAATGGAGATTTTGCAGTATCCTTCCCCTGGAGTGGGGAAGGAATGGAGATTTTGCAGTATCCTTCCCCTGGAATGGAGAGGAATGGAGATTTTGCAGTATCCTTCCCCTGGAATGGAGAGGAATGGATATTTTGCAGTATCCTTCCCCTGCAGTGGGGAGGGAATGGAGATTTTACAGTAACCTTCCCCTGCAGTGGGGAGGGAATAGATATTTTACAGTAACCTTTCCCTGGAGTTGAGAGGAATGGAGATTTTGCAGTATCCTTCCCCTGCAGTGGGGAGGGAACGGATATTTTACAGTATCCTTCCCCTGGAGTGGGGAGGGAATGGATATTTTACAGTATCCTTCCCCTGCAGTGGGGAGGGAACGGATATTTTACAGTATCCTTCCCCTGGAGTGGGGAAGGAATGGAGATTTTGCAGTATCCTTCCCCTGCAGTGGGGTGGAAAGAAAAAGAGAAGGAAGGAGATGGAAATAGGAAGGAAGGAATAAGCGAGGGAGGGTCCGAAGGAGGAATGGAACGAAATGAAGGAGGGAGAGAGATGGGAATGGAGAGGAAGGAAGGAAGAAAGGGGGAGGGAGGGAGGGAGGGAGGGAGGAAGGAAGGAGAGAGATGGGAATGGAGAGAAAGGACGGTATTAAAATGGGGGGGGGGGAGGGAGGGAAGGAAAAGGAAGGAGGAAGGAAGGGGAGGGAGGAAGGAAGGAGAGAGGGAGGCATGGAGGGCCAGAGGGAAGGTCCGAAGGAGGAACGGAGCAAAAAGAAGGAAGGAAGGAAAGAGAAAGAGAGGAGGGTAAAAAAGGAGGAAAGAAAGAAAAAAAAGCTACCAAAGTCCATGAACTTGATGTTCTCTTGCTGAGGTCTCTTCACCAAGATGGTTTTCTTCTTTGAACTTTTGATCTGCTTCAGAAGAGCCCGCTGGATGTCGGCAGCCACGTACGAAGTCGCTGCAAATATCAAGGAAAAGATATTGGGGCCTTGGGGTGGGTGGGTGGGTGGGGGGAAGGCATCCTCCACCTTGAAGCCAGCAAACAACACACACACACACACGCTCTCCCCCCCCCCCCGACTGCGCTCGGCTTCCCTTCCCTTTCGTTCCGCTGAGCAAAAGACACGCCTTAAAAGGCCTTTCGAAAGCGAAAAGCCAAAGAACGGATTTTTGACGGCGGTTTCAGAGGCTTTGAACTAAGAACAGGCCCTTGGGCTCCAAAGGAAAGGAAGAAGAGGAAAAATCAAATCAAATAAAAAGGGATTTGGAACGCTGATCCGCCTAAAAAAGAAAACATTGGGAAAATTGTCGGCATCGTTTTGCCAACCTTTTCCAGCAAACAAACATCACTCCCGGGCGGAAAAAAAATAAAAATAAATCCAGACTTTATTCTAACCTCCAGCTTCCCTCAATCCTTCGGCTTTAAGAATGGAGAGAACGGTAGCCATAAGGTAAAGATTCCCCTCGCATAAGTGTGCTGGTCGTTCCCGACTCTAGGGGGCCGCTGCTCCTCTCCGTTTCAAAACCGAAGAGCCAGCGCTGTCCGGAGACGTCTCCGGGGTCATGTGGCCGGCAGGACTCAACGCCCGAAGGGGCAAGGAACTCTGTTCCCTTCCCACCCAAATTTGTGGTTCCTATTTTTCTACTTGCATTGTTGATGTGCTTTCGAACAGCGAGGTTGGCAGAAGCCGGAACAAGTCACGGGAGCTCCCTCCGTTACGCGGCGCTGGGGATTCAAACCGACGAACGGCCGACCTTTCTGATCGACAAGCTCGGCGTCTGAGCCCCTGAGCCACCTAACGTCCCCTGGCAAAAGGACAGTACACATTCTTAGCCTTTCAATTCCCATCATCCTTGACCCCTGGGTCGCCAGGCGAGAAAAGATGGGAGTTTTGGGGTCACAGACCCAGCCTGAGTGGCATTGAAGTGAAAGAATGGCCCCAAGGCTAGGGAAAAAAGCTCTCTGCTCCCTTTTCAACCCGGTCTACCTTGCAGGGTTGTTATGGCAGTGGGAAACGGGAGGAGCGTTTAGACCAGAGGTTCCCAAACTTGGCAACTTTAAGACTTGTGGACTTCAACTCCCAGAATTCTCCAGCCAGTGGACTTCAACTCCCAGAATTCTCCAGCCAGTGGACTTCAACTCCCAGAATTCTCCAGCCAGTGGACCTCAACTCCCAGAATTCTCCAGCCAGTGGACCTCAACTCCCAGAATTCTCCAGCCAGTGGACTTCAACTCCCAGAATTCTCCAGCCAGTGGATTTCAACTCCCAGAATTCTCCAGCCAGTGGATTTCAACTCCCAGAATTCTCCAGCCAGTGGACTTCAACTCCCAGAATTCTCCAGCCAGTGGACTTCAACTCCCAGAATTCTCCAGCCAGTGGACCTCAACTCCCAGAATTCTCCAGCCAGTGGACTTCAACTCCCAGAATTCTCCAGCCAGTGGACTTCAACTCCCAGAATTCTCCAGCCAGTGGACCTCAACTCCCAGAATTCTCCAGCCAGTGGACTTCAACTCCCAGAATTCTCCAGCCAGTGGACCTCAACTCCCAGAATTCTCCAGCCAGTGGACTTCAACTCCCAGAATTCTCCAGCCAGTGGACCTCAACTCCCAGAATTCTCCAGCCAGTGGACTTCAACTCCCAGAATTCTCCAGCCAGTGGACTTCAACTCCCAGAATTCTCCAGCCAGCATAGCTGGCTGGAGATTTCTGGGAGTTGAAGTCCACAAGTCTTAAAGTTGCCAAGTTTGGGAACCTCTCGTTTAGACAGTGTGGCTGAGGAATTCTGGGAGTTGAACTCCACAGATAGCAAAGAGGGCATATATGTCTGTTCTGACCGAGGCTTCCCGAGAGTCGGAAGCCAACTCCTGGTCCCGACAAACCCCCCTTTTATTCATTGGCTGTGAATTCTGCTCCTTCACATCCAGCAAAGTCTTTCGAGGGAGGATTTACGGTCACAGACCTTATCTGGCTTGGAGAGCTGCCAGGTTGGTATCTGCAGAACTTGGCCAGGAGTCTCGGAGAGTCACGATGAAGCGAACGAATGGTCTCCTGCAAACTCCACTCCCCTTTCGCTCCTGTGTTGACCCCCGTTCCTTAGCTGTTCCCTTTGTCTGGCCACTCTGCGCATGCGCACCCTGGGAACAGGCTCCAGCTGTTCTTCTGCCTCACGGATATCCGACTCCGAAGGAAGCTGATAACTGGCATAAGGCCCTGCCCCCCCCTCTCTGCCTCCTTTACTTTACTTTTACTTTATTTCAATTTATATACCGCCCTTTTCACCAAAAAAAAGGGACTCAGGGCGGTGCACAGAAAGATAAAACCCCCCACACAATATACAAAATATAAAAAACAATTAAACTAGTAGAGCTGTGCTAAAATTTAAATAAATAATTAAAACCCCTAAATAACGAATTAAAATATTCCCTAGTCTATGTCAGGCCGGCTAGGTGAAAGAAAAGAGCTTTTACCATCCGACGGAAGAGGCGTAGGTCCGTGATGGTGCGGATATCGGGGGGGGGGGGGGGAAGGTCGTTCCAGAGAGTCGGACCCGCCACAGAGAAGGCTCTTCCCCTGGGGGTCGCCAGTCGGCATTGACCGGCTGACGGCACCCTGAGAAGGCCACCTCTGTGGGAGCGGACAGGTCTGACACAGAGCCCTCCTCAGAGCCTTCCCCAGACTCCAGGACTGGCCCAGGTTCCTCCCCAACCCTCCTCACTATCCGAATCTGCTCCCAGCTCTACTGACCACTGGCGGGCCACCCCCCTGCTCAATGATTGAATTCAAACCAACCAAACCGATCAATCCTAGTCTAACTAAGACATGCGCCTGCCTCAGGGGGCCGAACCAGGTGTAGACTCACCTGGGTCAAAATGAGACTCCACAATCACCCTGACGGCGCTGCTTTGGCCCAAGTGTCGCACCTGGATGCTCCTGAAATCCCTCTTGACCTCCGAGTTGCGGAAAAGCTCATCCAGCTGCCAGAAAAATGAAAGGAAACAACGCCGACAACACATTTAGAGACCAGCGGTGTTCTGATATCTCAGGCGGCTGCCCCAAAGAAGAGGGAGTCAAGCTATTCTCCAAAGCACCCCAGGGCAGGACAAGAAGCAATGGAGGGAAACTAATCCAGGAGAGAAGCAACCGAGAATTTAAGGAGAAATTTCCTGACAGTGAGAACAATGAACCAGTGGAAGAGAAGTTGCCTCCAGAAGTTGTGAATGCCCCAACACTGCAAGTCTTTAAGAAGAGGTTGGACAACCCTTTGAAGTGGTGTAGGGTTTCCTGCCTAAGCAGGGGGTTGGAAAAGAAGACCTCCAAGGTCCCTTCCAACTCTTCTCTTCTCTTCTCTTCTCTTCTCTTCTCTTCTCTTCTCTTCTCTTCTCTTCTCTTCTCTTCCCTTCCCTTCCCTTCCCTTCCCTTCCCTTCCCTTCCCTTCTCCTCTCCTCTCCTCTCCTCTCCTCTCCTCTATTCTATAGAGCTGAGGCGACGCAGTGGTTAGAGTGCAGTACTGCAGGCTCCTTCTGCTGCCTGCCTGCAATTTGGCAGTTCGAATCTCACCAGGCTCAAGGTTGACTCAGCCTTCCGTCCTTCTGAGGTGGGTGAAAAGGGGACCCAGATTGCTGGGGGCAAGAGGCTGGCTCTATAAATCACTTAGAGAGGGCTGTAAAAGCCCTGTAAAATGGTATATGTTCTATTACTTTCTTTCTTTCTTTCTTTCTTTCTTTCTTTCTTTCTTTCTTTCTTTCTTTCTTTCTTTCTTTCTTTCTTTCTTTCTTTCTTTCTTTCTTTCTTTCTTTCTTTCTCTCTCTCTCTCTTTCTTCCCTTGCTCCCTCCCAGTGGTTAGAATGCAGTATTGCAGGCTGACTCTGCCCACTGCCCGCAGTTCAATCCTGAGCATCTCAAGGTTGACTCAGCCTTCCGTCCTTCCGAGGTGGGTCAAATGGGGACCCAGATTGTTTGGGGGGGGGGGGCAAGAGGCTGGCTCTTTCAACCGCTTAGAGGGGACTGTAAAAGTCCTATAAAGCAGTATATAAGTGCTGTTACTATCTTCCTCCCTCCCTCCCTCCTTTGCTCCCACCCAGTGGTTAGAATGCAGTATTGCAGGCTGACTCTGCTCACTGCCAGGAATTCAGTCCTGACCATCTCAAGGTTGACTCAGCCTTCCGTCCTTCCAAGTTAGGTAAAATGAGTGGGAAAAAGCCCCAGGTTTTTTTTTTTCTCTTTCGGTGCTCGCTTACCACACTTTCAATGCTCCGGGCCGTCTCTCCAAACAGCTCCGATTTGGGATCGGCCATTTCCGGGGTGTAGAACAATTCCTGGCCTTCCACCTCTTCCAAAATCAGGACTCCCTGAAAGACTTTGGTGGCTGCAGGGAAGAGACAAAGCCAGGCAGGAAACGGTTGGCGCAAGGAAGCAAAGCGACCCAGGAATCTATCGCGGTTGATCTACCGAGTGTTCGACACCCCAACGGTTAAGAGTGTTCAGTCCCTTGGCAGAGAGGGAGAAGCGGCGAGATGGCGGCAGATGAGCAGCGGGGTTGAGGGTTAGTCTGAATGAAATCAGAAGGTGGCTTATGGGGAGGGTTAGTACTTTGAAGTGGGGGCCAGAGAGCCCAAAGGGTGAGAACTGGCCAGAGTTTACCATACAAAGTTCCTCCAAGTTGCAGCCTGGGTGGGGGCCTTCCTGGAGTGGCTGGGTAACGAGAGAAAGAAGGTTAGCTGGGGCAGAGAGAGAGAGAGAGAGAGAGAGAGAGAGATAAAACTACTAGGGAGAAAAAGAGGAAGGGAGGGATTACTAGCATGCAGACACGGAAACAAAAGAGGGAGGTAGAAGGGAAGGAGGAGTAAGAGAAAGGGAAGGAGAAAAGAGAAAGGGAGGAGGAATAAGAAAAAGGGAAGGAAGAATAAGAGAAAGGGAAGGAGGAATAAGGAAGGGAAGGAGGAGTAAGAGAAAGGGAAGGAGAAAAGAGAAAGGGAGGAGGAATAAGAAAAAGGGAAGGAAGAATAAGAGAAAGGGAGGAGGAATAAGAAAAAGGGAAGGAAGAATAAGAGAAAGGGAAGGAGGAATAAGGAAGGGGAGTAAGAGAAAGGGAAGGAGTAAAGAGAAAGGGAGGAGGAATAAGAAAAAGGGAAGGAAGAATAAGAGAAAGGGAAGGAGGAATAAGAGAAAGGGAAGAAAAGAGGGAAGAATAAGAGAAAGGGAAGGAGGAATAAGAGAAAGGGAAGGAGGAATAAGGGAAAGGGAAGGAGGAATAAGAGAAAGGGAAGGAGAAAAAGAAAGCCAGTCCTTCCATCTCCTTCCTTCCTCCTTCCTCTCCTTCCTCCCTTCATCTTTCCTCCCTTCCATCACTCAGTCCTTCCTTCCTTCCTTCCTTCCTTCCTTCCTTCCTTCCTTCCTTCCTTCCTTCCTTCCTTCCTTCCTTCCTTCCTTCTGCAAAAGCCTACTGGAATCCGAGCGCACGCCTCTCATCTCGCTCTTCACATTGTCTGCAGGGGCTAAGGTGCTCTACCACTCATCTCACCAATGTGCCCTTTTGGCTCGGCAGCCGGGCGGAACGTTAGCAAGTTTCCAGCTGAATGAATCTTCCTCTGAAAGGGAAGGAAATCTTTCCGTGCCCCACATTTTATGGATCAGCGGAGAGCTTAGTGGGCCAGGGAAGGTTGCAAGATCCCTTAGCTGACCCAAAATGGAATCTTTATCCCCCCAGGATGAAACCGGGAGGCTAAAGACGGGCGTCTCTAGGGAGGAAACACCTGGAGCAGAATGAAGACAGAGGGACTGTTATGCTTGCACCCTAAACGCAGGCACAGCCTCAATTCTTAGTGTTTTCTGGGGGGCTCTGAATACCCGAGTTGGGCTACCTTGCTGGGCTATCACGGTACGGAACAAAATGCTTTGATCTCCCTCTCTTAAAGCCCCCGGAGCAAAGGTGAGGCCGGTATAACGGATCATTAGAACTGCAGAAAATAACAATGGCTGCCAACCTGCCTTCCATGGAGGACCTGAACGCTGCAGGAGTCAAAAAGAGGGCTGTGGAAATAGCCACCAACCCCTTGCATCCTGGACGTAAATCGTTTCAACGTCTACCCTCAAAACGAGGCTACAGAGCACTGCACACCAAGACCACCAGACACAAGGACAGCCCCCCCCCCCCCCCCCGGTATCCCCAATGCCATCACTCTGCTAAACAACCAATCCCAAGGCTGTCAAATTGTCTACTAAGACTGTACTACTATTCTTCTTCTCATCCTTCCTAGTACCTATCTCTTCCCACGTATGAGTATAACCCTGTTGCTTGCATCTTTACGATTTATAGGGTTTCATTGAGCTTCCTAGTAGGATTTTGAGTGCTTATTTAGTATCCTGCAACTATCCCGAAGTGTTGCATCTTATGATTCTTGAGGAATATTCTTTTTTTGTACACTGAGAGCTTATGCAAATTCCTTGTGTGTCTAATCACACTTGGCCAATAAAGAATCAATCTATCTATCTATCTATCTATCTATCTATCTATCTATCTATCTATCTATCTATCTATCTATCTATCTATCTATCTATCTAGCTAGCTAGCTAGCTATCCATCCATCTATCATCTATCCATCTATCACCTACCTACCTACCTGCCTACCTACCTACCTACCTACCTACCTACCGACCGTATCTATCTCTGTATCCATCTATATATCATTTCTCTTATCTAATTTTCCATCCACCCCACCCCACCCCACCCCACCCCACCCCACCCCACCCCACCCCATATCTATCTATCTATCTATCTATCTATCTATCTATCTATCTATCTATCTATCTATCTATCTATCTATCTATCTATCTATCTATCTATCTATCTATCCATCCGTCATCTATCTATCACCTACCTACCTGCCTACTGTATCTATCTCTGTATCCATCTATATATCATTTCTCTTATCTAATTTTCCATCCATCCCATCCCATCCCATCCCATCTCTGTCTGTCTGTCTATCTATCTATCTATCTATCTATCTATCTATCTATCTATCTATCTATCTATCTATCTATCTATCTATCTATCTATCTATCTATCTATCATCTATCTATCTATCTATCTATCATCTATCTATCTATCTATCTATCTATCTATCTATCTACAAAAATGACTGCGTGTGTGTGTGTGTAAGTTCCAGCATAACTCTGGAACCCCTCGAGCAATTTCAACCAAACTTCGTGCACAGATGACTCACTCTCTGGAAACAAATACTCTGGGGAGATAAGACTCCCCCAATACACTCGTGTGTGTGTGCGTTCTGTTAAGATACAGCCTCTCGTGCCTTCAAATGGCTTCTACTGTTCTGCCGTAAAATGGCTTCTACTGTACAGCGTAGTGGAGTTGCCCTGGTAACGACTTCACAGTACTCCACCAGGGGGCTCCCTCTGGTAAGGGGGAAAATCCAACATTAGAGATCACGTTTGCTCCAGACGTTTCCCCCCCCTTATAAATCAATACCCAGGCAACGCCAGGTGATTGGCTAGTAAAGAAATCAAGAATGAAGAAAGAAATCAGCAACCCCTTGATCTGAAAAAAAATCACGGCCCGATCAACTCGACTCATTTGAAATGCCTCGGGTGGTGATTTGAGTTTGGTCAAAGAGACCCTGAGAATTGCACCTGGGCAGGACGGCCCCCACGTTTTCCTCCTCACCTTCCCCTAAGCTGACCGCCCACAGAGGGACGCGGCTTGGCTTACTTCTCGGGGCTACTTTTCCTAGAGTTTTGTGTTCCCAGGGTGAAGCCAAGCATCCGCGAAAGAAAAGGAAGTGGTTTACCTGGGCAATTACTTCCTTCGGCGTCCGCGGCCGGCGTCTTGCCGTCCGAGCAGCACCCCAGAGGGCTGTTGTAACAGGTGGCTCGCTCGATCAGGTGGGGACTTGGCACCGTTACGTCTTCCATTTCTTCCTCCCCTGTTCGGCCACAGAGAGAAGGTTACCATCACAAGACTACAAGAGCTCTGGGGTCTTTATAAAATCTCCGCGTTAAAATCCCTGCTCAATCTCCTTGTCATTTTTCAGGGACTATCAGTAAGGGAAGACAAAATGACCTATGCAAAGGATACCACAATTGATGATTGGAGGGGGGGGGGGGGAAGAGAGAAAAAATTGCTTCTTTTCTACAGTAGCCCAAATTGTGATCCGCAGAAAAATTATATATTTTTATATTGCGCTGAATCAGGGGGTCCTCAAACTACTTCCCCTGGGACGGATACGTGCAACGAACGCTTGTGTTGCTGCAGAGAGTCTCCCCCTTCCGGGTTTTTTTGTGCGGGTCGGAGGAGGGGGGGCAAGAAATTCCCACTTGGGATCTGCTTCGGCCTCCTTTTTATGTGATGCAAACGAGTGTGGATGTTCTTTGCTTGGCTACTTCTCCACTAACTTGCATCACATCACAAGGCATTGAAAGGCCAGGGCTCAGACAGACGAGCCCACTTCAAAGCACACGGACGATGTCTCCTTGAATGGTGACGAAATATTAGGCCAGTGCTCTGAGAGACGAGCCCAATTCAAAGCACACGGACGATGTCTCCTTGAATGGTGATGAAATGTTAGGCCAGTGCTCTGAGAGACGAGCCCAATTCAAAGCACACGGACGATGTCTCCTTGAATGGTGATGAAATATTAGGCCAGTGCTCTGAGAGACGAGCCCAATTCAAAGCACACGGACGATGTCTCCTTGAATGGTGACGAAATATTAGGCCAGTGCTCTGAGAGACGAGCCCAATTCAAAGCACACGGACGATGTCTCCTTGAATGGTGATGAAATATTAGGCCAGTGCTCTGAGAGACGAGCCCAATTCAAAGCACACGGACGATGTCTCCTTGAATGGTGACGAAATATTAGGCCAGTGCTCTGAGAGACGAGCCCAATTCAAAGCACACGGACGATGTCTCCTTGAATGGTGATGAAATATTAGGCCAGTGCTCTGAGAGACAAGCCCAATTCAAAGCACACGGACGATGTCTCCTTGAATGGTGACGAAATGTTAGGCCAGTGCTCTGACGGACGAGCCCAATTCGAAGCACACGGACGACGTCTCCTCAAATGGTGATGAAATGTTTGCCGCCAAATTGCCAAGCTCGGAGCTCAGACCAACAGCCCAATTTTGAGCCGTTCGGCAGCACTAATGGAGCGACCCCAGTGCCCCTTAAGGAAGGCCAGGCACCGACACACGGAGCTAAGGTGTGCAACATACCTGCAGAGCTGGTCCCGCTGCCTTCCTGATCTCCGCTGGTGCCCAGTTCTGGATCTCCGCTGCCTTCGGCGCTGCTCGATTCAACATAAGCCATCTGAGTGGCAGGGAACACGGGGGCTGTCAGGAGGGGTCTGGCAGTGGTCTGGCGGATGCCCTGAGTCGTCCAGGGAAGAGTGGACAGGATAGCAGGCTTGGTTATCCTTCGAGTGGCTGGCTGGCTCTGGCGGGAAACGTAGTCTTCTGAATGCCAGGGAGAGGAGGATGTCCTGGTCAGCTCGGGAGCCACTGTTGTGATTTGGGGGGCCAGAGGGGGAACAGAGTCCAAAGGCCGTTGGGTTGCAGGTGGGGTAGGATGGCTGGCATGGGATTCTGAAAGAGAAACAAAAGGAGACAATGCGGCATAAGGGGCCAGGAAGAGAGAAACTTCTCAAGGCACATCTTGCCTTGAAGGGGTAGCCAAGAAAACTTAATGAATGGACCCCGGAATGAATCAATCCGAGGTTCACACTTCAGGTCCAAATATTGGCATGTTTTGACCCATGGTGCAAAGAACCAGCTCCTTTGAGAAGATTCCTGTGTTGAGAAATATAGAAGGAAAAGAGAAGATAGGGATGACCAGCAATCAGCAGGGTGGACTCCGTTCCAATGCACCATGGGACGACTTGAAGGACCACGTTGGGGAGAGATCCTCTTTGGAGGAGGTCTAGCACATGTTCCTTAGAGTTGACACTGACTTGGTGGCCCATAATCAGCCAGTCAAATCATCCGTCCATCCTTCCATCCATCCAATCCCATTCCACCCATGCATCCAACCATCTATCCCATCCCATCCATCCATCATCCCATCCATCCATCTATCCATCCATCCAATCCCATTCCATCCATGCATCCAACCATCTATCCCATCCCATCCATCCATCATCCCATCCATCCATCCATCCAATCCCATTCCATCCCATCCATGCATCCAACCATCTATCCCATCCATCCATGCATCCATCCATGCATCCATCTCATCCCATTCCATGCATCCATCCCATCCCATCCATCCATCCATCCAATCCCATTCCATCCATCCATCCATCCATCCATCCATCCTTCCAACCATCCATCCATCCATCCATCCATCCATCCATCCATCCATCCATCCATCCAACCATCTATCCCATCCATCCCTTGGGCTCGTCTGTCCAGCATCTTACAAAAAGTGGAGAAGACTCAAAGTTCTCCAAATCAATTTTATCTAGTTATCGCACCCCCCAAAGAGATCAAAACCAAAGAGACTGGGTGACTAATCGGTATGAAGATGGAACTACAGTTTTCTTTGAGGGGGGAAAGAAGAAGAGGAAGAGGAGGAGGAGGAGGAGGAGGAGGAGGAGGAGGAGGAAGGAGGAGGAGGAGGAGGAGGAGGAGGAGGAGGAGGAGGAGGAGGAGGAGGAGGAGGAGGAGGAGGACTTGGAAAGCAAACTGTTGCCTGGCACCTATTGGTGATGGGAGGATTCATCGAACCAATTAGAGGCGATACAACATCCAGTTTCCAAAGCTTCTTTCAAAGCGTGATCCCCTCCCCATTTCTCCTGGGTTCCCCCCCCCCCCCCTCTGCCAGTTTAATTTTAGCTCGGGCAAATACTTCAGATCACCTTGCATATCACACGCCAAAATCAATAACTCCTCATCAAGAAACCGGGCTCCGCAAAGCAGGCGCAAGAGCCTCAGAACACATTCTGAGACCTGATTTTCCCACAATTACGAGATCACAACGTGAAGCTCGGCACGTGTGTGTTCTCTCTCTCTCTCTCTCTCTCTCTCTCTCTCTCTCTCTCTCTCTCTCTCTCTCTCTCTCTCACACACACACACACACACACACACACACACACACACACACACACGACTCTGGCTTTAGCCCACTCTCACAAAACTCAAGAAGAGTTTGAAAGCTCGGGCGATGTGTTGTTCTTGTTTGTTTTTTTAACACAGTGGCAACTTTTGCCCCCCCATGATTTCGTTAAGTGGGACGGTCCCCCAAAACCAACCGGTTGGATTTCTGGAATGATGAATTGGGGGTGGGTGGGCGGAGTTTCAACCCATTGTGAAAGGATAGAAGAGAATATTGGCAGCTCAGGGTTAAACCCTGGAAATCCTGGGTGCTCCTTGAGATGGTCGTGGCCCGCCAGTGGCCATTAGAGCTGGCAGCAGATTCGGACAGTGAGGAGGGTTGGGGAGGAAGATGGGCTAGTCCTGGAGTCGGGGGGGAAGGCTTTGAGGAGGGCTCTGTGTTGGAGGCAGAGAGGGGGCCAGACTGTCAATCAGCTGCCTTCAGAGTCAGACATCAGTGAGGCAGAAGAACAGCTGGAGCCTGTTCCGAGTGTGCGTATGCGCAGAGTGGCCAGACAAAGGGAACAGCTAAAGAACAGGGGTCAACTTGGGAGGAAGGCAACAGGAGCGAAAGGGGAGTGGAGCTTAGAGAGGGCTGGAAAGCAACAGAAAGCGGTGTATAAGTCTAAGGGTTATTGCTATTGCTTGGTCTAAGCGCTCAGGTGTTCAAATGGGGACTCACCTGCGCACTGGCCCAGGTGCTTCACCTCTATGACCTTCCCTTGCCGGCATGCGATGGTCTTCAACTGGCACTGGTCACCATAGGTCACCCCGTCAGAGCCACAGACCTAAACGGTAGGACGTAGGGAGACGGGAAGAGAAGGAATAGTGGTTAGGTAGGGAGGAGACGAAAGCTTAAACCTGGAGAATTTGGTGGTGGTGGTGAAATTGATTGTGCTCCTTGTCTGCACTACCTCGCAGGGCTGACCGAAGAGACCATGCTATGAGGACAAATCAGTGCCCTTACTCGCTGGATTACAGAGGGGCGAGGGAATTCCCACATCTCAAGCTCTTGAATTCAATATAGATATAAAACCAGAAATATTCTTGTTAGGTCTATGGCCAGAAAACTATAATAAAGGGACTGTATACCCTAAAATAAGTGTAAGTATTCTGCTATGCCTTTTCTATGGTGGGAAAATGGGATTGCACAGAGTTAGATGAGAGGTAGCCATAACAACATTCTTTCCAGAAAGCCAAGGTCATCCTTTGTCTTTGCACCTCTGCACCTGACGGGAACTGGATGGGTGGAAGCTGCCAGCGCGGCAGTGGGGAGATTGGACCATGGGATGGCCTTGTGGGTGTGGGGGGCAAGATCTTGGACTTTCAACTGGGTGGGGAAATCTTTTCAGATTCGGGTTTCCCCAGATGTGCCACCATGGCTCTCTTAATAAATTGGAACTTTGAGCAATCCTTTGCCTCAGCCTCTGATTTACTTTTGGATGCTATTTGGAACCCTGAGAATAAAATACTACCGCATTTTCCCAAGAAATGGGCATAATAACGTGTTTCCCTGAAAATAAGACAGGGTCTTATATTATCTTTTGCTCCAAAAGATGCATTCGGGTTTTATTTTCCATTTAGGGCTTATTTTGGGGGAAATACGGTACTAATTGCATCTGTCTGGCTGATGATCTTAATCACTGGTGGTTATTTTCGGGGTAGGGTTTATATTACGAGCATGCTGAAAAATCATGCTAGGATTTATTTTCCAACTGGGTCTTATTTTCGGGGAAAGGGTATTTAGTAAGACACGCGTTAATAGCAGCGAGAATTGTATTTACACAACATTGCAAAAATGAAGGCACGTCTACGGATGAAAAATATTGACAACAATATCAAAAGTATTTTAACTGCAGATGTTAATAATAATAATAATAATAATAATAATAATAATAATAATAATAATAATAATAATAATAATAATAATAATATTTTTATTTCTAAACCGCGTCCTCTCCCCAAAGGGACTTGGAGCGGTGCACAGGGAGAAATTAAAAATATCGATATAAAATACATAAATAAATAGATAAAATACGAATTAAACCAAATTATCCCTGCGCTAAAATCACCCTATCTTAAAATACACTAAAATCCCCTAAAACCCCTATTAAAAGACGGAAGACTAACCTAGGCCGGCCAAGCAGAAAAAGTGTGTTTTTAATTTTTGACGGAAGGAGCGGAGGTCCGTAGTTGTTCTGATCTCGGGGGGAAGGTCGTTCCAGAGGGCTGGGCCCGCCACAGAGAAGGCTCTTCCCCTGGGCGTCGCCCGCTGGCATAGCCTAGTGGACGGCACCCGGAGAAGTCCCTCTCTGTGGGAGTGAATCGGCCGCAGGGATGTATGAGGCAGGATCCGATCCCGCAGATAACTAGGTCCCGTGCCATGGAGCGCTTTAAAGATGGTAACTAACACCTTGTTATCATCAATATTACTCTCGCTATCCGTTTATTAAGACTTGGTATGAACAAATGGAACCAGACAATACACGGGCCAGGAAGTATTTTATGTAATTAAAAGAAGAAGAAGAAAATGTATAAATAAACGAATTAGTTCTTGAATTCAACTGGGCCTGATCGAGTGGGAGACGAGTGCGAATTTGACCACCCACGCCCTCAGGTTTTCTCTGCTCACCTTGGAGGTGTCGGCTTCGGTGCAAAGCAACGACGGACACTCACACTGGGGAAGGCCGTTCACTTCCACGCACGACGCCCCGAATTCACAGGTCATTTCAGCGCAGGACAAGGCGGCCGAGAGATCTGGGGGAATCACGCAAGGACATTCAGCGCAAACGTAAGCAGACCCCAGCGCCCAACTGAGTCCTTTCCCAGGAATAAATTACCGTATTTTTCAGAGTATAAGACACACTTTCGCCCGCCTAAAAGAGGCTGAAAATGTGGGTGTGTCTTATGCTCCGAATATAGCTCGTTTTTCAGCCCTAACGGGTGAAGCGATCTTCCGGGATTCGCCTGCTTTCTCATGGCTTTTCTCACCGACGATAAAGTGGTGCTTTAGAAGCTGTTTTTATATTCCCCACCAGCAGTGGTGGGTTCCAAACGGTTCGGACTGGTTCGGCTGAACCAGTAGTAGTTCGGTGGCTTGGGTTGCTGGAACCGGCATCGACGCAGGCCTGCTACGCCCCTGAACCGGTTCTCCTGCTGTCACCGTAGGCACCACCATCTTGTTTTTTTTTTGCTTCTGCACATGCGCATAGCAATTATTCTTATTTATTTATTTTATTTTGAACACATAAACACATTAACAAAAACATACAAACCTATGTGCTGAAGTTGACCAAACTAAGGACGCTAGCCAGATGGATACCTGGTAGGCAGATTCCTCCCCCCTCTCCCATTTTCCTCCCCAAAATCAAAGGTGCGTCTTATACTCTGGAGCATCTTATACTCTGAAAAATACGGCATTTTGGGGCTGTCCAGCAGAGAAGCGTCAACCGTATCAGCCCCCCCTCCCGAAACTGTTGTGTACGAAAGTCACTTTACCTTTCTCACAACCGGACATTCCCAGTTTGCTACCGCTGGGACACTGTTTACATTTTGTGCCGGTAATCCCGGTTTTGCAGGAACACAAGCCGGTCATCTGTTCGCAGTCATCCCGGACGGATCCCACCGGATCGCAGTGGCAGGCTGTTCCGGAAAGACAGGGAGGGTTTCGGGAAGAAACAAGCAGGTTTAACAGATTAACAGAATTGGAAGGAACCTTGGAGGTCATCTAGTCCAATTCCCACCCTCTCTGTCCAAGCCGGAGACCCGACACCATTTCTGGAGAATGGTGTAGGGAGGAGACCACTAATATGATCTGCCCAGTGATGAAGCTGGGTGGGCGTAGCTAAGGGGTCTTGTGACTGGGTGGGCGTGGCTAACTTGATGTCACTCACGTCAAGGGGTGCCTCGCCAGCCTCTAGTTGCCACTCCTCTCCTGTCTTAGGGCCCCAACAGGAAGCCGTTGCTGGAGCTAAGGAGCCCCCCAGGAGAAAGAGTTGGCCAAACAGCTCAGTTCAAATTAGATCTGACCGAGAAGAAAGCTCAGTAGAAGCATCTCACTGAGGACTAGGAGCATAGGCTTTCCAACAGAGGGAAGACCTGCAGGAGTACAAGGTCAGGGACCGGTGCCTGGAGGCTCAGCGGGCTGAGATGGTCAGTCAATTCTAGGCCCTGATGCAATCTGACTGGAACAAGGCCCTCCGGCTCTTCGCCACCAGTTGCTCTTTCCTCCAGCCTTCGCCCAAAGCCCCCCACCAGGAGGCCGAAGCAGACCTCAAATCAGGATTCCTGCCCTCCTCTGACCCCCACAAAAAGACCCCGAAGGGGGAGACTCTCTGCAGCAACACAAGCGTTCATTGCACGTATCCATCCCAGGGGGCGTAGTTTGAGGACCCCTTGATTTAGCGCAATATAAAAAATGCAAATAATTTTTCTGCAGACCAACAAAATTTTCTCACTGACCACCAGTGGTCCATGGACCACCGATTGATTAATGACCACTGTCAGCAACTCTGGGTTCAGAACCAGTGTCACAACTCTGGTCCCTTAACCAGTGTTAGCAAAATAAATGCGGAATAGTGTAATTCACCGGACGGTAAAGAGATACGTTGTTATAACCACAAACAAACTCTAAAACAGGGATAGTAAGAAAATAAATAAGTCTTTACTTTGTAGCAACTAAAATACTTCTTCCGACTAACTTCTCAAACACAATAACAGTCCGTCACCAAACACTCAGTTATCTCTCAGTGATGCAAAACAAACCCTCCTCCTTCTTCTTCAGCAGCAATCAGGAAAACCAGGATCACAAGGAATCGAACAGGGAATGAGCTGCATTCCTGATCTTGATTATATAGTATAGCTGATACTCACAGCCAATCAGATTCAAACAGTTATTAAAGCTACATAAGTTCTTAATAACATAGGCTCATGTATATTGCCAACCCAATATAAGACTGAATATCCTAACATGGCCCCCTTTGGCCTGGACATTCACTGGGGAGATGGTAGAAGAAATTCTGTCCCACAACCAAGTTCGTTGGTTGGCTTAGCGTTACCTCTAGCTTATCTCGGTTACTTAACTGGCTTCATCATTTGCGTTTTAAATGCCCGTGTTTTCCTTCTGAAAAGCAGACCATAAATCTATGAAATTAAACCCGACTTTTCTATTACTGTCTGTCTGTTCCTTCGCTAACTGGAGGCTGAACGTAATACCTTCCTGCATTTTAAAGCAGGCTGCTGGGCTAAGCCGCGAAAGCCAGCCAGAGCTCAAGCAGAACCAGGGGCCCGGATAACTTCGCGGCTCTGCTATGGCGAGCCGGAGTTAGGGATTTAGAATAGAATATAATGTAGAATAGAATAGAATGTAGAATAAAATAGAAAATAGAATATGGAATGGAATAGAATAGAATAGAATATAGAATAGAATAGGGAATAGAATAGAATATACACTAGAATATGGAATAAAATAGAAAATAGAATATGGAATAGAATAGAATAGGGAATAGAATAGAATAGAATATGGAATAGAATACAATATAGACTAGAATATGGAATAAAATAGAAAATTGAATAGAATATAGAATAGAATAGAATAGGGAATAGAATAGAATATGGAATAGAATATAATATAGAATGGAATATGGAATAAAATAGAAAATAGAATAGAATAGAGAATAGAATAGAAAATAGAGAATAGAAAATAATATGGAATAGAATAATGGAACAGAATAGAATAAGGAATAGAATAGAAAATGGAATAGAATAGAATATGGAATAGAATAGAAAATAGAATAGAATATGGAATCGAATAGAGAATGGAATAGAATAGAAAATAGAATAGAATAGAGAATAGAATAGAATATGGAACAGAATAGAATAGAATAGAACAGGGATGGTTCCCAGGAATTCAAGCCAGGAGCGTGTGGTTTAATTTCCCACCTGATGCTTAACTCAGAATTTATTTTCTCTTTCTCCTCCTCCCTCTAATGGGGAGGGAGTCTGGCTACCTCCAGAGCCGGGGTGTCAAACTCGATTTCATGGAGGGCCGCATCAGGGTTGTGTTTGACCTGGGGGCAGGGAAGCAGGGGGGCATGGCCAGCTTGACGTCACTCATGTTGGGGGAACCTTTGATGGCCAAGTGCTAAGGTAGGACTCCCCAACACCCTCCCTCACACTCATTATACTCTCTTTCCTTCCCCCCTATTTCCACCTCCTTGCTTCCTTCTCTTCTTTCTCCTTCCTCGTTCTCCTTCCTTCCTTCCTTCCTCATTCTCCTTCCTTCCTTCTCTTCTTTTTCCTTCCTCGTTCTTCCTTCCTTCCTTCCTCATTCTCCTTCCTTCCTTCTCTTCTTTTTCCTTCCTCATTCTCCTTCCTTCCTTCCTCATTCTCCTTCCTTCCTTCTCTTCTTTTTCCTTCCTCATTCTTCTTCCTTCCGTCCTTCCTTCCCATTTCCATCTCCTTCCTTTTCATTTCAATCTCCTTCCTTCTTTTTCTTCTTTTTCCTTCCTTGTTCCTTCTTCCTTCCCCTTTCCTTCGTTTTCATTATCCCTCCTTCCTTCCTCTTCTTTTTCCTCCCCTCTTTATTCTCCTTTCTCCTTTCTTCTTCTTTCCTTCCTACTTCCATCTCCTTCCTCCCTTCCTTTTCGTTTCAATACCTTTCCTTGCCTTCTTTTTTCTTCCGCCTTCTTCATTCTTTCTTCTTCCTTATCTTTCCTTCCTGGCTCTCTTCCCATCTTTTTTCTTTCTCTTTCCCTTTCTCCTTTCCTGTCCCTTCTTGCCTGCTCAAATGCAAAAGGGGAAAAAAACATTTCTCCTTTTCCTTTGGGTTTTCAATTTGTTCTGCTAGCCCTCTTGCCCACGGAAATGGAAAGGCATGTGTGGCCTTCCTCGGCCCCCGTTTTTGGCTGCTACGGCCTCCTGCAGCCCTCTGCCAGGGAAAATTGAGATCTGTTTTCGCTGGCAGAGGCACCGTGGGCCAGTCCTTTGATGTGTCTGGGGCGCCCCACGGGCCGGATCTAAGCACCTTGAGTTTTGACAGCCCTGCTCCAAAGGGTGTCCATTTCAGGATTGTCAACAGCACAGCAACTCCGATCCCCGAGAGTGAATGAGATGTGCCTGTGATAATTTCATACTGCAGTGTGTTTGTTCGGATGCTCACAGAGAGAGGGAGAGGGAGAGAGAGAGACAGAGAGAGGAGAGAGAGAGAGGGAGAGAGACAGAGAGAGGAGAGAGAGAGAGAAAAGAGAGAGGAGAGAAAGAAGAGGGAGAGAGAGAAGGGAAGAGAGAGAGAAGAGAGAGAGAGGAGAGAGAGAGAAGGGAGGGAGGGAGAAAGGAGAGAGAGGGAGGGAGGAGAGAAAGAAAAAAAGAGAGAGAAGACAGAGAGACAGAGAGAGAGAGAAGAGAGAGAGACAGAGAGAGGAGAGAGAGAGAAAAGAGAGAGGAGAGAAAGAAGAGGGAGAAAAGAGAGAGAGAGAAGAGAGAGAGAGGGAGGGAGGGAGAAAGAAGAGAGAGAGAGGGAGGGAGGAGAGAAAGAAAAAAGAGAGAGAAGACAGAGAGAGAGAAAAGAGAGAGGAGAGAGGGAGAAAAGAGAGAGAAGGGGAGAGAGAGAGGAGAGAAAGAGGAGAGAAGGAGGGAGAAAGAAGAGAGAGAGAGGGAGGAGAGAGAGAGAGAAAAAGAGAGAAGACAGAGAGATAGAGAGAGAAAATAGAGAGAAAAGAGAGACAGAGAGGAGAGAGAGGAGAGAGCGAGAGAAGAGAGAGGAGAGAGAGATAAGAGAGGAGAGAGAGAACAGGGAGAAAAGAGAAAGAAGGGGAGAGAGAAGAGAGTGGAGAGAGAAGAGAGAGAGGGAGGGAGAGAAAGAAGAGAGAGAGAAAACAGACAGAGAGAGAAGAGAGGGAGGGAGGGAGAGAGGGAGAAAGAAGAGCGAGAGAGAAGACAGACAGAGATAGAGAAAAGAGAGAGAGAGACAGAGGAGAGAGAGGAGAGAGAGAAGAGGGAGAAAAGAGAGAGAAGAGAGTGGAGAGAGAAGAGAGAGAGGGAGGGAGAGAAAGAAGAGAGAGAAGACAGAGACAGAGAGAGAAGAGAGGGAGGGAGGGAGAGAAAGAAGAGAGAGAGAAGACAGACAGAGAGAGAGAAGAGAGAGAGAGAAGACGGAGAGGAGAGAGAGAGGAGAGGAGAGAGAGAAGAGGGAGAAAAGAGAGAGAAGGGGAGAGAGAGAGGAGAGAGAGAAAAGAAAGAGGGAGGGAGAAAAAGAAGAGAGAGAGAAGACAGAGACAGAGAGAGAAGAGAGAGGGAGGGAGGGAGGGAGAAGAGCACGTATTCTCGGCTGTTTGTTGTGGCTTCCAAATAGCTCTCCTTTTTCCTCCATCCTCCCCTCCCTTCCTCCCCCCCCCCATTTGCCACTATTGATTTCTCTGCTTTGATGGCCAATGGACCTTGAAATTAAGACAGGCAACCCCTCCTCCCCTCCCTCTCCCTGCCCCCTCCTCCCCACCCTTCACTTTCTTGTTTGCTCAACGAATGGCTTGTCAATACAAATCTGGAGCAACTGACATAAATCTGATCAACGCCCTCTGCTCGCTGAACTGTAATTTGGTTCCTGTTTTCCCCAAGAATCGTAGACTCATAGGGCTGGAAGGGACCTTGGAGGTCTTCTAGTCCAACCCCTTGCCAAAGGGAGGAGTCCTTAGCCCAGCCCAGACAAACGGTAGTCCAAAGCTTCTAACGATGGGGCCATAGCAATGGCATTTAAGGCTTATATACCGCTTGACGGTGCTTTTACAGCCCTCTCTAAGCGGTTTACAGAGTCAGCCTCTTGTCCCCAAGAATCTGGGTCCTCGTTTGACCCACCTCGGAAGGACGGAAGGCTGAGTCAACCTTGAGCCAGTCGGTCAGGATTGAACTGCTGGCAATGGGCAGCGTTAGCCTGCAATACTGCCTTCTAACCACTGGGAGGGAAGGAAGGAATAGTATTTAGGACTTATATACCGCTTCCCTGTGCTTTTACGGCCCTCGCTAAGTGCTTTACACAGGCCATTGTTGTTTGCCCCCAACAATCTGGCTCTTCATTTTAACGACTTCAGAAGGAGAGAAGGCTGAGTCAACCTTGAGTCGGTCAGGACTGAATTTCCTGGCAGTGGGCAGAATTAGCCTGCAATACTGCATTGTAACCACTGTGCCACCACAGCATGCATCTATGTATCTATCTAGTCTATCCATCCATCCATCCATCCATCCATCCATCCATTCAACCATCCATCTACCTAGTCCATCCAGTCCGTCCATTCATCCCTCTATCTAATCTATCTATCTATCTATCTATCTATCTATCTATCTATCTATCTATCTATCTATCTATCTATCCATCCATTATCTATCTATCTATCTATCTATCTATCTATCTATCTATCTATCTATCTATCTATCTATCTATCCATCCATCCTTCTAGTTCATCCATCCATCCCATCCAGTCCATCCAGTCCATCCATCTGTTCACCCATTCATCCAGTCAGTGCATCCCTCCATCTGTCTATCTATCCATCGACCCATCCATCCAGTTCAACCATCCACCCATCTATCTAGTCCATCCAGTCCGTCCATTCATCCACCTATCTAATCTATCTATCTATCCATCCATTAGCTATCTATCTATCTATCCATCCATCCATCCAACCATCCATCTAGTCCATCCAGTCTGTCCATTCATCCACCTATCTAATCTATCTATCTATCTATCTATCTATCTATCTATCTATCTATCTATCTATCTATCTATCTATCTATCTATCTATCTATCCATCCTTCTAGTTCATCCATCCATCCCATCCATCCAGTCCATCCGTCTGTCCATCCATTCATCCAGTCCGTCCATCCATCCCTCCATCTGTCTATCTATCCATCGACCCATCCATCCAGTTCAACCATCCACCCATCTATCTAGTCCATCCAGTCCGTCCATTCATTCACCTATCTAATCTATCTATCTATCCATCCATTAGCTATCTATCTATCCATCCATCCATCCATCCAACCATCCATCTAGTCCATCCAGTCTGTCCATTCATCCACCTATCTAATCTATCTATCTATCTATCTATCTATCTATCTATCTATCTATCTATCTATCTATCTATCTATCATCTATCTATCTATCCATCCATCCATCCATCCTTCTAGTTCATCCATCCATCCCATCCATCCAGTCCATCCGTCTGTCCATCCATTCATCCAGTCTGTCCATCCATCCCTCCATCTGTCTATCTATCCATCGACCCATCCATCCAGTTCAACCATCCACCCATCTACCTAGTCCATCCAGTCCGTCTGTCTAGCTCTCGATTGGAAGAATTCCCGCACATCTTTTTTAGCACCTCAAAAATACCAGCCAGGTGCTGTTAGCAAGCTGTGTGGGTGGCTCTGACTTCATTAATTTAAAACAAATCAAAAATTCAGAGTCAGCCTTCGCAATCCTTAAAAAAAGAATATTTCCCCCTCCCTGGATATACCGTGTTTTCCCAAAAATAAGACAGGGTGTTGTTTTCTTTTGACGACCCCCCCCCCCTCCCAATAAGCCCTTGGCCTTATTTTTGGAGAGGCCTTATTATTTTTGAGGTGGGTTATATTTTCAGGTGATTATATTTTGAGGTGACAGGGTCTTATTTTCTTTTGACCCCCGAAATAAGGGCTCGGCCTTATTTTCAGAGAGGTCTTATTATTTTTGAGGTGCAGGAGGGCTTATTTTCAAGGGAGGACTTATTTTTAGTGCATGCGCTCAAAAGCCCGGTTGGCCTCATTATCCAGGGAGGTCTTATTTTGGGGGAAACGGTATTGGCAGGAGCATAATCAGTCTTACGCCAGGACAGCTAGCTGGGCACGAACCAATGAAGCGAACTAATGGTCTCCTGCAAACTCCACTCCCCGTTCGTTCCCCTTTATTCCCCATGGGAGGGGCCATTCACCGTCCACCTGTGCCTTTAATCCCGAGTCGGCCCTTGTTCCTTAGGAGAGGGAAGTGGAGAAGAGGAGAGGAGAAGGGAAAGGAGAGAGAGACGTAGAGGGGAGAAATAGAAGAAAGGGAAGGGAAGGGGAGAAGAGGAGAGGAGAGGGGAAAGGAGAGAGGGAAGGAGAGGGAAGAAGTAGAAGGAAGGGAAGGGAAGTAGAGAAGAGGAGAGGAGAAGGGAAAGGAGAGAGGGAAGTAGAGGGAAGAAGTAGAAGAAAGGGAAGGGAAAGGGAGAAGAGGAGAAGGGAAAGGAGAGAGGGAAGTAGAGGGAAGAAGTAGAAGAAAGGGAAGGGAAGGGGAGGAGAGGAGAGGGGAAAGGAGAGAGGGAAGTGGAGGGGAGAAGCAGAAGAAAGGGAAGGGGAGTAGAGAAGAGGAGAGGAGAAAGGAGAGAGGGAAGCGGAGAGGAGGAGAGAAGGAGAAGAAAGGGAAGGAGAAGGAAGTGGAGAAGAGGAGAGAGGAGAGGGGAAAGGAGTGAGGGAAGCGTAGAGGAGGAGAAAAGTAGAAGTGGAGAAGAGAAGAGGGGAGAGGAGGAGATGAAAAGCGAGAAGGAAGGAGAGAGGTGAGAGGAGAAGGAAAGAGGGAAGGAAAGGGACGCTGAAAATGTGATGGATTATAAAGGAAAACATATAATAAAAACATTTTTTTTAAAAAAGCAGATGAGGAGGAATAATCTAGAGTCCAAGTCTCCCACGAACTCAACCACGGCGGAATCGTGATCGGACGTCTCTGACGATTTTATCCCAGAGTTTGGAGGTTTCTCCATCCGCGGACCAGCTCTGTGGTTTCTTTTTTATATATATATACAAACTTTACTTTGCCGCGGCTTTCAATTAAAAACACGCAGACAGATATTCAACACCCCCCCGCTCCACTTCTGATCTTTTGAAAATGGGCTCCTGGTTTATCATCTGCTTGATAATGACTTTTCTGGCAGGTGCCGCGTGTGGGAACTGACCTCGCGGCTCTGGAGCGCGAGCGACTGGAGGACGGGTGGGTGAGAACTCATTTCCACCTCGCGCCTCCAGCCATGCTCTCTGCCCCACAGGCAGGAGCCTCATTTGTTCTGCGATCAGGCCGAGGAAGGAATCGAAAAAATAAAATAAAATCAAAGCTAATCTCACCTGAGACTCCGAAGGGCGTTCCCTCAACTGGGGGCCAGGACTCCCTCCGCCCACCCCCAAAATTTTGCTTAGAACCGGGGTGTCAAACTCGACTTCATTGGGCGCTGTTATCAGGGTTGTGCGCGACACGGCGGGTGGAGGGGGCACGCAGGGGTGTGTGGCTGAGGTGGTCGTGACCGCCCCTGACAACATTTTAATCTGGAACAGTCTCCTGCACTCCTCTGCCAGCGAAAATAGAGCCCAGGGGGGCCCGGGCGTGGCCCTCCTGAGCTGTTGTGGCCCCCCAGCAGGGAACGCTGTGACCTTCCCACCAAAGGTGGTGCCTATTTTTCTACTTGCATTTTTAAACGTGCTTTCGAACTGCTAGGTGGGCAGAAGCTGGGACAAGTCATGGGAGCTCACTCCGTTACGCGGCGCTGGGGATTCGAACCGCCGAACGGCCGACCTTTTTGATTGCCAAGCTCAGCGTATTAGCCACTGAGCCACGCCGCCCCCTTGAGCCACCCTGTTAAGTTGTAGATAAGATTTATTGCTCAAGCTGATATGTGGCACTAGATCAGAATCAATGGAGCTCAAGAGAAATCGGACGGAGACGTTGGCGAGAATTTAAAGAATTCTAGGCTAGATGCTCGCTTAACTCCACCGCCTCCCACTCTGCCTGCTCGTCTCCTACAACACTGAATGGGAGAGGCGAAACAAGCTCTACCACCCGCAACGTTTTCCCACCGGGTGGCAACCAGAGGTACTCACGGGTGCAGCCGCTCTTGCTGTCTGTGACGATGCCACGGAAGTTCCAGAACCCGGGTTCGCAGCGGTCGCATTTCAGCCCACCGACCCCGGGTTTGCAGGAGCACTGGCCTGTGCTGGGATCACAGCTCCCTCCGTAGGAGCCATGGGGGTTGCAGTGGCAAGTGCCTACAAGGCAGAAGGCGGGAAAGGGTTAGCTCTAAAAGTTGGTTTGGTAGAAAATCCCGCAGTCCCTCGGACGGGTTTCTGTATAGGTGAGCTACACAGAACGGAGAATCCTAGAGCTGGAAGAGACCTCGAAGGTCTTCTAGTCGAACCCAAAAGTGCTTTTTCTGAGCTGTAACTGGACTTCCTGTATTTTTTTTTCCCTTGAAGAGGTTTCGCTTCTCATTCAAGAAGCTTCTTCAGTTCTGGCGGAATGTTGGGGAACGGAAGGATTTATATTCCTTGCACTCCCGGTTTGGCGGCTGAGGCCCCTGGGAGGTTTATCTGTGCCGTCAGGGTCACTGGGATAGTGCAAATGGGTGTGGAGCCTTCTTAGAACTGTTGAAAGGACGGACCATGATCTGGATAACTGAGAATCTACACAGACATTGTTCTAGTCTTGTGATGGTGAACACCCGAAGACCAGTGGTGGGTTTCAAATTTTTTAGAACCTACTCTGCAGGTGTGGCCTATTTTGTGGGCGTGGCTTGGCAGTCACGTGACAGGGTGGGAGTGGCCACCTTTTAAAATGTGGTGAAACTCATTTAACAACGCTCTTGCTTAGCAACCAAAATTTTGGACTCAATTGTGATGATAAATTCTCTTTCTTTCTTTCTTTCTTTCTTTCTTTCTCTTTCTTTCTTTCTTTCTTTCTTTCTTTCTTTCTTTCTTTCTTTCTTTCTTTCTTTCTTCCTTCCTTCCTTCCTTCCTTCCTTCCTTCCTTCCTTCCTTCCTTTCCTTTCCTTTCCTTTCCTTTCCTTTCCTTCGATGGGCCAGATTTACTTCCGGGTACGCCGGTGGAACACCCTCTCACCGGTTCTCTAAATTTCACCAACCGGCTCTCGCGAGTAGGTGCGAGCCTGCAGAAACCCACCACTGCCGAAGACCCACTGGCCGGTGCGCGCATGCCTGTTTTCTGGCCATTTCTGGCTGTTTTTTGGGCTGCTTTTGGCCGCCGGGGTCGTTGCAACCGGTAGCAACGCAGTCCTGCCATGCCCCTGAACCGGTTCTCCCAGAGGTGCCTATGGCACGGGTCCTGGCTATTTGCGAGACCGCCTCCTGCCCTTCGACCTGTCCGCTCCCACAGAATGGGCCTCCTCAGGGTGCCGTCTGCCGGTCAATGCCGGCTGGCGGCTCCCAGGGGAAGGGCCTTCTCTGTGGAGGGCCCCGCCCTCTGGAACAACCTCCCCCCCCCCCCCGATATTCGTACCATCACGGACCTACGCCTCTTCCATCCGTCGGATGTTAAAAACACATTTCTTCCATCTGGCCGGCCTGGCATAGACTAAGGGGATAACTTTTAATTTTTGATATATTTAATTGTTTTAACTTTTACATGATCTTAACCCTTTTAGCACAGATCTCATAATGTAATGCTCTTTTACATTTTGTACGCGTTGCGGGTTTTTATCTTTCTGTGCACCGCCCTGAGTCCCACCAGGGAGAATAGGGCGGTATATAAATCGAATAAATAAATAAATGAATAAATAAATAAATAAATCTTGGGTTTTCCTTTGCTTCTGTGCATACACAGAGTCATTTTAGTTCGCTCCCACAGAGAGGGACTCCTCCGGGTGCCGTCCACTAGGCAATGCCAGCGGGCGACGCCCAGGGGAAGGGCCTTCTCTGTGGTGGGCCCGACCCTCTGGAACGACCTACCCCCCCGAACTCAGAATGACCACGGACCTCCGTTCTTTCCGCCAGAAGCTTAAGACACACTTTTTTCAACTGGCGGGCCTGGCCTAACTCTACCTAGCCTTTAGCCTGACAACAAATTGTTTGAATTGGTTTTGAAGGGGAATAGTTTTAATGTATTGCAAAATTTTTTAGCACAGGTCTAATAATTTAATTTGATTTTAAATTTGGTATATTGTTAGGTTTATTTATGCTTTTTATTTTTATTTTTTTATTTTATTTTCGAATTGATACCCCTCGTTAGGACCCAGGGCGGCGCACAGGCATTTATTAAAAACCATTTACGAAACAATACAAACTCTTAAAAACATATTAAATTAACCTAAAACCCGTGCTAAAACCCTTTAAAACCCTAAAAAAAATTAAAATTTATAAATGTAGTCAGAAATGTTTAGTTTTAATTTCCTGTGCACCGCCCCGAGTCCTTTTCGGGAAAGGGAGCGGTATATAAGTTTAAATAAACTAAACTAAACTAAACTAAACTAAACTAAACTAAACTAAACTAAACTAAACTAAACTAATTGTACCGCCCATGCGTGGGCAGGGTGTAACAAGCGGGCGCGCGCATGAAGGGCCCCTGCGAGAACCGGCTGTAGTCTCTCTCGGAACCCACCCCTGGGAGGGAGGGGTGGGCGCGGCCAGCCAGGAGTGGCATTTGGGGGCAGAATCGTAGCTAGAGGATCGCCTGGAACCTGCGCAAACCCCCAGCAGCCCACCTCTTGTCAAGCACACAGCCAAAATGTAGCTTTACGGGGATGTCCACAGATGGGGGTCAGGTCAGGCAGGACCCCCCCTCCCTCCCCTCCTGCAAATGAACAGAACAAACCAACGGCCAATGCTTATCAAAGCATTCACCCAGGCCAGGTGGGGAAAGAAGGTGGAGTCAGGGCAACTGGATGGACCTGAGTGTTTTAACCGGCCGGCTGCCCTTCCTGTCGCCAACGTGGAGTTTTATTCAGGAGAGAAGCAGGCGAGAAGCAAGTTGGAACCAAGGAGAAATTTCCTGGCAGTGAAAACAATGAATCGTTTTGGAACAACTTGCCTTCCAGAAGTTGTGAATGCTCCAGCACTGGAAGTCTTTAAGAAGATGTTGGATGGCCGTTTGTCTGAAGTGGTGTAGGGTCTAGGCAGGGGGTTGGACTAGAAGACCTCCAAGGTCCCTTCCAATTCTGTTATTCTATTCTATTCTATTCTATTCTCTCCTCTCCTCTCCTGTTCTCTTTTATTATTGTCTCTTCCTATTCTCTTCTCTTCTCTTCCCTTCCCTTCCCTCCTCTCCTATTCTCTCCTATTCTATTCCATCTCTTCTCTTCCCTTCCCTTCCCTTCCCTTCCCTCCTATTCTCTCCTATTCTATTCCATCTCTTCTCTTCTCTTCTCCTCTCCTCTCTTCCCTTCCCTTCCCTTCCCTCCTCTCCTATTCTCTCCTATTCTATTCCATCTCTTCTCTTCCCTTCCCTTCCCTTCCCTCCTCTCCTAGTCTCTCCTATTCTATTCCATCTCTTCTCTTCTCTTCCCTTCCCTTCCCTCCTATTCTCTCCTATTCTATTCCATCTCTTCTCTTCTCTTCTCTTCTTCTCTTCTCTTCTCTTCTCTTCTCTTCTCTTCTCTTCTCCTCTCCTCTCCTCTCTTCCCTTCCCTTCCCTTCCCTTCCCTCCTCTCCTATTCTCTCCTATTCTATTCCATCTCTTCTCTTCTCTTCCATTTTATCAAAGCATTGCCCCAGGCCTGGTGGGGAAGGAGGGTGGGGGTGGGCTTCTTCAAGCAGAGCGAGACCTTCCCCCCACAAGATCTCCCCCTCCCTCCCGAGCCTTCCTAGGCAGACGTGAGATTTCAAATTTCCAGCTGAGCATCCAAGCGGCTTCACGGCATCAATTATCGAGGCGACCCCCAGGAGGGAGAGCCTGCCATTTCCGCGGAGTCTCCACCGCTCTCAGGGGTCAAGAGCCCCGGAGCCATTAGAAACCGCTTTTTGGAACACGGCCACGGTGGAATAAATGACCCCCCCCCTCCGTGTGCGACACGCCGCTAGCGAACCGCAAACGAGGGCGGCCGCGTCCCCGCCGGCCGCCCTTAATGGACGCCCGCTAACCAGCTGGCCCTCGGCCTCAGCTGCTTAAAATGCCAGCGAACTCTTTTCCCCTCGTCTCGTTAAGGCGAACAAGATGGCTCCGGCTAATTATTCCATAAAAATTTAATAAACTCTGCATGGGTGGGCTGCAGGGGGGCGGGGGTGGAGGCGAGGGGAAAGGCAGAACAGATTGGGAGTAGGGGAGCGTGATTTCTCCCGGATCCCCCCACCCCCCGGTCTCCCGAAGAGTGCCGGGAAAAGGGTCTTCCCTCCACTCTTCAGAATGGAAAATGCGGCCACGCGGGTAATTATGGGTGCCGCAAGGCAGGCCCACATAACACCTCTCCTGCGCGAGCTGCACTGGCTACCTGTGGCCTTTTGGGGGCGCTTCAAGGTGCTGACGACCAACTTCAAAGCGCTCCATGGCTCGGGGCCTAGCTATATTCGCGACCGCCTCTTGCCCCATACATCCCTTCGACCGATCCGCTCCCACAGAGAGGGCCTTCTCAGGGTACCGTCGGCCGGGCAATGCCGGTTGGCGACACCCAGTTGAAGGGCCTTCTCTGTGGCGGGCCCTGCCCTCTGGAATGACCTTCTCCCCGATCTACGCACCATCGTGGACCTTTTCCGCCAACGTCTTAAAACCTACTTATTCCAACAAGCCGGCCTAGTATAACCCCGTTTCTGATTTTATAGGGATAATTTTAAATTTTAGTGCGTTCGTATTTTAGCACAGGGAATTATTTAATTCGTTTTTTAAAGTTTGGATTTTTGTACTGTGTATGTTTTTTAATGATGCCTGTGTGCCGCCCTGGGTCCTTTTTTAGGAGAAGGGCGGGGTATAAATTTAATAAAATAAAATAAAATAAAAATAAAGAAATAAACTCTGCGGGATCGGATCCTGCCTCATACATCCTCACGGCCGATTCGCTCCCACAGAGAGGGACTTCTCCGGGTGCCGTCCACTAGACTTTGTCAGCGGGCGACGCCCAGGGGAAGGGCTCTCTCTGTGGCGGGCCCAGCCCTCTGGAACAACCTCCCCCCCGACATTAGGACGACCACGGACCTCCGCTCCTTCCGTCTCAAATTAAAAACTCATTTCTTCTGTCTGGCCGGCCTAGGATAGTCTCTCTGTCTTTGGGGTTTTATTGGGGTTTTATAATATTGCTTAGTTTTAATGGGAATTTTAGCGCAGGTTTAGATTTAATTTATTTTTAATGAAATGTTTATATGTATTTATTGTTTTACTGTGCCTGTGCACCGCCCCGAGTCCCTGTGGGGAGAGGGTGCGGTTTAGAAATATTAAAATTATTATTATTATTATTATTATTATTATTCTTGGCTCCTCCTTTAAAAGCCTTTTTGCAGCTCCCCCCCACCCTCCCCCAAAAGAGGGGCATCGACTTACTGGGGCATCCAGCCGACCCCACTCCGAGGGCCAAAGTCACGTTGTCGGGGCAGCAGCCGTAAACGGTTTTGCTACAGTGTAGGAGTTCCGGCGAAGACGACGGAGGTATGGGGACTCCTGGAAGGGAAATTGAAAACCCCGTTTTTAATGACAACCTAAAATCGTTTTTGCAAAAAAAACCCACGGTGTTCCGGTTAATGTCAGGTTTCCAAATAGCATCCAAAAGCAAACCAGTTCCAATTGATGAAGCGAGAGACATGTCGGCACGTCTGGGGAAACCCCGAATCTGAACGCTTCCTGGTTTTCGCCCGCCTAAGTTGAAATTTCGAGATCCTGACCCCCCATACCCACAAGCCCATCCCCCCTGGTCCAATCTTCCACTGCCGTGCTGGCAGTTTCCACCCATCCGGTTCCGGTCAGGTGCAGAGATGCCGAGACAAAGGCGGCTTCCCAAAAGCTTGAAGCAAACTCCTTTTTCCCCGACAAAACCCCCCTTTTTATTCATTGACTGTGAATTCTGCTCCTTCCCATCCGGCAAAGACTTTCGAGGGAGGATTTACGGTCACAGACCTCATCTGGCTTGGAGAGCTGCCAGGCTGAGATCTGCAGAACTTTTGGCAACTCTTGGAAAGTCACGAACCAATGAAGCGAACGAATGGTCTCCTGCAAACTCCACTCCCCTTCCGCTCCTCTTTTATTCCCTCTGGGAGGGGCCGTTCATCCTCCACCTGTGGCCTTCCTCCCAAGTCGATCCCTGTTCTTTAGCTGTTCCCTTCGACTGGCAACTCACACTGGGAACAGGCTCCTGCTGTTCTTCTGCCTGACTGATGTCTGACTCCGAAGGCAGCTGATAACTGGCAGACGGCCCTGGCCCCCTCTCTGCCTCCGACACAGAGCCCTCCTCAGAGCCTTCCCCAGACTCCAGGACTGGCCCATCTTCCTCCCCAACCCTCCTCACTGTCCGAATCTGCTGCCATGTGCTGAATACTCAGGGTTGATTTTCTTCCTTCGAGCCAAGAAGGAAACCCAGCAGGCTGGTAGTTTCCAGTTATCGTTATGTCTGCAAGAACTTTCCAAAGTCTTTTCTTTCCCACCGGCCTGAAATTACCTTGGCAGGGTCCGTGGCTGGCCACGTAAAGGTCCTGGCGTTTCTCGCAGCGGGATTTTTTCAGTTCACACTCATTCGCGTAGGCTACGCCGTCCGACCCACACACCTACGTCAGGGGGAGGGTGGGAGAGAGGAGAGGGTCTTGTTAAAGAAAGAATCGGAATGTCGGACCCGCCCGAGTTGAAACGGTCAGGGGCTCCATTTGTTGCCGAAAGGAATAGCTCGGTTCGAAGTGAATCGTAGGACATTAAAGCCAGAACTAAAGATTTGGTGACCGACGTTTCCCCAGTTAACTTTCCCTTTCCCTGTTCCTCTCCTCTTCGTCGTTTAATGACCCCCATCATAACCGGGACGGAGCCAGGCCAACTGGATGGACCTGAGTGTTTAACTGGCCGGATGCCCTGCCTGTCGCCAATGTGGAGTTTTATCCAGGAGAGAAACGGGAGAGAAGCAAGTCGGAACTAAGGAGAAATTTCCCTGACAGTGAGAACAATTGATCAGTGGAACAGAAGTTGCCTCCAGAAGTTGTGAATGCCCCAACACTGCAAGTCTTTAAGAAGATGTTAGATAATCATTTGTCTGAAGTGGTGTAGGGTCTAGGCAGGGGGTTGGACTAGAAGACCTCCAAGGTCCCTTCCAATTCTGTTATTCTATTCTATTCTATTCTATTCTATTCTACTCTAATTCCTATTCCATTCTCTCCTATTCTCTTCTCTTCTCTCCTATTCTATTCCATTCTCTCCTATTTTATCTTTTATTCTCTCCCTATTCCATTCTCTTCTCTTCTCTTCTGTTCCATTCTCTCATCTTCTATTCCATTCTCTCCTATTCTATTCTATCCTATCCTATCCTATTTATTCTATTCTATTCTATTCTCTCTATTCTATTCTTTTCTATTCCGCTTTCTCTCCTCTCCTCTCCTCTCCTATCTATTCTATTCTCTCTATTCTCTCCTTTTCTATTCCGTTTTCTATTCTCTTCTATTCCATTCTCTCCTCTCCTCTCCTCTTCTATTCTCTCCTATTCCATTCCATTCCATTCCATTCCATTCTATTCTATTCTATTCTATTCTCTCCTATTCTATTCTATACCGAGGCCAAAAGTCAGGTTGGCATTTTCTTCACAGAGCACTTGGTCAGGTTGGCTGGCGCCTCATATGGGAGCAGGCCTCTAACTCATGGGTAAAACCCCGAGGACCAGCAGAGTCCAGGCTTCGGTGCAGTTCTACGCCAAGGGAGCATCTGAGCTGCACCATTTTACATACTCCAAAAGGCTAAAAAGCCCTCCGAGCTGGCGCCTTTTAAAGACTCTTTCAGGGAATTAAAAAAAGAAATCAACGATTTGGATGAGGGGATAAATGGGGAACTCATCAAATTCGCAGACGACACCAAGCTGGCAGGAATAGCCAACACTCCAGAAGATAGGCTTAAGATACAGAAGGATCTAGACAAACTTGAACATTGGGCACTGTCTAATAAAATGAAATTCAATTGTGAAAAAAGTAAGGTCCTACATATAGGCAAGAAAAACCAAATGCACAAGTACAGTATAGGTGGTACCTTGCTCAATAGTAGCAACTGTGAGAGGGATCTCGGAATCCTAGTGGACAACCATTTAAATATGAGCCAGCCGTGGGCAGCAGCTGCCAAAAAAGCCAACACAGTTCTAGGCTGCATCAACAGAGGGATAGAATCTAGATCGCGTGAAGTGTTAATGCCACTGTATAGTGCCTTGGTAAGGCCACACTTGGAATACTGCATACAGTTTTGGTCGCCACGATGTAGAAAAGACGTGGAGACTCTGGAAAGAGTGCAAAGAAGAGCAACCAAGATGATTAGAGGACTGGAGACTAAGACATATGAAGAACGGCTGCAGGAACTGGGTATGTCTAGTTTGATGAAGAGAAGGACCAGGGGAGACATGATAGCAGTGTTCCGATATCTCAGAGGGTGCCACAAAGAAGAGGGAGTCAAACTTTTCTCCAAGACACCTGGGGGCAGGACAAGGAGCAATGGGTGGAAACTAACCAAGGAGAGAAGCAACTTAGAACTAAGGAGAAATTTCCTAACAGTAAGAACAATTAACCTCTGGAACAGCTTGCCTCCAGCAGTTGTGAATGCCCCAACCCTGGAAGTCTTTAAAAAGATGTTAGACAGCCATTTGTCTGAAATGGTATAAGATTCCTGCCCATGCAGGGGGTTGGACTAGAAGACCTACAAGGTCCCTTCCAACTCTGCTATTGTATTGTATTATTCTTGCAAGATTTGAGGTTCCGATTTAGGTTAAGCCCGGGCAAGTCAATAAGCAGGCTTGGACGGCGTCCTAGAGAATTCTGCCTGCGATCTGTTGGCATCGTAGGAGGGGAGGAAAAAAAGATAAAAATAAAATACAAATAAAAAAGCAGCCTTCATTCCCATCGCCCTGGTTCGGAGAACACATCTGCCAGCATCCAGGATGTCATACATGCACGGAGTTCCTGCACTTTCCACTTTCCCATCCATAAAATATGCAAATGCATGCCAGGGAAATTAATGAGAAACAGGAAAGGGAAGAAAAAAAAAACTTAACAACCCTGGAGGGCAGAGAAGCATTAAAGACACAACGGAGAATTTAACTCAGCTTTTGCAAAAAGCTTTGCAGCCCCAGAATATCAGGAGGTGTTTCTGGAAAACATCAAATCCGGGAGAGTTCAACTCTGGCAACTTTTTTTAAAAAAACGTGTGGGCTTCGACTCCCAGAATTCCCCAGCCAGCCATGGCTGGCTGGGGAAATTCTGGGAGTCGAAGTCCACACTCTTAAAGTTGGACACCTCTGGTCTAGACCAGGGGTCGTCAGCAGCCTTAAACAAAGAGCCACAAAGGTCCTAACTGGAAGCCCCCTGTTCAATTCTGGAGGCGGGCGAGAAGTTCCAGTTTGTCAAAATATTCATAAATGGGAGAGACATGGGAACAAGGTCAGCCAATGAATAGGCATACCAACTTAAGTCAGCCAAATGGGAGCTAAAACAGACGTGAGTCTGTGCAGGGAATTGAAACAGAAACTTAAGCAGTCTGCTGCTCTGAGAAGTAAACTAGCAGCCTGTCTGGGCTTGTCTGCTGAAATGGAACTAACTGCTTGTGGCTGCCTGTAGCTCTCCTGCTTTGGGTTTACTTGGAAGAGCCACCTGTTGGTATTGCACATTTATTCGTCTATTCTTATGTATGTAAAAAAGTTAATGAATCCTGCTGTATCAGTTTTCTGGGTGGATTTGAATTTATGCAACAAACTCTGGCACAGTTCCCCCACCATAGAGTCTCCTCCTAGCGCGGCGTCCTTTTCCCTCTGCTGACTGGAAGTCCGGTTCCCCCACCATAGAGTCTCCTCCTAGCGCAGCGTCCTTTTCCCTCTACCTGTCCTAACCGAAAGCCCTATCAATTGTGGAGCCAACTTGTGACAGGGAGCCGCAGCAGAGGGATGAAAGAGCCACATGTGGCTCCAGAGCCACACAGGTTGCTGACCTCTGGTCTAGACCAACCTCTCGCTCTGTGCAGAGAGATCAAATTTCTAATTTATGCAGATGCTGCTAAGGAAAATCGCCTCTTACCAAGTTTTGTGGCACAGTCCCACAGGTATAGTCACACACACAGCGGTCATCTTCCATATCCTCGTCCCACGAACCGCCGTACTTCCGGCAGCTATCTCTTTCACACTCAATGGCATCTCCGGAGCCTGACCCATCGCCCGAGCCGCACTCTGCACGAGAGAAGAACACCAGGGTTGCAAATCCCCTCACCAAAGTTGAGATAGTCCAACCCTTGCTGGGGGAAAAAGTCAAGTTTCTAGACCTGATGATCAACATTTGGGGGGGACTCTCTGATTTGGGTTCCATTCCTGGCAGCTACAGAGATGCATCTCAGTCTTGAAACATCTCTGGGGTTTTATGATGGTTTCTCTTGTCCAGGTGTTAACCAAGGAGGGAGGGAGAGAAGGGAGGGAAGGGAGGAAGGGAAGGGTTGACAAGAGAAGGGAGGGAAGGGAGAAAGGATAGAAGGAAAGGGAGGGAGGGAAGGAAGACAGGGAGGAAGGAAAAGAGGGAGGGAAGAGGAAGGGAGAGAAGAGAAAGGAATGAGAGAAGAGAAGAAAGAAGAGGAGAAAAGGAAAGGGAGGATAGAAGGAAAGGAAGGGGGAAGGAGGGAAGGAAGGAAGACGGAGGAAGGGAAAGAGGGAGGGAAGAGAAAGGGAGAGAGGAGAAAGGAGGGTGGAAGGAAGAGAAGAGGAAGGAAGGAGAGAAGAGAAGAAGGAAGAAGAAGGAAAAGGGAGGGAGGGAGAAAGGATAGAAGGAAAGAAGGAAGAAGGGAGTTAGGGAGGAAAGAGGAAGGAAAAGAAGGAAGGAAAAGAGAAGGGGAGTTAGCGGGGAAAGGAGGGAGGAAGGGAAAGAAGAGAAAGGAAGGAAGGAAGGAGAGAAGTGAAGAAAGAAGAGAGAAAAGGCAGGATAGAAGGAAAGAAAGATGGGGGGCAAGAAGAAAGAAAGGAGAGAGAAGGGAGGGTCGGAGAGCCCTGCCAGCCTCCCTTCCTCTCACCTCCTCCAATGCTCTGAAGTGTGAAATTAAAGCACTGAAAAGCTCTCCTTGTGGAGCCCTATTACCAGCCATCGGCTTTCATTACTGGCAGCTAAAGAGACAATGGGAAGGGAGGCGCAAAGGGGCCGAGACGGAAAGCGTAGGGGAGGGGAAGGGAGGGAGACGGCCCCAGACACAGCAGGGAAGAAGAGACTCAAGGAGGGAGGCACAGGCTGCTTCCCTCCCCGCCCCCCTCATCTCAGCTCCTTCGTGCAAGTCTCCATGTACGGCCCCACCAATCCTGGTGACACCTCCCCCTTCCCCAATGCTTGCCAATTCAGGTCAGGGGCTAGGAACCGGAGATGCGCGATTTGAACCCAGGACGAGAGAGAGGACTTTTGACATTGTTCCCTCGTTGCCGACCCCAAACACATCTCTTCCAAGACTTTGCCACATTCATCAGCAAGTTTGATTCTCCCCCCCCCCCCCAAAAAGGAACCAGGCCCTAAATAGATAGATAGATGGATGGATGGATGGATGGATGGATGGATGGATGGATGGATGGATGGATGGATGGATGGATGGATGGATGGATGGATAGATAGATAGATAGATAGATAGATAGATAGATAGATAGATAGATAGATAGATAGATAAATAATTTAATTTATAACCCGCTCTCTCTCCCCGAAGGGACTCGAGGCGGGGCACAGGGAAATTAAAAATGCATACAAAACCACAAACAATACAGTATTAAAAAAGAATTAAACTAAACCCTGCGCTAAAATCCCATGTTAAAACTAAGACAAACCCCTAAAAAACCCCTAAAAACAGTTAAGTTATCCCAGGCCGGCCAAGCAAAAGAAATGTGTTTTTAATTTTTGACGGAAGGAGCGGAGGTCCGTAGTTGTTCTAATATTAGGGGGAAGGTCGTTCCAGAGGGTCGGGCCCGCCACAGAGAAGGCCCTTCCCCTGGGCGTCGCCCGCTGGCACAGCCTAGTGGACGGCACCCGGAGAAGTCCCTCTCTGTGGGAGCGAATCGGCCGCAGGGATGTATGGGGCAGGATGCGATCCCGCAGATAACTAGGTCCCGTGTCATGGAGCGCTTTAAAAATGATAACCAACACCGACGACAGGCAGCCAATGCAGCTCGCGCAGGAGCAGTGTTACATGGGAAAACCTAGAAGTTCCCATAATTGCCCGCGTGGCTGCATTCTGGATAAGCTGAAGTCTTCGGGTGCACCTCAAGGGGATGTCTCTTCTTGGCCTTCAAAAACTATCAAAAGATTTCCAAAAGTTGTTTCCAATTTAATGTTAATGTTCAACGTGGGGGAAAAAAACCAGAGAGACAAAATTCCTCTTTTTGGAAAATTAATGTAGCTTGTCTACCAGAAAGTGCTGAGCCTCTCTACATCTGAAGATACAACAGGAAAATTAAAACAATATTTGTGCCAGCTTTACACCCTTGGAGGGGCAGGAAATATAATCACCAATACAGTAATCCCTCGTTTTTCGCGGTCAATCGGGACCGCAACCTTCCGCGAAAAGTGAAAACCGCGAGGTAGGATTCGCTAGGAAACTTGAATTGGTGGACATGTTTAAAGCAACCACTAGGGGGCGCTTGCCTCCTACCAATGCATTTTTTTTTGTATTTTTTAAAAATCCGCGAAGCACTGAAGCCGTGGAAAATGAAGCCGCGGAAAACGAGGGATTACTGTATTTGGCGCTGATGGATGGGCCAACAGTAAAAAATATAACTGGATCTGATGGCCATCTTATTTAAGAAATGGGTTAGAGCTTAATGTACGTGGACAACATTCAAGAAAGAGGTGGGGACATACAGACATATGTGGTGGGATTGTGACAGTGCAAATATGGCATGTCAACGAGTCGTGAGGTTAGCAACACAGTTTGTTAAGCAAATCTGCCTTCCCCGTTGACTGTGCTTGTCCCAAGGTTGTAAAAGGGGATCGTGGGACACCCCCCCCTTCCGCCCAGGACACTGCGACCTGTCATAAATATGAATCGGTTGGACAGCATCTGAATTTTGATCATGTGTGTTAGGAGTAGACTCCTAGAGTTGAGTAGGCAATATATAATACCATGATGAGAAATGATCATTGTGGCTTTAAGACTGTTGGAAGGCAATTGGAGACTGTAATTATCTCCAACTATAAGAGGAGGTCAGCAGAACGCAATCGCTCTCTCTGCTAATTGCTCTCTCTGCTAATTGCTCTCTCTGCCGGATCCTCACTTTGTTTGATATCACTGCTGTTGGCTATCTGCTCGTGTACCGTGACTGGCTGTGTTTGAAGAAGGAAGAATTGTGGCTTTCTGACTGTAAGCAATTGTTAGTTTGTTAAGGACGTTGTTCGACTCACTTAACTATCACTGCTTGTGAAGCGGTAACTTAGTTTTACAACACCAGGAAAGTGAATTGTTTTATACTAACAGTGTCTGAGATACTATTTGTGTGTATACTAGCAACGTTTCTCTAGTTGTGCATTCCGCTGCCCAACTTTCTATCTCCCAACGGAGATATTCCCCAACAATGTGACCACCGGAATGCTGCCAACGGTTGTGTGAAAAACAGCTGTAAGTCGCTTCCCTCCCCGACTGGTTGGTAAGCCAAGGACTGTCTGCTAAGAAGAAACCAGCATCGAGACAGCTGAGCACAGAGGACTCACCGTCTTCGCACGGGCCCCTCTTCTCGACCTCCACTTCTTCTTTCTGCTGGCAAGCCGCCAGGCGCAGTTCACACTCGTTGTTGTACGTGATGCCGTTGCTTCCACAGACGCGGGACAAGGGCTGCTGCTCACAACGGGGGCAGAGGCACTGCCCGTCCACACACTTCGCCCCGAAGGAACACACCGTGGCCCCACACGCTTCTGGGGAGAGACGGCGGGAGAGGAGGAAGAGTAGAAGCCCAGGAAGTTATTTCCGTAGAATATTTCTAAGTCGGGGTTGAACTGGGGAGGGTCCTTGGCGCTCTCTCAGTTACGGGGTTTTCTTGCAGACGTATCATCACCAAACTACTGTCGGTGTGCATAGAGTGCGCTAAGGTACGCTAATATAGAGCTGTGGTGGCGCAGTGGTTAGAAGGTAGTACTGCAGGCTAACTCACTACTCACTCCAGGAGTTTGATCCTGACCGGCTCAAGGTTCACTCGGCCTTCCATCTTTCCGAGGTGGGTAAAACGAGGACCCAGATTGTTGGGGGGCAACAGGATGACTCTGTAAACCACTTAGAGAGGGTTGTAGAAGCATGGTGAAGCGGTATATAAGTCTAAGGGCTATTCCATTCTATTCTATTCTATTCTATTCTGCATTCTATTCTATTCTATTCTATTCTGCATTCTATTCTGCATTCTATTCTATTCTATTCTATTCTGCATTCTATTCTGCATTCTATTCTATTCTATTCTATTCTGCATTCTATTTTATTCTATTCTATTCTGCATTCTATTCCATTCTGCATTCTATTCTGCATTCTATTCTATTCTATTCTGCATTCTATTCTATTCTATTCTGCATTCTATTTTATTCTATTCTATTCTGCATTCTATTCTGCATTCTATTCTGCATTCTATTCTATTCTATTCTGCATTCTATTTTATTCTATTCTATTCTGCATTCTATTCTATTCTGCATTCTATTCTGCATTCTATTCTGCATTCTATTCTATTCTATTCTATTCTATTCTGCATTCTATTCTGCATTCTATTATATTCTGCATTTTATTCTATTCTATTCTGCATTCTATTTTATTCTATTCTATTCTGCATTCTATTCTATTCTATTCTGCATTCTATTCTATTCTATTCTATTCTATTCTGCATTCTATTCTATTCTATTCTGCATTCTATTCTATTCTGCATTCTATTATATTCTATTCTGCATTCTATTCTATTCTATTCTATTCTGCATTCTATTCTATTCTATTCTATTTTGCATTCTATTTTATTCTGCATTCTATTCTATTCTATTCTGCATTCTATTCTATTCTATTCTATTCTATTCTATTCTGCATTCTATTCTGCATTCTATTCTGCATTCTATTCCGCATTCTATTCTATTCTATTCTGCATTCTATTCTGCATTCTATTTTATTCTATTCTATTCTGCATTCTATTCTATTCTATTCTATTCTATTCACTAATCCATTCCATTCTGCAGTCTATTCTATTCTATCCTGCAGTCTATCCTATCCTATCCTATCCTATCCTATCCTATCCTATCCTATCCTATCCTATCCTATCCTATTTTCTCTTCTCTTCTGCATTCTCCTCTATTTTCTATTCCATTCCATTCCGCAGTCTATTCTGTTCTTTTCGATATTATTCTATTCTTATTCCTATCCTACGCCATACCATGCCCAGTGGCTAGAATGCAGCATTGCCTGCTGACTCTGCCGACTGCCAACAGTTCGATCCAGAAAGGCTCAAGGTTAACTCATCCTTCCAAGGCCAGTAAAATGAGGACCCAGGTGGTTGAGGGGCAATAGGGCTGACTCTGTAAACCACCGTGAAGCGAAATGGAAGTGTACTCGAAGGGCTATGGCTAAATGTGTTCTACCCTGATGACATTACCTAGTTTGGTCATGAAACGTCTGCCAGAAAACCCACCGGGAAGCCCCCCCCTCGCCCCCCCAGGATCCCACCGTTATTTTAGTCTTTAAAGGACCCTCCCCAGGGAGAAATAAAACTTACTGCAGCTGCCTTGGGCGGCCACCTCGATGGAGACCTGTTGGATGCAGGACTGAACGTGGAGTTCGCACTCGCTCCCGTAGGTGTTGCCGTCGGTTCCGCAAACCAGCTGGGAGGAGGCGACGCATTCGGTGGGGCACACGCACCTCCCCGTCTCGGCCTCGCAGATGGCACCGAACTGGCACTTCCGACAGCGGTCTGGAGGGAAGCAGGCGGAGAAGTCTTGAAAATGAGGATTTCGAGAAAAATCCATTTAAACTCTCCCGTCCGTCCGTCCGTCCCCCCCGCAAAGGATGTTCTTAGGAAGGGGTGAGTGAGTTCATGGACTCCCTGGCCACTGAGAGGGATGATGGGCACCGGAGTCCGAATGCACACCTCGAGTACCGCATCCCGTACTATAAAGAATGTCAAGGTTCCGAGGATTGAATAGCTGCCAGCTGATGTAAGGCTGTAAGCTGTAATTTGTAAGCCGAAGGGCAAGGGTGATGAAATAAGTGCCAACTTCCCACTTGCCATAGTGAGAGAAGAAGGGGGCTGAAGTCGGATCTCAGATTACTGCAGCAGGCTTGGGAGGGGTGCAACTCATTGTGGAATGTGATTTATGACACAGACTGAGGGGAGGGAAGGAACAGGGGTAAAGTTCAGCTATAACTCCAACATAGCTTAGACCTGAGTGTGAACAGCTCTTCCGCAGGGGAGACAGGAAGGCAGTCTTCCAATGTTTGAGGGGCTGTCCCAAAGAAGAAGGGGGTCAAATTATTTTCCAAAGCCCCCCGAAGGCCAGACAAGGAATAACAATGGATGGAAACTGACCCAGGAGAGATTCAACCTAGAAATAAGGAGACGGTGAGAGCAATCCACCCATGGAACAGAAGCTGCCTTCGGACGTTGTGGGAGCTTCATCCCTGGAGGCTTTCAAGAAGTCAAGTCAAGTCAAGTTTAATTTGTAGACCGCTCCCTCTCCCCAAAGGGACTCGGGCTGCCATTTGTCAGAAAGGATGAAGGGTCTCCTGCTTGGGTGGGGAGTGGGGGGGTTGGACTAGATGACCTACAAGGTCCCTTCCAACTCTGTTCATCTTGGTGGCAAGTGTAAAATGCTCTCTACATGGGGCTTCCCTTGAGGTGCACTCGAAAGCTGCAGTTAGTCCAGAATGCAGCCACGCGGGTGATTACGCGTGGCTGCATATAACACCAATCCTGCGCGAGCTGCACTGGCTACCTGTGGCCTTTCGGGTGCGCTTCAAGGTCCTGACGACCATCTTTAAAGCGCTCCATGGCTCGGGACCTAGTTACATGCGAGACCGTCTCCTGCCCCATACATCCCTTAGACCAATACGCTCCCACAGAGAGGGCCTCCTCAGGGTGCCGTCGGCCGGACAATGCCGACTGGCGACACCCAGAGGAAGAGCCTTCTCTGTGGCGGGCCCTGCCCTTTGGAATGACCTACCCCCAGAACTTCGCACCATCTCCGACCTCCGCCTCTTCCGCAAGTGCCTAAAGACACATTTGTTCCATCTAGCCGGCCTAGCGTAACCTCCATAATGACTTTTAGACAGTTTTTTTAAATTTTGGGGATTTTAATTTGGTTTTAGCGCAGGATGTTCATCAAATAAGTTTTTAAAAATTTTTATGTGATTTTGTATGTATTTTAATATTCCTGTGCGCCGCCCTGGGTCCGTTTGGAGAAGGGCGGGGTATAAATTTAATAAAATAAATAAATAAAATAAATAAAAGATCGGGCAGGTGCAGAAGACTCTGCCAGAGGAGGGGGGGAGGAGGAAACCCCCACCCCGCTTGCAAAACAGGTCAAGAAAAAAATTCGGACCTGGGATAAGGTATCTTTGGCAGGCAGCCTGCAAGACGCTGGCCGAGAGCGTTCGGTGTTACCGTTGGGGATTCTGGCAGGGCTTATCTATCGAAAAACAGAGGGACTCGCTTGCTGTAAGAGCCGCAGGGTATGTCAAGAGAGTGGGTCCCGTGGCAGGCAGGGCCCTTTCCCCTGTCAATCAACGGGGAATAAAAGAGACAATAACCCCGGGCGTTTCAGTGGCGAGGCAGGAAAAGAGAGTGGGCATGGTGGGTAAGATGCTGGCATAGGAAGCGGAGATGGTTGTGAATTCTAGTCCCGCTTTAGGAATGAAAGCAGGCCAGGTGACTTTGGGCCAATCACCAGGAGACAGGGAGTTCTAGTCCTACCTTAAGACATGAAAGCTAGCTGGGTGACTTTGGGCCAATCCCCAGGAGACAGGGAGTTCTAGTCCTGCCTTAGGAATGAAAGCAGATGGGTGACTTTGGGCCAATCACCAGGAGACAGGAAGTTCTAGTCCTGCCTTAGGAATGAAAGCAGACGGGTGACTTTGGGCCAATCCCCAGGAGACAGGGAGTTCTAGTCCTGCCTTAGGAATGAAAGCAGACGGGTGACTTTGGGCCAATCACCAGGAGATAGGGAGTTCTAGTCCTGCCTTAGGAATGAAAGCAGACGGGTGACTTTGGGCCAATCCCCAGGAGACAGGGAGTTCTAGTCCTGCCTTAGGAATGAAAGCAGACGGGTGACTTTGGGCCAATCACCAGGAGATAGGGAGTTTTAGTCCTGCTTTAGGAATGAAAGCAGACGGGTGGCTTTGGGCCAATCACCAGGAGATGGGGAGTTTTAGTCCTGCTTTAGGAATGAAAGCAGGCGGGTGGCTTTGGGCCAATCACCAGGAGATGGGGAGTTCTAGTCCTGCTTTAGGAATGAAAGCAGACGGGTGGCTTTGGGCCAATCACCAGGAGACGGGGAGTTCTAGTCCCGCCTTAGGCAATAAAGCCATCTAGGGGACTTTGGGCTAAATCACTAGGAGATAGGGAGTTCTAGTCCTACCTTAAGACATGAAAGCCAGCTGGGTGACTTTGGGCCAATCACCAGGAGACAGGGAGTTCTAGTCCTGCCTTAGGAATGAAAGCAGGCTGGGTGACTTTGGGCCAATCACCAGGAGATAGGGAGTTCTAGTCCTACCTTAAGACATGAAAGCTAGCTGGGTGACTTTGGGCCAATCACCAGGAGACGGGGAGTTCTAGTCCTGCCTTAGGAATGAAAGCAGACTGGGTGCCTTTGGGCCAAATCACTAGGAGATGGAGAGTTCTAGTCACACCTTAGGCAAGAAAACTAGCTGGCTGAGTTTGGGTCTATCACCGGGAGATGGTGAGTTCTAGTCTGGGCAGAGAACCGGTTGCTAATTTTTTCTTCTTCAATCCCATCCCTGGGTGTGCAGCCACAGTTTCGGGGCTCCAGAGTCCCTTCCTCAAATGCAAGGCAGGTCTGGCTTCCTGAAAATCACTCCTCCTTTTCAGGGTGTCTTGTCACACAGACACAGACACACACACCTCCGGCACCTCCCCCCCACCCACCCCGCCGTAGGAGGGTTTGCGCGAGAGTGCGTGACCTGCCTGGCGTCTTCCCCGTGCCTGCTTCCCGATGCCAGCCAATTTAATTACCGCCTAACGTCGGCAAGAGGGTTTGCCAGCTGCTTACGTTGCGCCATCCCGGGGGGCCCCACGCGCCCCGTGTTTCACTTTGCCAACGTCTGCTGCTTCTGCCTCCCAACCTTTCGTTCACGCTCGGAGAAGGAAGCTACGCTGGGAAATGAGGAGTCACCCACACTCCGCCACCCCTGCCAGGAGGCTGGCTCGATAGTGGACTCCTTCCCCCTCCGCCCGCCGCCCCCAAGTCAGCCCAAATCGAACTACTATAGGTGGTACCTTGCTCAATAGTAGCAACTGTGAGAGGGATCTAGGAATCCTAGTTGGCAACCACTTAAATATGAGCCAGCAGTGTGCAGCAGCTGCCAAAAAAGCCAACACAGTTCTAGGCTGAATCAACAGAGGGATAGAATCTAGATCACGTGAAGTGTTAATGCCACTGTATAGTGCCTTGGTAAGGCCACACTTGGAATACTGCACACAGTTTTGGTCGCCACGATGTAGAAAAGACGCGGAGACTCTGGAAAGAGTGCAGAGAAGAGCAACCAAGAGGATTAGGGGACTGGAGGCTAAAACATATGAAGAACGGTTGCAGGAACTGGGTATGTCTAGTTTGATGAAGAGAAGGACCAGGGGAGACATGATAGCAGAGTTCCGATATCTCAGAGGGTGCCACAAAGAAGAGGGAGTCAAACTATTCTCCAAGGCACCTGGGGGCAGGACAAGAAGCAATGGGTGGAAACTAATCAAGAAGAGAAGCAACTTAGAACTAAGGAGAAATTTCCTGACAGTGAGAACAATTAACCAGTGGACAGAAGTTGCCTCCAGAAGTTGTGAATGCCCCAACCCTGGAAGTCTTTAAAAAGATGTTAGATAGCCATTTGTCTGAAATGGTATAAGGTTCCTGCCCACGCAGGGGGTTGGACTAGAAGACCTACAAGGTCCCTTCCAACTCTGCTATTGTATTGTATTGTATTGTATTGTATTGTATTGTATTGTATTGTATTGTATTGTATTGTATAACCTCGGTGTATGGCACGCCGACTTGGTTCTCTGGGGCGCTCATTTGCCCCCCCCCCTGCCCCCCCCCGGGGAAATAAAACACAAAAGGGGGTTGAAGCCAAAAAAGCGAAGCTATTCCAGACTTTTCTGGCAGCCGAAGGATTCGAATCCACAATCAATTTGGAAAGGCGTGTTTAATTTTCACACGCCAGGAAGCGGGGCTGGGGGCTGGGGGGGGGCAGCCAGTGTGGTTTGCTGAAGCGAGGGAGTCCCCCAAATTTCCAGCTGTTATTTCCCCTCTCCCAAGCTTTCAGGGGCAACGACAGAGATGAGCAAGAATGAAGCTTTGATTCCTGAGCGTTCCAGAATTCAATTTTTTTACATGGTTTGCCTAAATGACCAGCTTTGTTTTTCTGTACGGGGGGAAAGACGTCGGAGACTTTAGGATGGTTTGCTTTTTAAGATGGGTGGGGAAGGAACGAAGGGAGGAAGGAGAGAGAAAAAAGAAAAAAGAGAAAGAGACAGATAGAGAAGGAAGGCGAGAGAAGAAAGGAGAGAAAGAAAAGAGGGAGGGAGAAAAAAAGAAGAAAGGAAGAAAGAAGGAAGATGAAGGAAAGGGAGGAAGAAAGAAGGGAGGAAGGAATGAGGGAGGAAGATGAAGAAAAGGAAGGGAGGGAGGAGGGAAGATGAAGGAAAGAAGGAAGGAGGGAGGGATGAGAAAGGAAGGAGGGAGGGTGGGAAGAAGGAGGGAGGGAGAAAGAAAAGAAGGGAGTATGGAGGGAGAGAAGGAAGAAAGAAGAGAAAGAAAGAAAAAAGAAGGAAGGAAGATGAGGAAGGGAGGAAAGAAAAGGAAGGAAAGGAAGGAGGGAGGGAGGAAACTGAAGAAAAGGAACAAAGGGAGAAAGAAAACAGGAATGGAGAAAGGAAGGAGGGTGGGAACATGGAAGGAAGGAAGGAGGGAGGGAGGAAGATGAAGGGAAGGGAGGGGAGATGGAGGGAGCAAGGATGATAAAGGAAAGGAAAGGAAGGAAGGAAGATGAAGAGAAGGAAGTGAAAGAGGGAAGGTGGGAGCAAGGGAGATGAAGGAAAGTAAGGAAGATGAAGGAAAGAAAGGAAGGAGGGAGGGAGAGAGGAAGTTGAAGGAAAAGAAGGAAGGAGGGAGGGAGAGAGAAAGATGAAGGAAAAGAAGGAAGGAAGATGAAGGAAAGGAAGGAGGGAGGGAGAGAGGTAGATGAAGGAAAAGAAGGAAGGAGGGGGAGGGAGGAAGATGAAGGAAGAGAAGGAAGAAAGAAAGATGAAGGAAAGGAAGGAGGGTGGGAGCAAGGGAGATTAAGGAAAGGAAGGAAGATGAAGGAAAGAAAGGAAGGAGGGTGGGAGAGAGGACGATGAAGGAAAAGAAGGAAGGAGGGAGGGAGCAAGGAAGATAAAGAAAAGGAAGGAAGAAAGGAAGGAAGATGACGGAAGAGAAGGAGGGAGCACAGAGGAAGAGTTTACAAATTACCATAAACAAGGACGGGGAAGAGAGCCAAGAATTCCTCTCCCGTTCAGTCCGTCCATTCCGGTTCCCGAGGCAATTCATAACAACAACAACAACCGGCCTATGAAGTGCCATAAAACGATCAGAGTAAAAGAAAGAAAAAAAACAAAACACTCAAAATAAATCTCCGCCATTTGAAAGCGCAGCCGAGCGGGAGGCAAAGAGTTTTTGAAACCCCCTTCGGCAACCTGCTAAAAGCAAGCGAGGCTAATGCCCCGTTTGACGGGCGCTACGGGACGGGTTCCGTAAAAATCTCGCTGGGGAAAAAAATTCCCAATTCCGACGCACCGGATCGTCTGACTTGACAAGTCCCCGGGGAGTGTCGGCGTTCCCGTTGAGCCGTAATTTCTTCCCAGGGCAAGCCTCGAACCCTCCACTCCGCCTTCTTTCCATGTGGGAGGAGCAGAGACATGCGGAGGTCAGCCAAGGGAGAAATCAGCCGCGGAGCCCTGAAGGAAGCAGCGGGTTTCTAGTCCTCAAGACAGGCTCGGCACAAAGGAAGGGGAGGGCGGGAGGGAGGGAGGAAGGCGAGCCGCATGCCAAATTAACCCACCTTCTCCGGGGAAGACTCCCCGTCCTCCTCTGAGCAGGCAGGGGAACAAGAAACCGAAATGAACTTTCTCTCGTCCTTATCTCTGGGGTCTCGGCTTGACCCGTAACCTCGCCGTGCCACCCCCTCCCTCAAATAAATTGAATTCAAGACCGTAAGCTAGCAGGGGATGTGGTTTTTTTTTGGCACTCAAACTTCCTGAGCTAATTGCTTACACATCCATCTCGAGGTTGTAATACCGCCGGTGGGACCGGCGACCTCGATCGCCGAGGCTCGGTATAATCGCTCGTAATAATGTTTTCATAGCGGAGGTTTACGCGGCCGCTGGAGAAGGCCTGGAGCTAGGGTAGGAGAGGCGTTGGCGGCTAGGCGAGTGGGGATTTGAAACTGGGACTTTGGGGTTACCCTCAAATTAAGCCCCCCTCCTCCCCCGGCAGCACCAGAGGCCTGACCCACAATGGGTTGTTAATTCGGGTTAACCGCAGCTCAGCCGATTTTTAGACTACAGCGGTCCTCAAAACAGTTTGGGATGTGTTGTGGCCCGCCAAAGGAGCAGGCAGTAGACTCAGACAGTGAGGAGGGTTAGGGAAGAATCCGGGCCAGTCCTGGAATCTGGGGATGGCTCTGATGAGGGCTCTGTGTCGGAGGCAGAGAGGGGGCCAGAGCCGCATGCCAGCTATCAGCTGCCTTCGGAGTGGGGAGATCAGTGGGGCAGAAGAACAGCTGGAGCCCATTCCCAGTGTGCGCATGTGCAGAGTGGCCAGACAAAGGGAACAACTAAAGAACAGGGGTCAACTTGGGAGGAAGGCCACAGGTGGACGCTGAACGGCCCCTCCCAGAGGGAATAAAAGAGGAGCAACAGGGGAGTGGAGTTTGCAGGAGACCATTTGTTCGCTTATTATCGTGAAGATTCGCTTATCTGAGTTCGGGCCTCATACAGCCAAGTATGTATTTCATTTTACAGCGTTGGGACTAGAAGCTTTCAACCTGGCAACGATCCAAGGACTGATAAGGTCTGTTTTTACAATTCAACCTTGGAAGGCTGATTGCCAGGAACTTTTCTGGATGGGAGCCTGTTCCCAGGATGCGCATGCGCAGAGTGGCCAGACGATGGGAACAGCCAAAGAACAAGAGTCGACTTGAGAGGAAGGCCACAGGTGGGACAATGAACGGCCCCTCCCAGAGGGAATAAAAGAGGAGCGCCTGGGGAGTGGAGCTTGCAGGAGACCACGAGTTCCATTCATTGGTTCGTGACTCTCCGAGACTCCTTGTCAAAAGCTTTGCAAAGATCGGCCTGGCAGCTCTCCAAGCCAGATTTTCCATTTCTATTTCAGGCAGCAGGGGGGGGGGGGATCTAACCACTCACCACAGGGGCCCTTGTGTTTCACGCGGATCTCCTTCCGGAGGGCGCACGCCATGGCCTCCAACTCGCAAGGGTTGCTGTACGTGAGGTTGTCGCTGCCGCAGACCGGATCGTAGATGCTCTGGCACACTTGCTGGCACTCGCAAACGGCTTCCTGGTTCTTCACCACGCAGGTGGCCCCGAACTGGCACTCCACGCTCAAACAGGGACTCGGCTTGCCAAGATCTGCATCGGAAAAGCAGGTAGAGCGGTTAGAGAAGGGGCGGGGGGCACCCTACTGGAGCTGCAGTACAATACAACAGCAGAGTTGGAAGGGACCTTGGAGGTCATCTAGTCCAACTCCCTGCCTAGGCAGGAAGCCCTATACCGTGTCAGACAAATGGCTGTCCAACATCTTCTTGAAGACTTCCATTCACAACTTCTGGAGGCAACTTCTGTTCCACTGATTAATTGTCCTAACTGTCAGGAAATTTCTCCTCAGTTCTAAGTTGCTTCTCTCCTTGATTAGTTTCCACCCATTGCTTCTTGTTCTACCCTCAGGTGCTTTGGAGAATAGCTTGACTCCCTCTTCTTTGGGGCAACCCCTGAGATATTGGAACACTGCTATCCTGTCTCCCCTACTCCTTCTTTTTATTAAACTAGACCTACCCAGTTCCTGCAACCGTTCTTCCTATGTTTCAGTCTCCAGTCCCCTAGTCCTCTTTGTGGCTCTTCTCTGCACTCTTTCTAGAGTCTCCACATCTTTTTCTACATCGTGGTGACCAAAACTGAATGCCGTATTCCAAGTGTGGCCTTCCCAAGGCCTTATAAAGTGGTATTAACCCTTCACGTGATCTTGATTCCCTCCCTTTGTTGATGCAGTCTAGAACTGGGTTGGCTTTTTGGGCAGCTGCTGCCCACGGCTGGCTCCTATTTCAACGGTTGTCCACTAGGACTCCAAGATCCCTTTCACAGTTACTGCTATTGAGCAAGGTGCCACCTGTACTGTCCCTGTGCATTTCGTTTTTGTTGCCTAAATGTAGAACCGGACTCTTTTCGCCCTTGAATTTCGTTTCATTAGACAGTGCCCAATGTTCAAGTTTGTCAAGATCCTTCTGTCTCCTAAGCCTATCTTCTGGAGGGTTGGCTGGACAGAGTCCTCCATCTCTCTCCGACAATTTGGGTGAAATCGCCAGGAATCGAGGTGTTTTGCAGACCGCTCTATTACCCAAACTGGCGGGAGACACATCTCAAGGCAAGTACTGTAGGAGGGGGTGTCTGTTGCAAGGGAGCATTTCACAGAGGGAGGGAGGGAGGGAAGCAAGAGAGGAAGAGGAAGGTGGGGGGAAACACGGAGAGACCGGAGGACCAGGAGGAAGCAGCCATCCTTCTTTCCCAAGTTTCACCATTTCATGTGAGGGCCGTCAGGATGCGCAGGAGGGCTGTCAGGATGCGCAAACACAGAAGCAATCTTAAAAGAAGACTCCAGCCCCCCACAGGTCATTTGAGATGACCGGACGAGGGCATCTCAAACCTCGCTGGGTTTTCATGGCAGGGAAGCAACTCCCTGCTAGCTAGCCATTTCTTCCTGCAGGTAGGTAGAAAGCCAACCCGTCAGGGAGATAGCAAGCATATCTCCTTTTCTTCCTAGAAGGTTTTCTCTGGGATTTAATCACAGCCCACCAGGTGCTCTTAACCCCTCGAGGGGGGAAAAAAAGAAAGAAAATGAGATATCTAGCCTCCAAGTCAACCCATCGCCCTGCATTTCTAAGCATCATCCCTTCTCCTCAATTCAGCAGGGTGCTGCTCACATTTCATCCCGACTGGACTACTGCAATGCTCTCTACACGGGGCTTCCCTTGAGGTGCACTCGAAAGCTACAGCTAGTCCAGAATGCAGCCGCGCGGGTGATTACGGGAGCCCCCAGATGCTCCCACATAACACCGATCCTGCGCGAGCTGCACTGGCTTCCTGTGGTCTTTCGGGTGCGCTTCAAGGTCTTGACGACCATCTTCAAAGCACTCCATGGCTCGGGGCCTAGTTATATGCGAGACCGTCTCCTGCCCCATACATCCAGCAGGACAAGGAGCAATGGGTGGAAACTAACCAAGGAGAGAAGCAACTTAGAACTAAGGAGAAATTTCCTAACAGTAAGAACAATTAACCTCTGGAACAGCTTGCCTCCAGCAGTTGTGAATGCCCCAACCCTGGAAGTCTTTAAAAAGATGTTAGACAGCCATTTGTCTGAAATGGTATAAGATTCCTGCCCATGCAGGGGGTTGGACTAGAAGACCTACAAGGTCCCTTCCAACTCTGCTATTGTATTATCCCTTCGACCCATACGCTCCCACAGAGAGGGCCTTCTCAGGGTGCCATCGGCCGGACAATGCCGGCTGGCGACACCCAGGGGAAGGGCCTTCTCTGTGGCGGGCCCTGCCCTTTGGAACGACCTACCCCCTGAACTCCGCACTATCACCAACCTCCGCCTCTTCCGCCGGTGTTTAAAAACACACTTATTTCATCAAGCCGGCCTAACATAGCCTCCGCTGGGACAAATATTAGACAGTTTTAAATGGGGGATTTTAATTTGGTTTTAGCGCAGGTTTTGTCATTTAATAGGTTTTTTAAATTATATTTGGTGCTATTTTGTATGTTGTTTTAAATTCCTGTGCGCCGCCCTGGGTCCTCTCGGAGAAGGGCGGGATATAAATTGAATAAAATAAAATAAAATAAATTGAATAAAATAAAATAAAAATTTCACGGCAAATCGGCCAGTAACCAATCTCCTGGCCAAGGCTGCGTTTCTTCATTAGTTTTACTTTTTTCGATCAAAATAGAGCTGGAAGGGACCTCGGAGGTCATCCAATCCAACCCCTTGCTCAAGCAGGAAAACCTGTACCATTTCTGACAGATGGCAGCGTCAGGCCTGTAGTCATTTTTTTGTCTTTGGGCGGGGGGGGGGGGGAGGGTCTTTGGCCTGCCACACTTTCTATTCTTCTACTGTGCCTTTTCCAGGGTGGGCAAATGGGATTGTAGGGAGGTAGATGAGAGGTAGCCATAACAACATTCTTTCCCGAAAGCCAAGGTCATCCTTTGCCGCCATCTTTTCTTTGGGATCTTTGGCCTGCCACACTTTCTATTATTCTACGGTCTATTGTGGGGAAATGGGAGCAGGGATTGTATGGAGTGAGATGCAATGTAGCCATAACAACATTCTTTCTAGAAAACCAAGGTCATCCTTTGTCTTTGCCCCTCTGCACCTGAGTGGAACCGGATGGGTGGAAGCTGCCAGCGTGGCAGTGGGGAGATCGGACCACGGGATGGACTTGTGGGTGTGGGGGGCAAGATCTTGAACTTTCAATGGGGTGGGGAAAACCGGGAAGGTTTCGGATTTGGGTTTCCCCAGATGTGCCAACATGGCTCTCTTCATACATTGGTACTTTGACCAATAACTTTTGGATGCTATTTGGAAACCTGACAGGGAGTCCCTTCTCTTCTTAAAAATCTCCCATGTTGGAGTAGCCACAATGTCTGGTGGCAAGCAGTCCCACTGGTTAATTGTAGGAAATTTATCCTGAATTCTAGGTTGCTTCTCTCCTTGATTAGTTTCCATCCATTGTTTCTTGTCTTGCCTTCTGGTGCTTTGGTGAATAGATTAGCCCCCTTTTCTTATTTAAACAAAGCCGGACAAGAAGCCATGGGACGAAATGAATGGTGCAAGCTGTCCTCAACTTACAATACACAATACAATAGCAGAGTTGGAAGGGAGCTTGTAGGTCTTCTAGTCCAACTCCCTGCATGGGCAGGAACCTTATACCATTTCAGACAAATGGCTATCTAACATCTTCTTAAAGACTTTCAGGGTTGGGGCATTCACAACTTCTGGAGGCAAACTGTTCCAGAGGTTAATTGTTCTAACTGTCAGGAAATTTCTCCTTAGTTCTAAGTTGCTTCTCTCCTTGATTAGTTTCCACCCATTGCTTCTTGTCCTGCCCCCAGGTGCCTTGGAGAATAGTTTGACTCCCTCTTCTTTGTGGCACCCTCTGAGATATCGGAAGACTGCTATCATGTCTCCCCTGGTCCTTCTCTTCATCAAGCTAGACATACCCAGCTCCTGCAGCCGTTCTTCATATGTTTTAGCCTCCAGTCCCCTAACCATCTTGGTTGCCCTTCTCTGCCCTCTTTCCAGAGCCTCCATGTCTTTTCTACATCGTGGCGACCAAAACTGTATGCAGTATTCCAAGTGTGGCCTTACCAAGGCCCTATACAGTGGCATTAACACTTCACGTGATCTAGATTCTATCCCTCTGTTTATGCAGCCTAGAACTGGGTTGGCTTTTTTGGCAGCTGCTGCACACTGCTGGCTCATATTTCAATGGTTGTCCACTAGGATTCCAAGATCCCTCTCACAGTTGCTACTATTGAGCAAGGTACCATCTATACTGTACTTGTGCATTTGGTACAACGGTTCATTTAGCGACCGGTCAAAGTTGCAACGCCACCCAAAAAAAAAGCGACTTAAGTCTCTGACACTTATGACCACTGCAACATTCTCACGATCGCATGATCAAAAATTCAGGCGCTTATCAACAGGCTGACACTTATGACGGTCGCAGTATCCCTGGGCTGCGTGATCCGCTTTTGCGACCTTCCGACAAGCAAAGTCAGTGGGGAATCCAGATTCACTTAAACCACATATAACGGTCTCTGTGGCGGGCCCTGCCCTTTGGAACGACCTACCCCCTGAATTGCGTACCATCACGGACCTCCGCCTCTTCCGCCATTGTCTAAAGACACATCTTTTTCAGCAAGCCGGCCTAGCCTAACCCTCCCGTCGAGACTATTTAGTTTTAAATTGGGGGTTTTAATTTGATTTTAGCATAGGTTTATAACTTAAGTTAATATATTTTTAAATGTTGTATTTCTTGTATTGTTTTGTATGCTTTTAAATTCCTGTGCGCCGCCCTGGGTCCTTTTTGGAGAAGGGCGGGATACAAATATGAATAAAATCTAAATCTAAAAATCTAAACGCAAGGATTCACTTAACCGACGTGGCGAGGGATGGAGTCAAACTCAAATGGAGCCAACTCAACTTAACCAACGTTTCTTCACTTAGCGACATAAGATTTGGGCTCGAGGGTGGTCGTAATCCGAGGACTACCTGTATTCATGCAACAGGCTTAACCAGGCCAGTGAAAGAGGCAAGGGACTTAACCTTGGGACAATTTTCCCTCCCTGTCTCATAGAATCCCATTTCTCAAAGGGGGATGCCACCCAAGCCCAGAAGATAATTCAGCCCCCAAACTCAAAATGCTGTGGGAATGCATCGGGCGCGTTCAGGAGAAGGGTCCAGCTTTTGTGACCCGCTACAAAATCATGACCCCCAGCTCTCATGCTATCCGGGCATCGTGTTGCGGCCCACCAGCTGTCAGCGGAGATGGCAGCAGACTCAGAGAATGAGGAGGGTTGGGGAAGAATCCGGGCCAGTCCTGGAGTCTGGGGAAGGCTCTGTGGAGGGCTCTGTGTCGGAGGCAGAGAGGGGGCCAGGGCCGTCTGACAGTCATCAGCTGCCTTCGGAGTGGGAAGATCAGTGGGGCAGAAGAACAGCTGGAGCCTGTTCCCAGTGAGCGCATGCGCAAAGTGGCCAGACAAAGGGAACAGCTAAAGAACAGGGGTCGACTTGGGAGGAAGGCCGCACATGGACGCTGAATGGGAAATAAAAGAGGAGCGAAAGGGGAGTGGAGTTTGCGGGAGACCATTCGTTCGCTTATTATTGTGAAGATTCGCTTATCTGAGTTCGGGCCTCATACAACCACGTATTTCATTTTACAGTGTTGGGACTAGAAGCTTTCAACTTCAACCTGGCAACTATCCAAGGACTGATAACTTCTGTTTTTACAATTCAACCTTGGAAGGCTGATTACCGGGCCCTTTTCTGGATGGGAACGCCAGGCATTTGCATTAACCATGTTAGGTAATATCTCCGTTGGGTGTAGAGGGTGTGTAGCAAAGTATGCAGCTAGAGGAATGTTGCTAATATACACACAATAAGCTACTGCCCAACAAGCAGTGATGTCCAATCGAGTCAAACAGCAAAGTCACAACAATATCAACTATCTTACACAATCGTCAGTCTTCGTCTTCAGTAATCGCAGTTCACGCAAACAGTTATCAAACACAGCAAGTCCAGCAGAGAGAGAGAGAGAGATGCGCTCTCCTGGCCTTCTCTTATAGTTAGAGATAATCGCACTTACTAATTGCACTCTAACATTACATCAGCCTTAAAGCTACAATGACTATAAAGCTACAATGACTACCCACTCTGGATGGGGAGGAACAAACTCAGACTCAAGCCGTCCAAGACCGAGTGGCTGTGGTTTCCGGCATCTCGATATAGCCAGTTAACTCCATCGCTGGCTATCGGGGGCGAGTCATTGGCCCCCGCGGAAAGGGCTCGCAATTTGGGCGTCCTCCTGGATTCACGGCTGTCCTTGGACGACCATGTGACGGCCGTGGCCAGGGGGGGCTTTCTATCAGGTTCACCTGATACGCCAGTTGCGCCCCTTTCTAGATCGGGATGCCCTACGCACGGTCACTCAAGCCCTCGTTATTTCCCGCCTGGACTACTGTAACGCCCTCTACCTGGGGCTCCCCTTGAGGTGCACCTGGAGGCTCCAGCTAGTGCAGAATGCAGCCGCGCGGGGGATTCTGGGAGTTTCTCATTACTCCCATGTAACACCTCTCCTGCGCGAGCTGCACTGGCTGCCTGTGGTCTTCCGGGTGCACTTCAAGGTGCTAGTCACCATCTTTAAAGTGCTCCATGGCACGGGTCCTGGTTACTTGCGGGACCGCCTCCTACCACATACCTCCCTTCGACCTGTCCGCTCCCACAGAGTGGGCCTTCTCAGGGTGCCATTTTTTTTAATTTTTTAATTTTAATTTAATTTTATTAAATTTATACCCCGCCCTTCTCCTTGTTAGGACCCAGGGCGGCGCACAGGCATTATTTAAAACCACAAAATACAATAAATATCAATTAAAATATATTAAATTAATAAACCCGTGCTAAAACCCATAGTAAAACCATTACCAAATTATAAATTATTTATTTTTAAAAAGTCAGAAACGGGGGGGCTATCCTAGGCCGGCTTGTTGGAATAAATATGTCTTAAGACGTTGACGGAAGAGGCGGAGGTCCGAGATAGTGCGAAGGTCGGAGGGTAGGTCGTTCCAGAAGGCCGGGCCCGCCACAGAGAAGGCCCTTCCCCTGGGTGTCGCCAACCGGCATTGCCCCGCCGACGGCACCCGAAGAAGACCCTCTCTGTGGGAGCGAATCGGACGAAGGGATGTATGGGGCAGGAGGCGGTCTCGTATATAGCTAGGCCCCGAGCCATGGAGCGAGTTAAAGATGGTCGTCAGATCAATGCCGGCTGGCGGCTCCCAAAGGAAGAGCCTTCTCTGTGGCGGGCCCTAAAATAGCTTTTTAAAATTTGTATTTTGTTATATTTGTATTGTTTTAAATTTCCTGTGCGCCGCCCTGGGTCCTCTTTGGAGAAGGTGCAGGAGATACATTTGAATAAAATAAAAAATAAAACAAATAAAATACTCTTAACAAACCAAATAAAAACGGCGTGGGTTTTTTTTTCCGGGACAAGGAATTTCTCTAAGCCTGGGTCCGAACACATCGCCGGGCAAGGGGAAAGCTTGCAAAAGAGGCTTTGAAAGCAAGAGGGAAAAACGGGATTTCGCCCCCACCCCCTCCCCTCCCTCTGCAAAACGCAGGGAAAGAACGCCAAGAGGAAGCAAAGGCTGAGGGAACAAGCGAACCTCGCAGTAGAATTCTCCGGGTGGATTGATCTGGAGAACTGGGCAGACGCACTTCCTTTCTCCGAACAGGAAACACTAGAAGACACAAGACAACAGAAAGAAAGAGAGAAAGAGGAAGGAGAGAGGAGGAAGGAGAGAAAGAAAGGAGGTAGGGGGAGAGAGAGAGACAGACATAGCGACGGACTGCTTGCCCCCCAAGTTTCCAGGCGCACCCCAATTTACAATACAATACAATAGCAGAGTTGGAAGGAACCTTGTAGGTCTTCTAGTCCAACCCCCTGCATAGGCAGGAACCTTATACCATTTCAGACAAATGGCTATCTAACATCTTCTTAAAGACTTCCAGGGTTGGGGCATTCACAACTTCTGGAGGCAACTTTTGTTCCAGAGGTTCATTGTTCTCACTGTCAGGAAATTTCTCCTTAGTTCCAAGTTGCTTCTCTTCTTGATTAGTTTCCACCCATTGCTTCTTGTCCTGCCCCCAGGTGCCTTGGATAGTTTGACTTCCTCTTTAATTTAATTTCCCCCTGGCAGAGAATTGGCGTGGTTTTGTTTTTAAAAAAAAAGGCATCCAGCTTTCCTTGGCGGCTTCGTTTGCACATCTGTCAATGCCATGCAGATGTTTTGCCTGGCGAAGGGGCGCAATGGGACTTTCTCTTCTTCTCCGCCAGCATTCTTTCTCGAGCCGTTCTCCTCTGACATTTCTCCTCGGCTGATACGCCCCCAGCCATTCGCCCTCGGCCATGGGCCACAGCCCCTTCGGCTCATGTGCTTCGCATGGACCCGAAGACCAGCTGGCTGGCATACGCATATCTGTTTTTTTTGGCCATTTGGGGGGTGGGTTTTGGGTCATTTTCAGGCTGTTTTCGGCCTGAAAAACACCCCGATAATGGCCGACAAACGGCCAGAAAACATACCGGAAAATGGTCCGGTTTTTGTCTGTTTTCAGCCCATTTTTTGGCTGTTTTCAGGCCATTTCCCAGTGTTCCAGGGCCCACGAAGACCAGCTGGCTGGCACACAGGAGAAACCAGAGGAGCAGCTGCAGTGGTGGGTTTCAAATTTTTTAGAACCTACTCTGTAGGTGTGGCCTATTTTGTGGGCGTGGCTTGGCAGTCATGTGACAGGGTGGGAGTGGCCACCTTTTAAAATGTGGTGAAGCTCATTTAACAACGCCCTTGCTTAGCAACCAAAATGTTGGACTCAATTGTGATGATAAATTCTTTCTTTCTTTCTTTCTTTCTTTCTTTCTTTCTTTCTTTCTTTCTTTCTTTCTTTCTTTCTTTCTTTCTTTCCTTTCTTTCCTTCCTTCCTTCCTTTCCTTCCCGTTGGGTCACTGGCAGCGGCGGGCCAGATTTACTTCCAGGTACGCCGGTGGAACCCCCTCTCACCGGTTCTCTAAATTTCACCAACCGGCTCTCGCGAGTAGGTGCGAGCCTGCAGAAACCCACCACTGAGCAGCTTGCAACGTTGTGTGTGGCCACAGAGAGGACTTTGTGTGCCGCTTCTAGCCCGCGTGCCATAGCTTCGCCATCACGGTCCTAGGCCCTGAAGGGGCAGGTTTAAAATCGGGGTGTTTCCCCGCCCCGCTCCCCCTCAAAACTGGTACTTAAAGAACTGCCGACAGGGCAATACAATACAATACAATACAATAGCAGAGTTGGAAGGGACCTTGTAGGTCTTCTAGTCCAACGCCCTGCGTGGGCAGGAACCTTATACCATTTCAGACAAATGGCTATCTAACATCTTTTTGAAGACTTCCAGGGTTGGGGCATTCACAACTTCTGGAGGCAATTTCTGTTCCAGAGGTTAATTGTTCTAACTGTCAGGAAATTTCTCCTTAGTTCTAAGTTGCTTCTCTCCTTGATTAGTTTCCACCCATTGCTTCTTGTCCTGCCTCCAGGCGCCTTGGAGAAAAGTTTGACTCCCTCTTCTTTGTGGCACCCTCTGAGATATCGGAACACTGCTATCATGTCGCAGAACGAAGCGAAGCGCCAGAGAGAGCGAGAAGCAGCACTTCTATAATAAATACTCTGGCGAGGAGACCGTTCGTGAAATCAAACCAGTGATCGTCCCGTCGAAGAACCTCGGGGCGATCGGTGAGATTAAAAGACGTATCGTGGCGGAAAAAAATAGTGGAGAATTATCTGCCTCGATGCAAATGTTTGACTGTTTTCGGGGTGTGCGAGTGTGTTTGTGGCGCGATATGTAATCCGCTTTGCTCCTGCACGCCAGACAGGAGCGATTAATTTTCTTCTTCCTTTTGCACCCGTTTTTTTTCCTTCTTCTTTTTTTTTTTTAAAGTCAGCTAGAAAAACAAGAGTTTTTATCTTTCTTTCTTTCTTAGATGCTCCTCGGAGAGATAATACCATATCTTTTCCCCTGTGAATGTTCAGAGGGGGTGGAAAAACGTATTACTGTGGGTTTTAGCTACTGGATTTTAATTTAGTTACTGATTTAACTCGTTTTGTGGGTTTGCGTCTCTCTCTCTCTCTCTCTCTCTCTCTCTCTCTCTCTCTCTCTCTCTCTCTCTCTCACACACACACACACACACACACACACACACACACACACACACAACCAGGGACTTAAATCCCCAGCAGGCAGGCCTCACCAGGGTTAACATGCAATCAAGTCTGCATGTGGCAGAAATGAAGTTGCTAACTCTCCTTTTGACACGGTTGCGAATCCAATCCGTATTAAGACGAAAGCATCTTCGGCGATTGATTTTTTTCTTCGGCGTGGAATTTCCTTCGCACACACGTCCCAGATAGTCCTCGACTTACAAAGCCACAATGGAGCCCAGCTTTTCCGCTGCTAAGCGAAACACTTCGTTGAGTGAGCGCTTTGCCCCTCCTTACGACTTTTCTTGACCCCCGTTGCTAAGTGAATCATTGCGGTTGCTAACCGCCAGAGCCCTTAGACTTATAGACCGCTTCGCCGGGCTTTGACAGCCCTCTTTAAGCGGTTTACAGAGTCAGTTTTATGGACCCCCCCACAACCATCGGGGTCCCCATTTCACCCACCTCGGAAGGACGGAAGGCTGAGTCAACCTTGAGCCTGGTGAGATTCGAACTGCCGAATTGCAGGCAGGCAGCAGAAGAAGCCCGCAGGACTGCACTCTAACCCTTGCGCCCCCTTGGTTCTTAAGTTAGCCACACGGTTGGTAAGGGAATCTGGCTTCCCCCTTGACTTTGTTGGTCAGGAGGTCGCAAAAGGGGACCATCACATGAGCCCCCCCCCCGGTTTATGGGACCGTCATAAACATGAGTCAGTGGCCACGCATCCGAATTTTGATCCTCTGACCATGGGGGAATGCTGCAACGATCCTAAGTGTGAAAAACAGCTGTATGTCACTTTTTCCTGATGCCGTCGTAACTTTGAACAGTCACTAAATGATCTGTCGTAAGTCGAGGACGATCTGCATGAAGAAAATCCATATTCTTTGGTTCCGGGAGTCTGCAGTTAAAAATTCCATGCGGGGGGGAAAGAGAGGTGACGAACGGGATAACCCTTTGCAATTACTCCTGCTTGGGCAGGGGGTTGGACTAGATGACCTGCAAGGTCCCTTCCAACTCTGTTAATCTGTTATCTGTTATCTATTCTGAACTAACTCATAACCTGGCATTGCCCAGGTATTTATTTATAGGGGGGAAAACGTCCAGACGAAATGTAATTTCTAATGTTGGGATTTCCCCCCTTAACAGAGGGAGCCCCCTTGTGGAGTACTGTGAAGCCGTTACCATGGCAATCTCTCAAACGCTGCACAGTAGAAGCCATTTTACGACAGTACAGTAGAAGCCATTTTAAGGCACAACAGCCTGCATCTTAACACACGTCCCGAGGGTTGTTGGGGTGCCTTACCCCCACAGTATTTGTTTCCGGACAGTAAGTCATCTGTGTACCAAGTTTGGTTGAAATTGCGCGAGGCGTTCCAGAGTTAGGCTGGAATCCACGCACACATAGACGCACCCATTTTTATCTATATCGATGTTTGTATTGGTCACGGATTTGTAAGTGGGCAAAAGTTAAGGGGAAAGGAGGGGCATAAAATAAACAGGACCAATTGAACCAGCTGGATACCCTCTTTGTTCCCTTCCTGCGTTTGGGCCAATGAGCCGCCTGTTCTGAGCTTGTTAGGGAAAGCACGGCCTTGCCTTGCGTGCCCCCCATTTCTGACCGCCACAGATTGAAGCCCAGGGAGAAAAGTCATCGCCAAGATTCAGCCCTGCGAACTGAGAAAGATTTGGAGAATGGAAAGGTGTGTTTTCAAGATGTTAGCGTGTGATGCACAAGCCGTCGGCAGGAGGAAGGAATCAGCAAGCAGGTAAGACAGGAACGAGAGAGAGAGAGAGAGAGAGACGGAGAGATGAAAAGATGGAGGATGGACAGGACTGAACACTCTTCTCCGAAATCCCCCGTAAGGACAAAAGGGTGACAGAGACGGAGACCACAGGAGGAGAGTACCAAGAGGAAGGAAGGAAGAGAGCAGAATGGGCTGCGTTCTGGGGGTCAGACTTACCTCTTTCGGCTGCGCCCACTGGGTGGAGCCAGAGAGAAATGGGTGAGTTTCAGGGGGGGGCCGTCCGGCCTCACTTACCACAAGGTCCATGGTGCTTGACCGGAATGGCGGCTTTCAGCTGGCACTCCGCCTTCTGGCGCTCGCAGTCGTTGTAGTAGGTCCGGCTGTCCCTGCCACAGAGAGGCTGGTAGGCGCCGTCGCAGACCACCCGCTCGCAGGAGCAGCGGGCGAGGCCCCGGCGGATCAGGCACACGGCGTTGAAACGGCACTCATCTCGACATCTGTCTGGAGACACCAAGGGCAGAAGGGGGCGTCGGTCTCAGCGGTCGCAAAAACGCAGGGGTGGGTGGGTGAATGGAGGGGAAAGAGAACTAGGCTAAAACTCAGCAAACTGGGAGTTCTAGTTCTGCCTTAGGTATGAAAGCCAGCTGGGTGACTGGGTCAATCACCGGGAGACGGTGAGTTCTAGTCCCACTTTAGCATGAATGTTGGCTGGATGACATTGGGTCAATCACTGGGAGACGGCGAGTTCTAGTTCCATTTTAGGCATGAAACTTGGCTGGGTGACTTTGGGTCAATAACCAGGAGATGGTGAGTTCTAGTCCCACCTTAGGCATGAAACTTGGTTGGGTGACTTTGAGCCAATCACCAGGAGACAGTGAGTTCTAGTCCCACTTTAGCATGAAAGTTGGCTACGTGACTTTGGGTCAATCACTGGGAGATGGCGAGTTCTAGTTCCACCTTAGGCATGAAAGCTGGCTCAGTGACTTTGGCCCAATTGCTTGGAGACGGTGACTTCTAGTTTCGTCTTAGGCATGAAAGCTGTCTGGGAGACTTTGGGTCAATCACCAGGAGACAGTGAGTTCTAGTCCTATCTTAGGCGTGAAAGCCAGCTAGTTGACTTTGGGCCAGTTCCTTTCTTTGGGTTCCCACCTCACAGGGTGGTTATTGTAGAGAAACGAGGAGAAGGAAGGAATGTTAGTTATCTCCACCCTGTTGAGTTATTTACAAAAATAAAAAAAGGAGGGATTTAAAAAATGAAACAAAAACAAAAACGTACCTTGAACCTGGCACTGTCCGGAACGCAACTTCTGGATCTCAATGCCCCGGATGGCGCCCGTCCTATGCAAGACGCACTCGTTCTCGTATGTCACCCCGTCGTCCCCACACACCGGGTCCCTTTTCAGCGGGCAGCTTTCCGGCCTGGGCAGCAACTCAGCTCGCCGCGAGCGAGGGCTGACCCGGCAAACTCTATTCATGTCGTTGTGGGTGCTTTTGCAAGGGTCTGCAGAGTGGGGTGGGGTGGGGTGGGGTGGGGGGAAGAAGAACGACTGTCAACCCTGACTCTGACCTGACCGAAGCAATTTTGGAAGCTTCAGCGTTGCCACACCGGAGCTGAGGGATAAGAATTTGAGATAGCTGGGATTCGGTAGCCAAAACAAAATGCTTTCTCTTGGGAACCAAGGTCATTCCCATCCCTGGTCAGAGGAAGGAGGGGCGATGTCACCAGGCAACCAGACCGCGCCGTGATCGGACCACGTGACAGATTGTTTTGAGAAAGTGACACGCGCCTACTTTTCATTAGGGGGAAACCGCGGGAAGGACGGTCGTAAAACGGGGCGGTTCAGAAATGCCTGGCTTAGCAACGGACGTTTTGAGCTCCGCTGCGGCCGTAAGTCGCGGGCCGCCTGTATGGATTGATGCGGAGGTCCTTGCGAGCAAATGAGTGTCAACAGCCGGGATTAAAAACAGCCCACCCACGATTTGACCTCTCGGATCTCGGCTTAACCAGATCGTCTCGGTTTCAATGCTTGGATAGACTTCTCAGAAAGGGAAAAAACCGCCAGGCTGCCGATCATCCGGATACAGGAACCGGCTAATCCCCTTCTCAGCTTCTCCGCAGGGGCGTTTTCAACACCTCCCCGGCTGATAATACCAAGAGAAGCGGCAGACTCCGGGCTCCCTTAAGAACCGAAATGCAAAAATGTATGTTGGATCCGTCCCACAAAAAAAAACCGCAGCCCCACCTAAGATGTGGAACACCTAAGATCTCAGTATCAGACCAAGAGGGACAATAGATTAACATGTCGCCATGGAGACTGAAGAACCTTGTGTGTGTGTGTGTGTGTGTGTTTCTGTTTGGGGGGGGGGGAACAGGAAACAAATCGCACCTTAGCCCCTGCAGACAATGTGAAGAGCGAGATGAGAGGCGTGCGCTCGGATTCCAGTAGGCTTTTGCAGAAGGAAGGAAGGAAGGAAGGAAGGAAGGAAGGAAGGAAGGAAGGAAGGAAGGAAGGAAGGAAGGAAATCCTTGCAATATATATATTCCTGAATAAGAAGGAAGGAAGGAAGGAAGGAAGGAAGGAAGGAAGGAAGGAAGGAAGGAAGGAAATCCTTACAATATATATATTCCTGAATAGGAAGGAAGGAAGGAAGGAAGGAAGGAAGGAAGGAAGGAAGGAAGGAAGGAAGGAAGGAAGGAAATCCTTACAATATATATATTCCTGAATAAGAAGGAAGGAAGGAAGGAAGGAAGGAAGGAAGGAAGGAAGGAAGGAAGGAAATCCTTACAATATATATATTCCTGAATAAGAAGGAAGGAAAGAAGGAAGGAAGGAAGGAAGGAAATCCTTACAATATATATATTCCTGAATAAGAAGGAAGGAAGGCAGGCAGGCAGGCAGGCAGGCAGGAAGGAAGGAAATCCTTACAATATATATATTCCTGAATAAGAAGGAAGGAAGGAAGGAAGGAAGGAAATCCTTACAATATATATATTCCTGAATAAGAAGGAAGGAAGGAAGGAAGGAAGGAAGGAAGGAAGGAAGGAAGGAAATCCTTACAATATATATATTCCTGAATAAGAAGGAAGGAAGGAAGGAAGGAAGGAAGGAAGGAAGGAAGGAAGGAAGGAAGGAAATCCTTACAATATATATATTCCTGAATAAGAAGGAAGGAAAGAAGGAAGGAAAGAAGGAAGGAAGGAAGGAAGGAAATCCTTACAATGTATATATTCCTGAATAAGAAGGAAGGAAGGAAGGAAGGAAGGAAGGAAGGAAATCCTTACAATATATATATTCCTGAATAGGAAGGAAGGAAGGAAGGAAGGAAGGAAGGAAGGAAATCCTTACAATATATATATTCCTGAATAAGAAGGAAGGAAGGAAGGAAGGAAAGAAGGAAGGAAGGAAGGAAGGAAAGAAGGAAGGAAGGAAGGAAGGAAGGAAGGAAATCCTTACAATATATATATTCCTGAATAGGAAGGAAGGAAGGAAGGAAGGAAGGAAGGAAGGAAGGAAGGAAGGAAATCCTTACAATATATATATTCCTGAATAAGAAGGAAGGAAGGAAGGAAGGAAAGAAGGAAGGAAGGAAGGAAGGAAGGAAGGAAGGAAGGAAGGAAATCCTTACAATATATATATTCCTGAATAAGAAGGAAGGAAGGAAGGAAAGAAGGAAGGAAGGAAGGAAGGAAAGAAGGAAGGAAGGAAGGAAGGAAGGAAGGAAGGAAATCCTTACAATATATATATTCCTGAATAGGAAGGAAGGAAGGAAGGAAGGAAGGAAGGAAGGAAGGAAGGAAATCCTTACAATATATATATTCCTGAATAAGAAGGAAGGAAGGAAGGAAGGAAAGAAGGAAGGAAGGAAGGAAGGAAGGAAGGAAATCCTTACAATATATATATTCCTGAATAGGAAGGAAGGAAGGAAGGAAGGAAGGAAGGAAGGAAGGAAGGAAGGAAATCCTTACAATATATATATTCCTGAATAAGAAGGAAGGAAGGAAGGAAGGAAAGAAGGAAGGAAGGAAGGAAGGAAGGAAAGAAGGAAGGAAGGAAGGAAGGAAATCCTTACAATATATATATTCCTGAATAAGAAGGAAGGAAAGAAGGAAGGAAGGAAGGAAGGAAAGAAGGAAGGAAGGAAGGAAGGAAATCCTTACAATATATATATTCCTGAATAAGAAGGAAGGCAGGCAGGCAGGCAGGCAGGAAGGAAGGAAGGAAATCCTTACAATATATATATTCCTGAATAGGAAGGAAGGAAGGGAGGAAGGGAGGAAGGAAGGAAATCCTTACAATATATATATTCCTGAATAGGAAGGAAGGAAGGAAAGAAGGGAAAGAAAGAAAGAAAGAAAGAAAGAAAGAAAGAAAGAAAGAAAGAAGTAAGAGGAAGGGAGGGAGGGAAGGAAAACTCCAATACAAATTCTTACCGCAGGGCCCATCAAACTTCTTGAAGATGTTCTCCTGCTTGTCGCAGGCGTGCCGGTTCAGGTGGCACTCGCTGCGGTAGTCCTTGCCATCGCTGCCGCACACGGTGTTTTCGGGGAGGCCGCTGCAGAAGGACATGCAGATGCACTTGGCCGACTGCCCGTCCGTGGACCGTACGCAGGTGCTGCCGAAGCTGCAGACCACCTCTGCGCAGGGGTCTTTCGAACCTGGAGAAGAACAGAAGAAGAAGAATCAACCTTTGGGGCAGGGGGAGAAATCCAGCCGGTTCTGACAGGTTCTGGAGAACCGGGAGCGGACATTTTGAGTAGTTCGGAGAACCGGCAAATGCCACCTCTGGCTGGCCCCGCCCCCATCTGTTCTCTGCCTCCTGAGTCCCAGCTGATCGGGAGGGAATGGGGATTTTGCAGTATCCTTCCCCTGGAGTGGGGAGGGAATGGAGATTTTGCAGTATTATTTCTCTGGAGTGGGGAGGGAGTGGTGATTTTGCAGTATCCTTCCCCTGGAGTGGAGAGGAGTGGAGATTTTGCAGTATCCTTCCCCTGGAGTGGAGAGATTTTGCAGTATCCTTCCCCTGGAGTAGAGAGGAGTGGAGATTTTGCAGTATCCTTCCCCTGGAGTGGGGAGGGAAAGGAGATTTTGCGGTATTATTTCCCTGGAGTGGGGAGGGAATGGAGATTCTGCAGTATCCTTCCCCTGGAGTGGAGAGGAGTGGAGATTTTGCAGTATCCTTCCCCTGGAGTGGGGAGGGAATGGAGATTTTGCAGTATCCTTCCCCTGGAGTGGGGAGGGAATGGAGATTTTGCAGTATTATTTCCCTGGAGTGGAGAGGAATGGGGACGTTGCAGTATCTTTCCCCTGGAATGGAGAGGAGATTTTGCAGTATCCTCCCCCTGGAGTGGAGAGGAGTGGGGATTTTGCAGTATCCTTCCCCTGCCATTCCCAACAAACCACGCTCACCAAGCTCTCTTCATAAATTGGAACTTTGAGGAAGCCTTTCCCTTGGACTCTGATTTACTTTTGGATGCTATTTGCAACCCTGAGAATACGGGTCTGTTTTTGGGGTTCCCGAACCCTCCGGGTAATGAAATCTCTGCAAGAAAACAACTGAGCTCAAGGGAGACCAAGGACTCCACAGTCAGGTGGTGGGTTCCAGGCGGTACGGTCCAGTACGGGTGTACCGGTAGTAGCCGGGAGCAGTGGCCACCCGCCTGCCCGTGTTCCATGGCTGTTTGTAACGCGACCGGCCCATTGCCCACCTGCGCACAGCGTGTGGCGCCTGCCCAACCTCTGCAGAGCAACTGGGTGTCGCAGGGCGGTGGCGTGCGCAGCGCACATGCGCGTCTAGGACGCCTGGCCCCACGCACAGTGTACATGCTGCGCCGACGGTCCAGAACCCACCACTGCCATAGTCCCCTTCCTTTTCCTCCTCCTTTCTGCAAAACGTGTGCTCTCTCGGAGCATGGATGATGTTACCTAGCTGGGTCATGAAACATCTGTAAGCAAGCCCCCAGCTTCATACGTCAAGTATTTGAAGCATCTCCTCCTCCTTCCCCCCGCCCCATTCTTAAGTTTCCTTCCCATGGAAACTCCGGGCCTCGTTTGCCCCATCGAGTTCATCAAGCAAAGAGTGAATGAGATTGGAATGGCAACACGGAGATGCCCTTAATGTGCCATCCGCAAAATGTAATTAGAGAGACCGACATTAAGAGGCTGCCGGCTGTTACTAAGATGGGGACAGTGTCTTATTTATAAGGTCCTTTATTTATTTAATTACCCCTCCTTCATTAGACATTTCCCCCACGCCCCCACAAGCCCATAACCCATTGTTAATTATTTTAAATAAATCAGGATGACACATCCTTCCCTCTCTGACTCTTCTCTTCTTTCTCTCTTTCTCTCTCTCCCTTCCTCCCTCCCCCCTCTCTTTCCCTTTCTTTCTTTCTTTCTCTGTCTGTTTCTCTCTCTCTCTCTCCCTCTTTCTTTTTGTTTCTCTTTCCTTCTGTCTCTTTCTTTCTCACTTCCTCCCTCTCTCCCTTTTTTTCTTTCTCTCTCTCTCGCTCCCCCTTTCTTTTTCTTTTTCTTTTTCTCTTTCTCTCTCTCTTCCTTCCTCCCTCTCTCCCTCTCTTTCTTTTTCTCTCTTTCTGTCTGTTTTTTTCTTTCTCTCTCTCCCTCTTTCTTTTTGTTTCTCTCTTCTTCTGTCTCTTTCTTTCTCACTTCCTCCCTCTCTCCCTTTTTTCTTTCTTTCTCTCTCCCTCCCCCTTTCTTTTTGTTTCTCTTTCCTCATCTTTCTTTCTTTTTACCTCCCTCCCTCTCTCCCTCTTTCTTTTTCTGTATCTTTTTTCTCTCTATTTCTTTCTCTCTCTTTGCCTTCCTGCCTCTTTCTTTTTGTTTTTCTTTCTTTCTTCCTTTCTTTCTCTATCTGTTTCTTTCTCTGTCTCCCTTCCTCCCTCTTTCTTTTCCTATTTCTCTTTCTTTCTCTATCTGTTTCTTTCTCCCTCTCTCTCTCCCTGTTTCTGTCTCTAGCTCTCTCTCTCTCTCTTTCCTTCTCTCTCCCTTCCTCCCTCTTTCTTTTCCTATTTCTCTTTCTTTCTCTGTTTCTTTCTCCCTCTCTCTCACCGGCCTGGCCTAATCCTTACCATCAAATTTGACTGAAGACTAAACTGTTTTAAATTTGGATTTTAAGGGGAAATGACTTTTAGGATATTTAATGGTTTTTAGGATTTTAGCACAGGGTTATCGGGATTTAATAGTAGTATTTATTAATCGTTATGTTTTTACTTTTTTCTATTTTAATGTCCTGTGCACCGCCCCGAGTCCCTGCGGGGAGAGTGGAGCGGTTTCTAAATTTAATAAAATAAATAAATTAAATCTCTCTCTCTCTCTCTCTCTCTCTCTCTCTCTCTCTCTCTCTCTATCCCTGTTTATGTCTCTAGCTCTCTCTCTCTCTCTGTTTCTGTCTTTCTCTCTCCCTTCCTCCCTCTTTCTTTTCCTATTTCTCTTTCTTTCTTTATCTGTTTCTTTCTCCCTCTCTCTATTTCTCTCTCTCTCCCTGTTTCTGTCTCTAGCTCTCTCTCTCTCTGTTTCTGTCTCTTTCTCTCTCCCTCCCTCCCTCTTTCTTTTCCTATTTCTCTTTCTTTCTCTATCTGTTTCTTTCTCCCTCTCTCTGTTTCTCTCTCTCTCTCCGTTTCTGTCTCTAGCTCTCTCTCTCTCTGTTTCTGTTCCTCTCTCTCTCTCTCTCCTCTCCTCCCGAGCGCTCTGCAGGAGTCCAGAAAGCAGAGATTTATCGCTCAAAGCAGGAACTTCTCCATCAGACAGGGGAAGAAGGAGGGGGGAAAGGTCAAGTTAATTTACTTGGGAAAAAGCAGAGAGGGGCGTTTTCATTTGCACACTTCCTTGCTTTCGGGTGGTATGTGCCTTGCTAGCACGGAGGGTTCATTAGCCTCGTGGAAGAGGCCTTCTCCATGCTCCGGGTGCAAAACTGGACTTGAGAAACATCACAGCCAGCATCTTGTGAGGGTGCGATGAAGAGGTGATTAAGTCAACCGGCCTATTTCTCACCAAGAAGGGCTGATGTCATACATTACTCGGAGGACCAGAAAGCGGGGAGGGGAGTTAGAAAGTTAAATGTTCGGTTATAATATTATTATTTTTTTTCTATTTTTTGGGTGGGAGGCTAACCAACACCAAGAAAATGTTCTTTTGACTCTGAGCCCTTGAAACTCTTTCATAGAGGGGGGGGGGGGAAAAGATGGAATACCAGAGTCAGAAGAGGAGGAAACAGAGAGAGGAGGAGGAGAAAGAAGAACGAAGAAGAAGGAGATAAAGAAGAAGGAGAAGCATCAAGGAGGAGGAGGAGAAGATGAAAAAGAAGAAGAAAAAGAAGAGGAGGAGGAGGAGACAAAGAAGGAGAAGGAGAAGAGGAGGAGGAGGAGGAGATAAAGAAGAAGGAGAAGCTTCAAGGAGGAGAAGGCGAAGATGAAAAAGACGAAAAAGAAGAAGGAGAAGGAGAAGAAGAAGAAGAGGAGGAGGAGGAGGAGATAAAGAAGAAGGAGAAGCATCAAGGAGGAGAAGACAAAGATAAAAAGAAGAAGACAAAGAAGAAGAAGGAGAAGAAGAAGAAGAAGAGGAGGAGAAGACAAGAAGAAGGAAGAGGAGAAGAAGAAGAAGAGGAGGAAGAGAAGAAGGGGAAGAAGGGGAAGGAGTAGTAGTAGAAGAAGAAGAGGAGGAGGAGGAGAAGACAAAGAAAAAGAAGAAGTAGAAGAAGAAGAAGAAAAAGAAGAAGAAGAAGAAGAAGACGAAGAAGAAGAAGAAGAAGAAGAAGAAGAAGAAAAGAAGAAGAAGAAGAAGAAGGGGAAGGAGTAGTAGAAGAAGAAGAGGAGGAGGAGAAGACAAAGAAAAAGAAGAAGAAGAAGAAGAAGAAGAAGAAGAAGAAGAAGAAGAAGAAGAAGTAGTAGTAGTAGTAGTAGTAGTAGTAGTAGTAGTAGTAGTAGTAGTAGTGCTTCTTTGAGATCCGAGGTGGGATGGATGAAATGTCGAGATCAGCCACACTTACCACAAGCTCCTTTGCTCATGACTTTAATGCGACGCTGCTGGTTGCACTGAGCTTTCTCCAGCTCACACTCGTTACTATAGGTCGAGTAATCTGAACCGCACACCGGAGCCACCACCGAAGGGCAGGCGGCCTTCTTACAAATGCATACGCCTTGGGAAGAGTCCGTGGGGTTCTTCTCGCAGACGGCCCCGAAGCCACACAGCATCCCTCGACAAACTGCGGGTGGAAACGAAAATGAAGAGTTACGCTCTGCACGGGCGGAAGGATTTAAAAAAAACCAAACAAACAATGGGCTCAGGTTTCTAGTCCATATGAAGTTAAGAAATTGCGCCACGGAGACAAAATGGGATGCAGAAACCTGGCACTGATGCCCAGAAGAGGTGGTGTTGACCTCAATGAATTCAGCCTCGGATCCAGTTCACACAATTTGGTATTTATAATTCATGTATCTATTTCTAGGTAAAGGTTCCCCGCCCCCCTCGCACCTATGTGCTAGTCGTTCCTGACTCTAGGGGGTGGTGGTCCTCTCTGTCTCAAACCTGAAGAGCCAGCGCTGCCCGAAGACGTCTCTGTGGTCATGTGGCCGACATGACTCAACTCCCGAAGGCGCACGGAACGCTGTTCCCTTCCCACCAAAGGCGTTTCCTATTTTTCTACTTGCATTTTTTAATGGGCTTTTGAACGGCTAGGTTGGCGGAAGCTGGGAGCTCCCTCTGTGACCCAGCGCTAGGGATTCGAACCGCTGAACGGCCGACCTTTTCTGATTGACAAGCTCAGCGTCTTAGCCGCTGAGCCGCCCAAATGTTACACTTGGCTATTTGGGGGGAATTCGTAGAAGGAGATGAACCCCGCCAGGTAGAGCCAGAGTACAATTCGCTAGAGTACAATGTGTGAATCCATCAGCTGGGTTCACGGATTAATAAGGCCTTTATAACCTAGTCTGTCTTGAGAACAAAGCCTGTCTCCCAAAATCTGTGCTTCCCCACGGCCCTTTTGGCCAGAGACTGGATGAATTGATGAGGAAGGAAGGAAGGAAGGAAGGAAGGAAGGAAGGAAGGAAGGAAGGAAGGAAGGAAGGAAAGCATGTAATGAAGTCATAAATCTGATTTCCAGGAATGGGCGGGGCTGACGTTGCTACAACACAACAGGCAGTTTTGGAGCTCCGGGATTGCTGTTGATATCTCTGTTGCGGGACAGTCCTTTTGGACCTAAATTGTCCCGAAGAGATGGTGATAGAGAAGAGCATGTCATACTGATCTCAGGGACTCCTCCCTCTTTCTTTGTTTCTCCTTTCTCTTTTCCTCTCTGCCTTCCTCCTTCTCTCTCTCTCGCCTTCTCTTTCTTTCTTTCTCTCTCTCTATCTGTTTCTTTTTCTTTCTCTCTCCCTTCCTCTTTTTTCTGTTTCTTTCTTTCTCTTCTTTCCTCCCCCTTCTCCCTCTTTCTTTGTTTCTCCTTTCTCTCTTTCTCTCTCCCTTCTTCCTTCTCTCTCTCTCCCTCTCTTTTTTCTTTCTATCTTTCTCTTTCTGTTCCTCTCTTATTTTCTCCTTCCCTCAGTTTCTCTTCCTCTCTCTCTCCCTTCCTCCCTCTTTCTTTCTGTTTCTTTCTCTTCCCCCTTCCCCCTCTCTTTCTTTCTTTTTCTCTTCTTCTCTCCCTTCCTCTCTGTGTTTCTCTCCCTCCCTCTCTCTCACGCATACTTTCCCCCTCTCTGTTTTTCTTTCTTTCTCTTCCTCTCTCTTTCTTCCTCCTCCCTCTTTCTCTCTCTTCCTCTTCCTCTCCCTTCCCTTTTTCCGGTTTCTTTTCTCTCTCCCTCCCTCCTTCTTTCTTGTTTCTTTCCCTCCCTCCCTCCCCCTCTCTCCCTCTTTCTTCCTTCCCCCTCTCCCCCCCATCTCTCTCCCCCCTCTCTCTGTGTGTGTTTCTTTCTCTCTCTCTCACTCTCTCTGTGTGTCCATGCACAGGCTTGTTTGTTCCCTAATAACAGATGCCACATTCTCTTGATCATGTAATCAGCTAAGCTGGCATGGACTACTTTCCCATTTACATTGCAAATGAAGCAGAGGTGATGTGGTTCTTTTTTTAAATTTCAGAGGCTGGGAGGGAGGGGGTTGGGGGGGGAGAAGTGAAGCCAGGTAAGGCAAACCTAAAAGAAAAAAAACAACAACTAGAGACCCGCCATCTCGAAATAGCAGCCAGCCAGCTTATCCAGGGCACACATCTCACTTAGATCTTTCCCAGGTGTAGGGTACCCAATTTATATTCAGCCGCGCAAAGCTCGAGGCGAGACGCGTGTACCTGTTTGATCTTGTACTTTCCTGCCACAAAACCCCAGTTCTAAAAAATCCTGCCTAGCTTGAGCTCCGCTGTTCACACTTCGGCACCGTTTCCACACCTTTTTCAAATTTGCACCCTTCCTTCCTTCCCCTGCGCTGAGTCAGAATAGAACCTGCTGTAGAACTCAAAGCAATACCTCCCCCATTTATTTTCGCCCGGCATCGGATCACAAGGTGTTTCCCGTCGTCGGCACCATTTTTGAGCTCCAGATGCAGAGGGACAGAGTTGGGAGGGACCTTGGCGGTCATCTACTCCAACCCACCTCCCCGCCCAAGCAGGAGACCCTATACCATTTCTGACAAATGGCAGCCCAGTCTCTTCTCGAAAGCTTCCAGGGATGAAGCCCCCCCCCCACAACTTCTGGCTAACAGAATAATAACAGAATAAGAGAGTTGGAAGGGACCTTGGAGGTCATCTAGTCTAAAGGCTATTGCCATCTTCCTTCCTCCGTCCCTCCCTCCCTCCCTCTCAGTGGTTAGAATGCAGTATTACAGGCTAACTCTGCCCATTGCCAGCAGTTCAATCCTGACCGACTGGCTAAAGTCGACTCAGCCTTCCATCCTTCCGAGGTGGGTAAAATGAGAACCCAGATTGTTGGGGGCAAAAGGCTGACTCTGTAAACTGCTTAGAGAGGGATATAAAACTCTATAAAGCAGTATGTGTCTAGTGCCATCTTCCTTCCTTCCTTCCTTCCTTCCTTCCTTCCTTCCTTCCTTCCTTCCTTCCTTCCTTCCCTTCCTGTAATTAGAATGCAGTATTACAGGCTAACTGCCCATTGTCAGCAGTTCGATCCTGACTGATAGAAGTGTAAGTGCTATTGCTATCTTCCTTCCTTCCTTCCTTCCTTCCTTCCTTCCTCCCTCCCTCCCTCCCTCCCTCCCTCCCTCCCTCCCTCCCTCCCAGTGGTTAGAATGCTGCCCGTTGCCAGCAGTTCGATCCTGACCGACTGGCTCCAGGTCGACTCAGCCTCCCGAGGTGGGTCAAGCGAGCACCCCGATTGTTTGGGGGCAAGAGGCTGACTCTGTAACCCGCTTAGAGAGGGCTGTAAAAGCACTATAAAGCGCTATCTAAGTCAACATGCTACTTCTATGGCTACGTCGGTGGCCAAACTCAGCATGGATTGAAAAAACTTACGTAGGATGGGGGAAAATAAATAAATAAACGATCTCACCATTAGCTATTATTGCTAATTTTAACCGTCTGCGTGAGAGGTGATATTTTTTTTTCCTTTTTTATTCCCCCTCCATGGCTCCCACTCGATCTGACCTGTCGCTTAAGACACGCGTCTTGCAAATCTAAGGTGGGTGGCTGGGAAGGTATATATTTCACCTCCTCCAGAAGGACGCCGTGCGGGGGGTTGGGGGGTTGGGTCGCTCTTTCGAGCCCCCTCTCTCGTTTTCTTCTTCTTCTTTTTTTTCCACCCTTCTTCCCAAGTTCCTGATTTGATTAGAAACGATTAGCATAGCGTGTGGGGGGGGGGGCATTTCACATTTCTGCCGACCCGCCACCGATACTCGAAGGAGAGGCTGCCGTATAGAACATCGGTGGGAAAAACAATTTTTTTTTAAAGAAAAAAAGGAAGAAAGAAAAAGTATGAAAAATCATAAAGGAGAAAGGTGGGGGCAGAAAAAGAAAGAACGCATTGCCAGCGGTTCATTTACACTTCAATGCACGGATATTTTGGCTCCAGCTGCCTGGAGAATTTAAGCTCATATGCATGGCAATAATGCACTACTAAGAGACTAATATTGTCGAATAAGAAAAAAAAACCACCTCTCTTTCTCTTCTGCCCAATATCTAAAAGCCATTTATCATTTTTTAGGAAGCTCTGCAGACCGGCTCTTTCTCTGCTTTTCTTTAAACCGGGGAGGGGGGGGGGGGAAACCCTAGCAGATAAATTTATTCCCCCCCCCCAAAAAAGGGAGATAAGAGATAGGAAGGAGAGAAGGGAAAGGATGAGCATTTAAAAATGCAGACGGTTGGTGGTGATTTTTTCCTCTCTCTTCCTTCCTTCCTTCCTTCCTTCCTTCCTTCCTTCCTTCCTTCCTTCCTCCTCCTCCTCCTCAAACACCACTCCTTTCTATCACTGATGAAGTTACCTCAATCAAGGAGAGAAGCAACTTAGAACTAAGGAGAAATTTCCTGACAGTTAGAACAATTAACCTCTGGAACAGCTTGCCTCCAGAAGTTGTGAATGCCCCAACCCTGGAAGTCTTTAAGAAGATGTTGGATAGCCATTTGTCTGAAATGGTATAAGGTTCCTGCCCACGCAGGGGGTTGGACTAGATGACCTACAAGGTCCCTTCCAACTCTGCTATTGTATTGTATTATTGTACCTAATCAGGTAATGCAATGTTTACGAGAAAACAATTCAGCTCAGAGAGCATCACCTTCTGTTTACCATGAGCTACAAATATTATCCTTCCTTCCTCCCTCCCTCCCTCCCTCTCTCCTTCCTTCCTTCTCCTTGGTACTCCCTGGGTCCTTACAAGGAGAAGGGCGGGGTATAAATCTAATAAAATAAAATAAATAAAATAAAGACAAGAAAACAACTCAGCTCAGAGAGCATCACCTTCTGTTTACCATGAGCTACAAAAATTATCCTTCCTTCCTTCCTTCCCTCCCTCCCTCCCTCCCTCTCTCCCTCCCTCCCTCCCTCTCTCCTTCCTTCCTTCCTTCCCCTTGGTCCTAGCACTGATGATATTGCCCACTTGGGTAATGAAATGTCTGTGAGAAAACAGCCAAGCTCAGAGAGCAACAAGGACCACACAGTCCTCCTCCTCCCCTTCCTCTTCCTCCTCCAACTCCACTCCTTTCTAACACTGATGAAGTTACCTAGTTAGGTAATGCAACGTTTGCAAGAAAATAACCAAGCTCAGAAAGCATCAAGCAGAGTTGGAAGGTACCTTGGAGGTCATCTAGTCCAACCCCCTGCCCAGGCAGGAAGCCCTATACTGTTTCAGACAAATGGCTATCCAACATCTTCTTAAAGACTTGCAGTGTTGGGGCATTCACAACTTCTGGAGGCAACTTCTGTTCCACTGATTAATTGTTCTCACTGTCAGGAAATTTCTCCTTAGTTCTAAGTTGCTTCTCTCCTGGATTAGTTTCCACCCATTGCTTCTTGTCCTGCCCTCAGGTGCTTTGGAGAATAGCTTGACTCCCTCTTCTTTGGGGCAACCCCTGAGATATTGGAAGATGCTATCATGTCTCTCTTGGTCCTTCTTGTCATTAGACTAGACATACCCAGTTCCTGCAACTGTTCTTCCTATGTTTTAGTCTCCAGTCCCCTAATCCTCTTTGTTGCTCTTCTCTGCCCTCTTTCTAGAGTCTCCACTCTCAGGGGTTGCCCCAAAGAAGAGGGAGTCAAACTATTCTCCAAGGCACCTGAGGGTAGGACAAGAAGCAATGGGTGGAAACTAATGAAGGAAAGAAGCAACTTAGAACTAAGGAGAAATTTCTTGACAGTGGGAACAATTAATCAGTGGAACAACTTGCCCTCCAGAAGTTGTGAATGCTCCAACACTGGAAGTCTTTAAGAAGAGGTTGGATAGCCCTTTGTCTGAAACGGCATAGGGCTCCCTGCCTAGGCAGAGAGTTGGACTAGATGACCTCCAAGGTCCCTTCCAACTCTGCTATTGAATTATTGTATCTTCACCGAGCAAATTTCCAGGGGTTGCTAGAAAGAGACACCCCACTCTTCGCTTTCCGAGGCGGCTTCTCCAAGTTCATCACCTCGGACAGGGCCACGTTGCTGAATTTAGCAGCTCCTTTAATTTCCCAAGGTGCCCTCAGCTGCACTAGGCAGCATGGTGGGAAATTAAAAGCAAGGATGAGATACAGCCTTCCAGAACTGCGGGGGCGGAGGGGGGTGGGTGGGTGGGAAGAAACTCTGCAGAGCAATTCGACAGCGCTCAGTTTTGGGAGAGGGGTGCAAGGAAGGCGCCTCCGATTCTGAAGCTGTCCCAACGTCACGCATCTCGGGAGCTATTCAGAATTTAGAATAACGAGAGTTTGGAAGGGGCCTGGGAGGTCTTCTAGTCCAACCCCCTGCATAGGCAGGAAACCCTACACTACTTCAGACAAACGGATATCCAACATCTTCTTAAAAACGTCCAGTGTTGGAGCCTTCACAACTTCTGGAGGCAAGTCGCTCCACTGATTAATTGTTCTCAGAAATTTCCCCTCAGTTCTAAGTTGCTTCTCTCCTTGATTAGTTTCCACCCATTGCTTCTTGTCCTGCCCTCAGGTGCTTTGGAGAATAGCTTGACTCCCTCTTCTTTGGGGCAACCCCTGAGATATCGGAAGACTGCTATCATGTCTCCCCCGGTCCTTCTCTTCATTCAACTAGACTTACCCAGTTCCTGCAACCGTTCTTCCTATGTTTTAGCCTCCAGTCCCCTCATCCTCTTGGTTGCTCTTCTCTGCACTCTTTCTAGAGTCTCCACCTCTTTTCTACATTATGGTGACCAAAACTGGACACCGTACTCCACATGTGGCCTTACCAAGGCCTTATAAAGTGGTATTAACCCTTCACGTGATCTGGATTCTATTTGGTTGGGGAAGGTCATTTAGATGTTCCTCAAGAATGGGAAGAGAAGTCTCACAAGACCTTGTACAGGTGACCTTCAACCTGCAATTCAGAAGCTCTGTCCTAGAAGAGATGCCGGACTGTCTCTCTCTCTCTCTCTGTGTCTCTCTCCCTCCCTCTCCCTCCCTTTCTCTCTCCCTCCCTCTCTCTTTCTCTCCCCTCCATCTCTTTCTCTCTCTCTCCCTCCCTCTCTCCCCCCTCTCCATTTTGCCCTCCCCTCCCTCTCTCTCTCTCCCCTGCCTCTCCCTCCCTGTCTCGCTCCCTCCTTGTCTCACTCCGTCCCTCTTTCTCTTTGCCCCTCCCTCCCTCTTTCTCTTTCTCTCTTTCTCCCTCCCTCCCTCTTTCTTTCTCCCTTTCTCTCCCTCCCTCCCTCTCTCTTTCTCCCTCCCTCCCTCTTTCTGTCCTCTCCCTCTCTCTTTCTCTCTCCCTTTCTCCCTCCCTCCCTCTCTTTCTCTTTCCCTTTCTCTCCCTCCCTCCCTCTCCCTCTTTCTCTCCTCTCCCTCCCTTTCTCCCTCCCTCCCTCTCTTTCTCTCTCCCTTTCTCTCCCTCCCTCCCTTTCTCTCTCTCCCCCTTTCTCCCTCCCTCCCTCTCTTTCTCTCTCCCTTTCTCTCCCTCCCTCCCTCCCTCCCTCTCTCTTTCTCCCTCCCTCCCTCTTTCTCTCCCCTCCCTCTCTCTTTCTCTCTCCCTCCCCCTCTCTCCTTGGCTATAAATGGAGTTCCTGTGTGCATTAAACCTTCCCCCAATAATGCCTTGATGCTTTTCTCGGCTTCCACTCTCAAGAATTTCCCCAGTTCCCGGCCTGTCTTGGTTTATTAACTGCAAGCTCGGCCCACGGGAGAAGAAGAGAAAATGGAGAGCAGGCTGATGTGTTGTGTGCCACTTTTAGATAATTGGTTTTGAAAGGCTGGCCAGAGCAATCCAGAGGTGGCATGGTGTGCTCTTCACAGTCTGGAGTGCTGCAGACCAGGAATGGAGGCCCAGGAACAAGATCGAAAGCCACAACCAAAAAAGAGATTCACCCGATCCAGAAAGTCCTACGATCCATGCTACATTTGTTTCTGGGCTGAGAGACGTCACCCCACGCTGGCCATCTGGGTCTCCTGGCAATGTATATTTTGTCTCGAGGTGGATATTTCTCCACCTTGGCAACTTTAAGACAAGTGGACTTCAACTTCGGCCGGCTGGGGAATTCTGGGATTTGAAGTCCACATCCTTCCTGTTGAATGTTAGAAGGAACTTCCTAAAGGTTCATAATCTGAGAAGTTAGGATTTGAGAAGTTAGAATTCCTCTAGGGTAGGGTAGGACAGAGTAGAAGGTAGGGTAGGGTAGAGTAGAGAAGAATGGAAGGTAGGGTAGGGTAGAATAGAAGGTAGGGTAGAGTAGAGTAGAGAAGAATGGAAGGTAGGGTAGAATAGAATAGAAGGTAGGGTACAATAGGGTAGGGTAGGGTAGAAGATTGGATAGGATAGGGCATGGTAGAGTAGAGTATGGTAGAATAGAATAGAAGGTAGGGTAGAGAAGAATGGAAGGTAGGGTAGGGTAGAATAGAAGGTAGGGTAGGGTAGAGAAGAATGGAAGGTAGGGTAGGGTAGAATAGAAGGTAGGGTAGGGTAGAGTAGAGAAGAATGGAAGGTAGGGTAGGGTAGAATAGAAGGTAGGGTAGGGTAGAGTAGAGAAGAATGGAAGGTAGGGTAGGGTAGAGTAGAGAAGAATGGAAGGTAGGGTAGGGTAGAATAGAAGGTAGGGTAGAGTAGAGTAGAGAAGAATGGAAGGTAGGGTAGAATAGAATAGAAGGTAGGGTACAATAGGGTAGGGTAGGGTAGAAGATTGGATAGGATAGGGCATGGTAGAGTAGAGTATGGTAGAATAGAATAGAAGGTAGGGTAGGGTAGAATAGAAGGTAGGGTAGGGTAGGGTAGAAGATAGGGTAGGGTAGGGTAGAGTAGAGAAGAATGGAAGGTAGGGCAGGGTAGAATAGAAGGTAGGGTACAATAGGGTAGGGTAGGGTAGAAGATCGGATAGGATAGGGCATAGTAGAGTAGGGTATGATATAATAGAATAGAGGGTAGGGTAGAATAGAAGATAGGGTAGAGTAGAGTAGAGTAGAATAGAAGGTAGGGTAGGGTAGAGTAGAGAAGAATTGACGGTAGGGTAGAATAGAAGATAGGATTGGATAGGGCATGGTAGAGTAGAATAGAAGGTAGGGTGGGGTCCTTCCCCTCCTCCTCTCCTTCCTCCGGCTGTTCTTTTTTTCCCTCCTCCTCCTCCTCCTCTTTCCTCTCCTCCTCCTCGTCCTTCTTGATGTCAGATTTTAATTCGTCGACCCGGGGACATTCTGCGAAGGGGCCAGCGGAGGATCGGAACGTACGGTCTCCAAACACACCGAGGGGAAGAGGTTTCCCGGGGACGCCTCCTCAAAGAAAGGGCAAGGAACGCGGAATCCTCCCACCCTCCTCCCGGCCGTTTCCCTCTTCTATCAGAGAGCAAGGCACCATCGCTGGCCAAAGGTGTTCATTACGGACCATTTATACCTCTTCCGGATCAGCCGGGTCTAATCGTTTGAGCAAACAGCGATAGATCCCGCTCAACGAGCCTTGGAGAAAAAAAAGAGGGAAACAAAAGAACTTCACTTCTCTCTTTTTTTCTTTCCTTTCCTTTCCTGGGAAGTAATTGATTTAATTGGATGCCGAGGCCAAAGGCTACAAGCTGCCTTTAAAAATAATAATAATAATCCTTGACTCTTCTCCACTCGTTCATTACTACCGCTTGAGGGGGCTCCCTGTCGGGTCTGCCTTGCCGTTTTGGATGCTTTGTTTCTCCACCCGAAAACGTTTTGGCCGCCACTATGTAGAAAAGAGGTGGAGACTCTGGAAAGAGTGCAGAGAAGAGCCACAAAGAGGATTAAGGAACTCAAGCGTAAACATATGAAGAACATATGGCCCTTCGCACAGTCACTCAAGCGCTTGTGACATCCCGGCTGCAACCCTCTCTACATGGGGCTCCCCTTGAGGTGCACTCGAAGGTTACAGTTAGTCCAGAATGCGGCTGCGCGGGTGATTATGGGTACCTCAAGGCAATCCCACGTAACACCTCTCCTGTGCGAGCTGCACTGGCTACCTGTGGCCTTTCGGGTGCGCTTCAAGGTGCTGACGACCATCTTTAAATCGCTCCATGGCTCGGGGCCTAGCTATATACGAGACCGCCTCCTGCCCCATACTTCCCTTCGACCGATCCGCTCCCACAGAGAGGGCCCTCTCCGGGTACCGTCGGCCAGGCAATGCCGGTTGGCGACGCCTAGGGGAAGGGCCTTCTCTGTGGCGGGCCCAGCCCTCTGGAACGACCTACCCCCCCAAACTACGCACCACCTCGGACCTCCGCCTCTTCCGCCAACGTCTCAAGACTTATTTATTCCAACAAGCCGGCCTAGCATAACCCCCGTTTTCTGACTTTTAAATCTGGATAAATTTTAAATTCTTAGGGTTTTATAATGGTTTTAGCACGGGATAGAATTTAATAGTTTTTTAATAATATTTTTGTATTTTGTATGGTTTTTAATATTGCCTGTGCGCCGCCCTGGGTCCTTGCAAGGAGAAGGGCGGGGTATAAATTTAATAAAATAAAATAAAATAAACAGTTGCAGGAACTGGGTATGTCTACTTTAATGAAAATAAGGACCAGGGGAGACATGATAGCAGTGTTCCGATATCTCAGGAGTTGCCACAAAGAAGAGGGAGTCAAACTATTCTCCAAGGCACCTGAGGATAGAACAAGAAGCAATGGGTGGAAACTAATCCAGGAGAGAAGCAACTTAGAACTAAGGAGGAATTTCCTGACAGTGAGAACAATGAATCAGTGGAACAGAAGTTGCCTCTAGAAGTTGTGAATGCCCCAACACTGCAAGTCTTTAAGAAGAGGTTGGAGAGCCATTTATAAAGGCCTTATAAAGTGGTATTAACCCTTCATGTGATCTTGATTCTATCCCTCTGTTTATGCAGCTGTTCATGCAGGAGATGTCTCTCCTCCAAACCCACCTTTCCAGGTCTTTTCCATCTCCGAAACCCTCCTTGGGACAACATAATGTCCCAAAATTGAACGCATTCCTTCCTAATTGGCCGTATCCAGAAACAGGACGTCCAGTCCGCGACCCACAAGAGATTCATGGAAGATGCCCGGCCAAGTTCTGAATTGGTCAACGGGAAGGCTGAGATCTGATTCCCTCTTTTTGGGGATCTCTACTTTCATCCTTCCCCAGCAGGAGGGGTGCTGAAAAAAAGGACGCGGGCCCTTACCGGGGCTGTCTGCCTGAACCTTGCGCTGAGATTTCGAAATCGGGCCATTTTCTGCAGCTAGGAACAAACCCAAGATTCCTAGAAAGCCAGAAGCAGACTGGACACAGCATGGAGCCCATTGCTATGGTGTGCAATCTGTGCTACGAGATAATTAACTTGCTTAATTACCATTCTAGCGTGGCTTTCTAAATTTGAATACCTATACCATTCTCTCTGTCTCTCTCTGTGTCTCTCTCTCTCTGTGTCTCTCTGTCTCTGTCTCTCTCTCTGTCTGTCTCTCTCTCTCTTTCTCCAGAAGGAGAGGGTGGGAGGGAGAGGGAGAAGGAGAGAAAGAGAGGGAGGGAGACAGAGGGATAGAGAGAGAAAGAGAGGGAGGGAGGGAGGGAGAGAAAGAGAGGGAGGGAGAGAGGGAGAGAAAGAAAGGGACGGAGAGAGAGGGAGAGAAAGAGAGGGAGGGAGACAGAGGGATAGAGAGAGAAAGAGAGGGAGGGAGAGAGGGAGAGAAAGAGAGGGGCGGAAAGAGAGGGAGAGAGAGAGAAAGAGAGGGAGGGAGACAGAGGGAGAGAGAGAGAAAGAGAGGGAGGGAGAGAGGGAAAGAAAGAGAGGGAGGGAGACAGAGGGATAGAGAGAGAAAGGGAGGGAGGGAGAGAAAGAGAGGGACGGAGAGAGAGGGAGAAGGAGAGAAAGAGAGGGAGGGAGACAGAGGGATAGAGAGAGAAAGAGAGGGAGGGAGAGAGGGAGAGAAAGAGAGGGGTGGAAAGAGAGGGAGAGAGAGAGAAAGAGAGGGAGGGAGACAGAGGGAGAGAGAGAGAAAAAGAGGGAGGGAGAGAGGGAAAGAGAGGGAGGGAGACAGAGGGATAGAGAGAGAAAGGGAGGGAGGGAGGGAGAGAAAGAGAGGGACGGAGAGAGAGGGAGAAGGAGAGAAAGAGAGGGAGGGAGACAGAGGGATAGAGAGAGAAAGAGAGGGAGGGAGAGAGGGAGAGAAAGAGAGGGACGGAGAGAGAGGGAGAGGGAGAGAAAGAGGGAGGGGATAAAGGAAGAGAGGGAGGGAGGGGGAGAATGAGAGAGGAAGGGAGAGAGGGAGAGAAGAAAAACAGCACACTGGGAACAGGCTCCAGCTGTTCTTCTGCCTCACTGATGTCTGACTCCGAAGGCAGCTGATCACTGTCAGACGGCCCTGGCCCCCTCTCTGCCTCCGACCCAGAGCCCTCCTCCGAGCCTTCCCCAGATTCCAGGACTGGCCCATCTTCCTCCCCAACCCTCCTCACTGTCCGAGTGGCGGGCCACAACAGGATCATTGCATGCTTAAACTCTCTACAAGAATCTGAGCTACTAACGGCCCACGCAAATTGGCGGTTGAGAAGAGTGGGTGGAATCGAAGACATGGATCTCTTTTGGGCACAAAGGGACTTTTGATGCCTCCCTCGGGCTCAGCCTGGTGGTCTCCTACGGAATGCCTACTGTCATCCCCAGCCGTAACCATCTCAATGGCACCGGTTCATCTTTTCTAACCTACCGTTTAGCTCAGGGGTGGCGAATTGTGGCTCTTTTATGACTCATGGACTTCACTACCCAGAATTCCTGAGCCAGCATGGCTGGCTCAGGAATTCTGGGTATTGCAGTCCATGAGTCATAAAAGAGCCACAGTTCGCCACCCCTGGTTTAGCTCTTGCCTTCACGATTAAGCCAATCTCTTCGCTTCGTTCTGCCTCTTGATCCAATCCATCCCCTCCCTTCTGTCTTCGCTTCCATTTTTATTACCTCCTACCACTTTTCTCTCTCCTTCCCACCCACCCCCAACCCCCCTGCCACATGCATCCTCTCTTCTCCTCCCAGTTTAAGGTATTAATTCATTCTCTTGATTATTTATTTCCGCTACTTTCCAAGCGGCAATCTTCCATATGCCGTGGTCAACACCAGATGGTCCCATAAATATTGATCTCCACCCACTGGCCCACCCCACGTTTTACCGAGATAGAGACCACTTCGTCTCCCTCGCGCCAAGACAGGGGGGCGGGAAATCCTCCCGGTTCGGCCCGGTTCTGTAGGGGCAATGGTCATTGCTTCTGCGAACCAATAGTAAAAAAAACAAAACACACAACCTCCGAGAATCGCGTGGCTTAGCTGTCAGCCATGCAATCGTCAGAAGCTCCCCCCCTCACACTTTTTAAAGCTATTTATTCGCCCGAACAGGTAGGAAAAATTTGCTTTATAAATTTGAAAAAAGGTTAGCCACGCCCACCCAGTCACATGATCACCGAGCCACGCCCACAGAACCGGTAGTAAACAATTTCTCTTTTATGTGCCTGTATACAAGGGGTGGGGTTCAGTGGTGGGTTTCTGCAGGCTCGCACCTACTCGCGAGAGCCGGTTGGTGAAATTTAGAGAACCGGTGAGAGGGGCTTCCACTGGCGTACCTGGAAGTAAATCTGGCCCGCCGCTGCCAGTGACCCAACGGGAAGGAAAGGAAAGGAAAGGAAAGGAAAGGAAAGGAAAGGAAAGAAAGAAAGAAAGAAAGAAAGAAAGAAAGAAAGAAAGAAAGAAAGAAAGAAAGAAAGAAAGAAAGAAAGAAAGAAAGAAAGAAAGAAAGAAAGAAAGAATTTATCATCACAATTGAGTCCAAAATTTTGGTTACTAAGCAAGAGCGTTGTTAAATGAGTTTCACCACATTTTAAAAGGTGGTCACTCCCACCCTGTCACATGACTGCCAAGCCATGCCCACAAAATAGGCCACACCTACAGAGTAGGTTCTAAAAAAATTTGAAACCCACCAGGGGTGGGGTTCCTGCCAGTTCTACCCTCCTTTTCTCTAGAAGAGGTTCCACAAATCTCCAGGGCCGTTCAGAACCGGTTCCAGCTCCCTCCCTCCGCCCGTCCACCCATCATCCAGAGGAAGAGCGAGAGGAGGGATTCTGGGAGTTTGAAGTCCACAAGTCTTCAAGCTGTCAAGTTTGAACACCCCTGGTGGGTTTTTTTTTCTAAAGGGTTAGAGGTGTTACAAGGGTCTTGTAACCTGACAGCTTGAAGACTTGCGTGCTTCAAATGCCAGAGTTCCTGAGCCAACATTTTGGTGGCTAAGCAAGAGCGCTGTTAAGTGAGTTTCACCCCATTTTAAAAAGTTGGCCACGCCCACCCGGTTACATGACTGCCAAGCCACTCTCAGTCACATGGCCAGCAAGCCACCCCCACCTGCTCACATAGCCAGCAAGCCACTCCCACAAAGCACCTGAGGGCAGAACAAGAAGCAAGGTGGAAACTAATCCAGGAGAGAAGCAACTTAGAACTGAGAGGAAATTTCCTGACAGTTAGAACAATGAATCAGTGGAACAGAAGTTGCCTCCAGAAGTTGTGAATGCCCCAACACTGCAAGTCTTCAAGAAGATGTTGGACAGCCATTTGTCTGAAACGGTATAGGGCTTCCTGCCTAGGTAGGGGGTTGGACTAGATGACCTCCAAGATCCCTTCCAACTCTGCTATTGTATTGTATTGTATGATGCGTGCTTCAACTAAATGAAGGCCCTGGAGAATTGTCCCACTTGGAATGGGGAGGAGGCGGGGGCACTCAAAATTGGCGGAGAGCAGGAGTGGGAATCTCCCCAGCTTCCCGAAACGATCCAGAGATTCCCAGCCCCCACCCCGTTGCAATAAAGGCAGCCGATGATTCCTGATTAAATAGCGAAACGGCAGGCGAGCCATTAAAAGGCGGGAGTGTTCCTGCGTGAGATTTATTACTTTTTTCACCGAAATGAAATCTTATCTCGGGCGTTGGATTCGGCAGCAGACAGTGTGTGTGTGGGGAGGGGGGTGTCTCTTTTCCTCTCCCCTGCCGCCCCCCCCCCCACACACAAATGCAAGGAAGAAAGGAAATAGAGACAACGTGGGCCTGAATTGCTTCGGGGCAACATCACCTCCAACCCCGAGTGATGCTTTGCCCTCCCCCAAAACAGCAGGTTAGCAGTTTCAAAATGTCGCATCTTTTCGAGTCTGCGTGAGTTTCCTTTGGCAGTCAGAACTGCTTGCAACGGCAAGAATTGAGTGTTGCTGGCTGGGCATCATGGGAGCTGGAACTCAACCTCTCTCTCTCTCTCTCTCTCTCTCTCTCTCTCTCTCTCTCTCTCTCTCTCTCTCTCTCTCTCTCTCTCTCTCTCTCTGGAAGGCAATGCGGAGCAGATGGTGGGCATTTGAGAAGTGTCCCGCCCAGATGTTCACTTCTGGAAAGGGATCGCCCGTCACCTCTTGGCGAAGCCAACGGAGATAGAATCACGGTGTTGGAAGGGACCTTGGAGGTCGTCTAGTCCAACCCCCTGCTTAGGCAGGAAACCCTGCACCACTTCAGACAAAGGGTTGTCCAATCTCCAGACTTCCAGTGTTGGAGCATTCACAACTTCTGGAGGCAAGTTGTTCCGATGATTAATTGTTCCAACTGTCAGGAAATTTCTCCTCAGTTCCAAGTTGCTTCTCTCCTCAGTTAGTTTCTACCCATTGCTTCTTGTTCTACCCTCAGGTACTTTGGAGAGCTTGACTGCCTCTTCTTTGGGGCAGCCCCTGAGATATCGGAACACTGCTATCATGTCTCCCCTAGTCCTTCTCTTCATTCAACTAGACTTACCCAGTTCCTGCAACCGTTCTTCGTATGTTTTAGTCTCCAGTCCCCTAATCCTCTTGGTTGCTCTTCTCTGCACTCTTTCTAGAGTCTCCACATCATTTTTTACATCGTGGCGACCAAAACTGGATGCAGGATTCCAAGTGTGGCCTTCCCAAGGCATTATAAAGTGATATCAATACTTCACGTGATCCTGATTCTATCCCTCTGTTGATGCAGCCTAGAACAGGGTTGGCTTTTTGGGTAGCTACTGCATATGGCTGGCTCATATTGTTCACTAGGACCTCCCTTGATTTTAACCTCCCGAAATTTGATGGGGGTGGTGAGCGTTGGTCCGATAAATGTCCGTTTGAAGATGGGATTAAGGCTCTCGGCCTAACACGTGGCAGGATTGAGTATCCATTTCAGGGTTCCAATAGCATCCAATAAAAATCAGAGTCCGAAGGAAAGTATTGCTCAAAGTTTCAATTTATGAAGAGAGCCATGTTGCTACATCTAGGAAACCCCGAATCTGAAAGCTTCCCGGTTTTCCCCACCCAGTTGATCTTGCCCCCCACACCCACAAGTCCATCCAGTGGTCCGATCTCCCCACTGCCACGTTGGCAGCTTCCACCCATCCTGTTCCACTCAGGTGCAGAGGGGCAAAGACAAAGGATGACCTTGGTTTTCTAGAAAGAATGTTGTTATGGCTACATTGCATCTCACTCCATACAATCTCCATTCCCATTTCCCCACAATAGACGGTAGAATAATAGAAAGTGTGGCAGGCCAAAGATCCCAAAGAAAAGATGGCGGCAAAGGATGACCTTGGCTTTCTGGAAAGAATGTTATTATGGCTACCTCTCATCTACCTCCGTACAATCCCATTTTCCCACCCTAGAAAAGGCACAGTAGAAGAATAGAAAGTGTGGCAGGCCAAAGATCCCAAAGAAAAGATGGCGGCAAAGGATGACCTTGGCTTTCTGGAAAGAATGTTGTTATGGCTACCTCTCATCTACCTCCGTACAATCCCATTTTCCCACCCTAGAAAAGGCACAGTAGAAGAATAGAAAGTGTGGCAGGCCAAAGATCCCAAAGAAAAGATGGCGGCAGGCCTGACAGTCCGTACTACAGAGCCCATCCGCTGCATTTTTTTTTTGAAATGATTGTTTATGGGATGAACTTCACAGCCCAACCCAGGAATGTCCCTGGTGGGGAAATCCATGCCCAGCCCCTTCCTTAACCTGGCTCTGGACTCAAGAGATCTAGCAATACCCAACTCACTTCAACTCAGATCAACTGCGTGCTTAAAGACGCCATCCCCCTTAGCCCCCTAATTAATTACTTCTACCCTACTTAGTGAAGAAATAAATCAATGTCGAGCGATCGGCCAACTGCTTAGGAGTATACGAATACCACCTCAGGCAGACTCCTTGGCAGAAACCAGACAACAGAGTTGGAGGGCCATCTGTCACAGAGGCACAGAGTAGATGAGGGTTGCCAGTTCCCTGGGCAAATTTGAAATGCGGACTTTTCAACAATGGCCGCGAGGGCTGGGGAACTCTGGGAGTTGAAGTCCACCAGGCTGTGGTTGACCTCAGGGGGGGCCGGGCGGGCATGGCGAACTGGGTGGGCGTGGCCAGCTTGACGCCACTCCTTAAACCGTTGGTATGTTTCCTCTTCTCGCCGGGTAGACTAGGCCGAAGCCATGCCGACCCGAGGCTTCCACTTAGCATTGCGCAGACCAGGCCGAAGCCACCCTGGCTTGATGCTTCCTCTTCAGAGACTAGGCCGAAGCCACGCGGCCTTACATTTTCCAGGACAGCCCTGCGGGCCGCATCTGACTCCATCGCGGGCCAGATGCGGCCCACGATGGGTCTTGAGTTTGACACCCTTGATCTAGTGCCTCAGGGATGCTGGAGTAAGCTCACTGGGGGATTCTTGGTTTCTATGAAGAAAAGACATGATTGGACCATCCTTGCCCCAATTTAATGGACTGAGCAAAGAGATCTGGTGAAGGAAGATTTCAAGGGCCGGGAAAACAAGGAGATCCAGGCAGTTCAAATGTGGTTTCTTGCAAGCTTAAGAAAGCTCTACAAGAATCTGAGCTACTAACGGTCAAGGGAAATGAGCAGGAGATAAGGCAGGCGTTCAAGGCGGGCTGGTCTTAGATCTTTTCCGGCTGCGCAGGGACTCGTGACTTACGACGCGTTTGATGCCTCCTTCAGTTCATCTACAGAAATCAGATGGATATGAGGCTCATTCCTTGGAACTGTTTACCTCTGATCAGTGGGCAGTGTGGCCTGGTCTTCACACCTACCCCAACTGTTGTCAAACGTAGCCAAGTTGACCCAGATGTGTCATCCTAAAAAAGCTCTTGTGGATACAGCCCTCCCTGGTTTCCCAAAGCAACTGCATGACGAAGCTGAATGACCCATGGAAATTTCACGCACCCCCCCCACACGCAAAAACACTTAGTAACACAAGCGAAACGGCAAAAACGAAGCATCTGGGCACCCTATAAATAATAAAAGTACAAACAAGTCTAAGAAAAGAAACTACGGTGGGAGAAGACCGAGCTGAATTTCTCCTCTGCACAAATGAGGTAAAGCAGAATCGGACAGAAATATCTGGAGTGACGAGAATAACAGTCTGCCCACAATGAGTAACTTCTGCAGTTAGGAAGATTCACTGGTCAGTAAACAGAGTTGGAAGGGACCTTGGAGGTCATCTAGTCCAACTTCTGTTCTGGGTCTTCCCAAGAGTACGAAGCAAACTCCTCCTCCCCACAAAATCCTCTTTTATTAATTGATTCTGCTCATTCGCATCCAGCAAAGTCTTTCGAGGGAGGATTTACGGTCACAGACCTTCTCTGGCTTGGAGAGCCGCCAGGCCGATTTCTGCAAAACCTGGCAAGGAGCCCTGGAGAGTCACGAACCAATGACGCGAACGAATGGTCTCCTGCAAACTCCACTCCCCTTTCGCTCCTCTTTTATTTCCCATGGGAGGGGCCCTTCATCATCCACCTGTGGCCAGCGGAGTTGACAGAAGAATCAGACAGTGAGGAGGTTGGGGAGGAACATGGGCGAATCTGTGGGGCAGAAGAACAGCTGGGGCCTCTTCCTAGCGTGCGCATGCGCAGAGCTGCCAGGAGAAGGGAACAGCTAAGGAGCAAGGGCCGACTCGGGAGTAAAGGCACAGGTGGATGGTGAATGGCCCCTCCCAGACCGGAATAAAAGAGGAGCAAAAGGGGAGTGGAGTTTGAAGGAGACCATGAGTTCAGTTCATTAGGGTGAAGATCCGTTCCTGACTTCTTGCCAAGGAATTGCTGCTACAGCATGGCGTTTGGAAGATATGGGCCTGGCAGCTCTCCAAGCCTGATCAAGGGCTGCCTTCCTTGAGGGTGCTCCATCACTGGGGGCTTTTAAGAGATTAGTTTGAAATGGTATGGGGTCTCCTGTTGAGTTGGGGTTGGACTGGAACAGGGGTCAGCAATCTTAAACAGTCAAAGAACCACTAAGGTCCTAACCAGAAGCTTCTCGTTCAATTCTGGAGCCGACCGGAAGTCTGGTTCCCCCCACCATAGAGTTTTCTCCTAGCACGGTGTCCTTTTTCCTCCGCTAACTGGAAGTCTGGTTCCCCCCCCCCACCATAGAGTCTCCTCCTAGCACGGCGTCCTTTGTCCTCTACCTGTCCTAACCGAAAGCCCTATCAATTGTGGAGCCGACCAGCGACAGGGAGCCGCAGCAGAGGGATAAGAGAGCCACATGCGGCTCCAGAGCCACACAGCTTGCTGACCCCTGGACTAGAAGCTCTCCAAAGTCCCTTCCAACGTTGTGATGCTGCGATTTCAAACCCATCGCCCTGATGCCAATACAATTTGTAGAGGTTGCAACTTCCAACTCCTCTTTATGGGAGAACTCTTGATCACTTATCTGCAGAATGTTAACTGATGCTTTGCTTTTCCAGCAGGGAAGATGACATATTAGGCCAGAAGTTCCACCGGCTTAAGAATTAGCTGACTTTTTAGAAAAAGTGCCGCCGGATATCGGAAAAAAAATAAATCCTCTCCCGTAGACAAGAATGCAGCAGGCCGGCCTCACACCTCCCCAGGTTTTACAGCTGTCTGAAGCCCCCGAAACCTCCTAATCTGTGGACGAGCGCGCTTGCTTTGTCAAATTTTAAGTGGGCTTTGCAACCGCAGATTTAATCAGGAGAAATTTAATTATAGCCGCTCACTTCTGCTCACACTCTTGATTTTCTGCCATGCAACGGGTTTCGGAGATCGGTGAGGGCAATTGTAGAGTTTTTTTTCTTCTTCTTTAGCAGATAAAAGGAAGAGGGAGGAAAAAGAATTTAGGGGTTGGATGCATTTACGCATCCAGTAAACTTCGTGCAGTCTACCGAAATACCGTGTTTCCCTGAAAATAAGACCCAGTCCTATTGTCTTTTGGGTCCCCAAAATAAGGACTAGGGCTTACTTTCGGGGGAAACCGATTTTCAGGTGATCAAATAAAAGGACAAGGGGCCAAAGAACTTAGTATTTGGATGCATTTACATGGAAGTAAACTTCCCCAAGTCTACCGAAATACCACGTTTCCCCGAAAATAAGACCCAGTTGTCAATTTGTAAAGCGTTTCCATGACTATTATCAAGTTGGCATGAAAACAGGAGAGAGGATTCCAGGCATACCTTCAACCAGAATCGGATCTCAGATTTCTACAGCAGGGGTATGAGGCACAAAGTTCACAGCCCACTGCAGCACCTCGTTGGTGGATATGATTTATGACACAGGCTGAGGGGAGGGGAGGCACAGGGGTAAAGGTCAGAGACCATTACCCGGAAATCAGTTTCAGCTCTGCCAGGAGAACATGCCAAAATGTCGCTCCGAATAAATGACTGGATTTCTTTTGAACTTTGTCTCAAGGCTCGTACATTAAATAGGGCGTCTTTTGGAAACTTCACACCAGTCTTATTTTCTCTTTGGGCCCTAAAGGTAAGCACTGGGGCTTATTTTCAGGGAAAACATGATTCTCCTGGCTGGCTGGCCCGCCCCCCCCCCCCATAACGCAAGCTGACATCCGCTCGGAGACTGACGGTATTGTTGTTTTTTCTTATACTAACCCACAACAACAACACAAATACAGCGCAAATAAACATTTTCTCAGATGGGCAGGATTTGGGCAGGCCAAGACTCATTTTACAGCAAGCAAGCTATTTCCCACCCACCCCTGAAAATAGTGTTGAATATTCAGAGGTGAGCTGCAGCAACAGCTGCAGGCAGGTGGGAAGAATTGGGCAGAATGCACGCGCCTCGCGACTTTTGGCAATGATTGGGCCCGGGTAGAGGCTCACTCCTGCACGCTTCCTTGCGCAACCGAGAAAGGGAAGAAGGAAGGGTCCCTGCGAACATGCGCAGAGCGCCCTCCCGATCCAGCGAGTGGGAGACTCCGGGACTCCTTGTTTGCAAAAGCTGGCATTTCCTCCTGCGCTCGGCACGCCAGATCCAGGCCTGTACACACCAACGTGTCCCCTGCCACTCACGCTGGGGCAGAGAAACAATCAGAAAAACACAGCGGGAACGCCGATTAAAACTCCCAGGTGGGAAATAGCGGCGCAGGATTTACCTAGAATCGTCTCTTCTTTAAAAGCCGGAGAACGCCGAGGCGTTGAGGTGGAAAAATGAACATTTTTTCCCCCTGTCTCTCCAAGCACACGGCTTTCCGTCGAGCCCGCCTGCCTCAAAATGTGACTTTAGAAGAGATAACTGAGGAAGTGTTTTTGAAAGAAATGGACTTTCACCGGCCGAATGGACCCATCAGAAGTTTTTTTTTGGGGTGGGTGGGTTAAAAAACGTAAATAAAAGCTTCTATCATCACAGAGGGCTACAAAATAGGTCCACTTATGGCAAGTTTAAGTTGATGGCAATAGTTGAATTCGTTGCAGATTCACAGATGAACAGCGTCGGAAGGGACCTTGTAGGTCATCTAGTCCAACCCCCACCCACCCAAGAAGGAGACCCTACACTATTTGTGACAAATGGCAGTCCGGTCTCTTCTTGAAAGCCTCCAGGGATGAAGCTCCCAAAAGCAAGCTGTTCCATTGGTTGATTGTTCTCCTTGTCAGAAACCATTAACCAGAAATCAGTTTCAGCTCTGCCAGGAGAACATGCCAAAATGTGGCTCCGAATAAATGACTGGATTCCTTTTGAACTTTGTCTCAAGGCTCATACATTATTTAGGGCATCTTTTGGAAACTTCACACCAGTCTTATTTTCTCTTTGGGCTCTAAAGGTAAGCACTAGGCCTTATTTCCAGGGAAAACACGATTCTCGGGCGATCAGCCTGGCTGGCTGCCCCCCCCCCCCAAAACAAGCTGACAACCACTTGGAGACTGACGGTATTGTTGTTTTTTCTTATACCAACCCGTTACCCACAACAACACCACAAATACGGCACAAATAAACATTTTCTCAGATGGGCAGGATTTGGGCAGACCAAGACTCATCACAGAGGGCTACAAAATAGGTGCATTTATGGCAAGGTTAAGTTCATGGCAAAAGTTGAATTCATTGCAGATCCACAGAGGAACAGCGTCGGGAGGGACCTTGTAGGTCATCTAGTCCAGCCCCCCCGCCCAAGAAGGAGACCCTACACTATTAGTGACAAATGGCAGTTCTTGAAAGCCTCCAGGGATGAAGCAAGCCGTTCCATTGGTTGATTGTTCTCTCTGTCAGAAAATGTCTCCTTATTTCTAGGTTGCTTCTCTCCTTGATTAGTTTCCACCCATTGCTTCGCATTCGCTGGCTGGGGAATTCTGGGAGTTGAAGTCCAGACATCTTCAAGTGGCCAAGGTTGAAAAACACTGCTATAGAGTCTCCACATCTTTTGTATAGCATGGTGATTTTAGATGCCTGCCCCATACATCCCTTCGTCCGATCCGCTCCCACAGAGAGGGTCTTCTCCGGCTGCCGTCGGCCGGGCAATGCCGGTTGGCGACACCCAGGGGAAGGGCCTTCTCTGTGGCGGGCCCGGCCCTCTGGAACGACCTACCCCCCGACCTACGTACTATCTCGGACCTCCGCCTCTTCCGCCAACGTCTTAAGACGTATCTATTCCAACAGGCCGGCCTAGCATAGCCCCCCGTTTCTGACTTTTTATGTATAAATTGTAATTAGGCAGGGTTTTAAATGGGTTGTTTAGCATGGGCTTAAATAATTTAATATGTTTTTAACGAGGTATATTATTTTATTGTGGTTTTAATAATGCCTGTGCGCCGCCCTGGGTCCTAACAAGGAGAAGGGCGGGGTATAAATTCGATAAAATAAATAAATAAATAAAATAGATCAGAGGATATAAAAACAGCTCCTAAATGCTCCCTAGCCTGTTATGTGAACGCTGTCGCAACCACGAAGTTGGTACCCCAATGAAGAAGGCATTCATCATTTCTCTATCAGAATGCCAAATGGGAAGGAATTCTAGAGAAATGTAGCCAGTGGGATGAATGGACAGAGGCTTGGAAAAATAGCGGATTTCGGCTTTTTCCTGACCGCCGGGCTTCGAACTAGGGATTGGCATGGTGGATTTGTAAACCGGGATGCCGGGTCAGCATGAGGGAATGGTGGTTTATTCAAAAGTAAGTGCCTCATGCTGGGAAGGATGGAGGGCAAGAGAAGAAGAAGGGGATGGCAGAGAAAGAGGGGGCTGGACAGAGTCCCCGAAGCAGCTGGTGTGAGCTTCAATGGACTCCAGAGGATGGTAGAAGACAGGAAGGCCTGGAGGAACTTGGTCCATGAGGTCGCGATGGGCCAGACACGACTTCACAGCTAACAACAACAATCTACTCTGCTTGCCTGCCTGCCTGCCTGCCTGCCTATCTATCTATCTATCATCTATCATCTATCTATCTATCTATCTATCTATCTATCTATCTATCTATCTATCTATCTATCTATCTATCTATCTATCTATCATCTATCTATCTATCTATCTACGAAGGGCAACCAAGATGATTAGGGGACTGGAGACTAAGACATATGAAGAACGGCTGCAGGAGCTGGGTATGTCTAGTTTGATGAAGAGAAGGACCAGGGGAGACATGATAGCAGAGTTCCGATATCTCAGAGGGTGCCACAAAGAAGAGGGAATCAAACTATTCTCCAAGGCACCTGGGGGCAGGACAAGAAGCAACGGGTGGAAACTAATCAAGGAGAGAAGCAACTTAGAACTAAGGAGAAATTTCCTGACAGTAAGAACAATTAACCTCTGGAACAGCTTGCCTCCAGAAGTTGTGAATGCCCCAACCCTGGAAGTCTTTAAAAAGATGTTAGATAGCCATTTGTCTGAAATGGTATAAGGTTCCTGCCCACGCAGGGGGTTGGACTAGAAGACCTACAAGGTCCCTTCCAACTCTGCTATTGTATTGTATTGTATTGTATTGTATTGTATTGTATTGTATTGTATTGTATTGTATTGTATTGTATTGTATTGTATTGTATTGTATTGTATTGTATTGTATTGTATTGTATGTATGTATGTATGTATCTATCATCTATCTATCTATCTATCTATCTATCTATCTATCTATCTATCTATCTATCTATCTATCTATCTATCTATCTATCTATCTATCTATCTATCAACGCATCCTTGAGCGAGGGTTCCTTGCCTGCCTCCCTAAAAGAGGCTATGGTGAGGCCCCTCCTCAAGAAGCCCTCTTTGGATCCAGCTCTTTTGAACAACTACCGTCCAGTCTCCAACCTTCCCTTCTTGGCGAAGGTTGTTGAGAGTGTGGTGGCACAACAGTTTCCCCGTCACCTGGAGGAAGTTGACTATCTAGATCCGCGCCAGTCCGGCTTTCGGCCCGGGCATAGCACCGAGACGGCATTGGTCGCGTTGGTAGATGATCTCTGGAGGGCCAGAGATGGGGGATGTTCCTCCATCCTGGTCCTATTAGACCTCTCAGCGGCTTTCGATACCATCGACCATGGTATCCTATTGCATCGGCTGGGGGGGTTGGGGGTGGGAGGCACCGTGTTGCGGTGGTTCTCCTCCTACCTCTCTGGCCGATCGCAATTTGTGCGGGCAGGAGAGCAGAGGTCGACCCCGAGACCACTCACATGTGGAGTGCCTCAGGGGTCGGTCCTCTCGCCTCTCCTGTTTAACGCATATATGAAGCCGCTGGGTGAGATCATCCGTGGTTTTGGGGTAGAGTACCACCTGTACGCTGATGACACCCAGCTGTACATATCTACCCCAAACCACCCCAACGATGCCGTAGCGGTGATGTGCCAGTGCCTGGAAGCCGTGCGGATCTGGATGGGAAGTAACGGACTTAGGCTCAACCCGACCAAGACCGAGTGGCTGTGGTTTCCGGCTGCCCGATTCAACCAGCTTTCTCCAACGCTGGCCATAGGGGGCGAACATCTTGCCCCTGTGGATGGGGCGCGCAATTTGGGTGTCCTCCTGGATACCCGGCTGTCTATGGAAGAGCAAGTGACAGCCGTGGCCAGGAGGGCGTTTTACCAGGTTTGCCTGGTCCGCCAATTGCGCCCCCTATTGGATCGGGACGCCCTTCGCACAGTCACTCATGCCCTCGTGACATCCCGACTGGACTATTGTAACTCTCTCTACATGGGGCTCCCCTTGAGGTGCACCCGGAGGCTTCAGTTAGTTCAGAATGCAGCCGCGCGAGCAATTATGGGCACCTCTAGGTTTGCCCATGTAACACCGCTCTTGCGCGAGCTGCACTGGCTACCTGTCGTCTTCCGGGTGCGCTTCAAGGTGTTAGTTATCATCTTCAAAGCGCTCCATGGCTCGGGACCTAGCTATCTGCGAGATCGGATCCTGCCCCACACATCCTCACGACCGATTCGCTCCCACAGAGAGGGGCTTCTCCGGGTGCCGTCCACTAGACTTTGTCAGCGGGCGACGCCCAGGGGAAGGGCGCTCTCTGTGGCGGGCCCGGCCCTCTGGAACGACCTTCCCCCTGATATTAGAACGACCACCGACCTCCGCTCCTTCCGTGTAAAGTTAAAGACCCATCTCTTTCGACTGGCCGGCCTTGAATAGTTCTCTCTGTCTTTTAACGATAAATTTTAATGGGTTTTTTAATTGTATTTTTAGCACGGGTAATTTATTTAATTTTATTTTAGTAATGTCTGTATTATCATATATTGTTTTAATTATGCCTGTGCACCGCCCCGGGTCCCTGTGGGGAGAGGGTGCGGTTAATAAATTCCAATTTATTATTATTATTATTATCTATCTATCTATCTATCTATCTATCTATCTATCCTGCAACTCCCTTGGACTGCAAGGCCATCCAACCGGTCAGTCCTAGAGGAGATCCACCCTGGCTGCTCTTCAGAAGGCCAGATCCTGAAGAGGGAACTCAAAGGCTTTGGCCACCTGATGAGAAGGAAGAAGGACTCCCTGGAGAAGAGCCTCATGCTGGGAACGATGGAGGGCAAGAGAAGAAGAAGGGGACGGCAGAGAAGGAGGGAGCTGGGTGGAGTCCCCAAAGCAGTCGGCGTGAGCTTCAATGGACTCCAGAGGATGGTAGAAGACAGGAAGGCCTGGAGGAACGTGGTCCATGCAGTCGCGATGGGTTGGACACGACTTTGCAACTAACAACAAGAGTCAAAGAGATGATGTTTTAGCATGAGACAAAGCTTACCCAGAGGGACATCTCTGGATGTGAATTAGCTTCCTACAGCCAATCTCTTTTTTCCAAAAATAAAAAGTAAAACAAAGTTGGGAAACCAACAGTTGTGATCTCCAAATGGGACATCCAGGGTCAAACTTACAATTCTGGAAAATATGACGGTATAGAACAGCATTTCGACGCCCCTCCTCAACATTTGCCACAAACACATTTCTACGTGTTGGTGGACTGCCGTTTTTGGGGGTTTTTTAAATGTTAAATGTGGTGCTGTTTTGTATTTTCACTTCTAAGTGTGAAAATGTTTCCCCACACCAAAGTGTTTTTTCCCCCTCCTTTCCTTTTTAATGCAGCCCACATTCGGAGAGGCGGTTATCCTAAGTTAACCTCATATCGTGCAGGAAGAAGGGTGTGTGTGTGTGTGTAACACAATTACCACAAGTCCTAACTCTAGGGGGCGGTGTGCTCCTCTCCGTTCCAAAGCTGAAGAGCCAACGCTGTCCGAAGACGCCTCCGGGGTCACGTGGCCGGCGTGACTCAACGCCCGAAGGCGCACGGAAACGCTGTTCCCTTCCCACCAAAGGTGGCTCCTATTTTCCTACTTGTGTTTTTTTTAATGTGCTTTCGGAATGGCTCGGTTGGCAGAAGCTGGGACAAGTCACGGGCGCTCCACCCCCGTGACGCGGCGCTGGGGATTCGAACCGTCGAACGGCCGACCTTTTCTGATCGACAAGCTCAGCGTCTTCGCTGCTCAGCAGTCGTGTCCCTTTGCAACTTAGAACTCCTCTCCGAATCAAAGCCTCCAAGAAGAGGCCTCCAAACACCGGTGTGATCTTCCCTCCCTCCAGAGAGGCTGGCGAAAGGGCATTGTTCTCACGTATTATATATTTAAATCGCCACGGGATACCACAGGAACTAGCGATGGGGAAGAGAGAGAGAGAGAGAGAGAGAGAAGGAGGGAGGGAGAACGGCAAGCGGGCAGGGGAAGGAAAAGCCGAGATAAATTCTGCATGAAGCCGAAGTGCCTGTTGCTATGGAGATACGCCAGGCCGCCGATCCGACTGGCGTGCTGGGCGCTCAGGCCCCTCCTGCTCCTCCTCCTCGCCCGCCCCTCCTCCTTCCCTTCCATCAATATTAATTGTATCACCCCGGGCTTGTGCAAGAGGATGGATGAGGGTCCCCTATGAGTTTTTCCAAGCTTTGGGGGAGCAGCGGGGAGGCTGCCTGATTTAAATAGACGGGAAGACTTGGGAAAACAAACACGGACCACGGGAGACATTCCTGCCATCCTTCGTCTTCCCTTCCTGGAAGTGGGTGGTAGCCTTCGGATGCTGTGATTTTGGGGGGTAGGAATTGGAGATGTCAAAGGTTGATGATTGTTGGTTCTCTTCGGCTGACGACCACTTTAGGGCCCCAAATGTCTTGGTGCTAAGCAAGACATTGCGAGGGACGTTGGTGGCTCGGGGGCTAAGACGCTGAGCTGTTTCGATCAGAAAGGTCGGCCGTTCGACGGTTCGAATCCCCAGCGCCGCGTCACGGGGGTGGAGCGCCCGTGACTTGTCCCAGCTTCTGCCAACCGAGCCATTCCGAAAGCACATTAAAAAAAACACAAGTAGGAAAATAGGAGCCACCTTGGGTGGGAAGGCAACAGCGTTCCGTGCGTCTCCGGGCGTTGAGTCATGCCGGCCACATGACCCCGGAGACGTCTCCGGGCTCATGTGGAGAGAACGGAGAGAAGCAGAGCCCCCTAGAGTCGGGAACGACCAGCACAGATGTACGAAGGGAGACATATACACATATACTGTGTATGTGTGTATAAATATAAATATAAATATAAATATACACACACAATGAGGGATAGAATCTAGATCACGTGAAGTGTTAATACCACTTTATAAGGCCTTGGTAAGGCCACACTTGGAATACTGCATACATTTTTGGTCGCCACGATGTAGAAAAGATGTGGAGACTCTAGAAAGAGTGCAGAGAAGAGCAATCAAGATGATTAGGGGACTGGAGGCTAAAACATATGAAGAACGGTTGCAGGAACTGGGTAGGTCTAGAAGAGAAGGACCAGGGGAGACATGATAGCAGTCTTCCGATATCTCAGAGGGTGCCACAAAGAAGAGGGAGTCAAACTATTCTCCAAGGCACCTGGGGGCAGGACAAGAAGCAATGGGTGGAAACTAATCAAGGAGAGAAGCAACTTAGAACTAAGGAGAAATTTCCTGACAGTTAGAACAATTAACCTCTGGAACAGCTTGCCTCCAGAAGTTGTGAATGCCCCAACCCTGGAAGTCTTTAAAAAGATGTTAGATAGACATTTGTCTGAAATGGTATAAGGTTCCTGCCCACGCAGGGGGTTGGACTAGAAGACCTCCAAGGTCCCTTCCAACTCTGCTATTGTATTGTATTGTATTGTAATGACATTAAAGTAAATTTGTTAAGTGAGCCTATTTTACGGCCTTTCTCATCTCGGTTGCTAAGCGAATCCCTGCCGTTTAAGTTCGTGGCCTGGTTATTCAGTCCATAGATTGATCTTGCTGGCCAGAGAGGTTAACCATGTGACGCATACCCACCCCTGGAACACCGCAACGGTCATAAATGTGAATCCGTTGCCAAGCTCCTGAATTTTGAGCAAGTGTGAAGTAATGGTCAGAAGAAGCCCCCTTTTCCAACACCGTTGGAAACTCGGTCACTAAACAAAGCGTGGTACGTCAAGGACTAAATGTATCCCAGGGGCTTTTTTGGCAAAAGCCTCAGACCGTATTGAGTTCCGAAAGACACGCTTAGGGTAATGCGGCGAGGAAGCAAAGAAACAAGAAAACCGGCTCTTATTTGCCAAGCAGTAAAACAGTCTGTTACTCTGACAGCTGGACCGACAACGGTGAGACCACGATTGACTGAGCTTTGCGCCCCAGATGCCTTCAATCCTTCTGCTCTCCTTCCTGACTGTAATCCCACCCCCCTCCCATTATCCTTGCTTAAGGAAGTATCTTCGTTCCCTAAAATGTCCCACTTCGGCTACCTTTGGGGAAAAGCCAGAATGTCAGGATGGCTTCAGCCATCGTGCGATGCCTTCTTCTAAATCAGGGGCCCTTGTTGGCTGGTTGGTTGCTCAGAAGGAAGAGATGGTGGCTTGAAGATAGGCAGCCTATCATGAATTTTTTATTTATTTATTTCGAATTTATACCCCGCCCTTCTCCTTGTTAGGACCCAGGATGGCGCACAGGCATTACTAAAACCACAATAAAAAACAATATATATCATTAAAACATATTAAATTATTAAAACCCGGGCTAAAACCCATTAAAAACTGTACCAAATTGCAATTTGTACATAAAAAGTCAGAAGCGGGGGGCTATGCTAGGCCGGCTTGTTGGAATAAATACGTCTTAAGACGTTGGCGGAAGAGGCGGAGGTCCGAGGTAGTGCGGAGGTCGGGGGGTAGGTCGTTCCAGAGGGCCGGGCCCGCCACAGAGAAGGCCCTTCCCCTGGGTGTCGCCAACCGGCATTGCCCAGCCGACGGCACCCGGAGAAGGCCCTCTCTGTGGGAGCGGATCGGACGAAGGGATGTATGGGGTAGGAGGCGGTCTCGTATATAGCTAGGCCCCGAGCCATGGAGCGATTTAAAGATGGTCGTCAACACCTTGAAGCGCACTCTAAAGGCCACAGGCAGCCAGTGCAACTCGCGCAGGAGAGGTGTTATGTGGGCTTGCCTTGGGGCACCCATAATCACCCGCGCGGCCGCATTCTGTACTAACTGTAGCCTTCGAGTGCACCTCAAGGGGAGCCCCATGTAGAGAGCGTTACAGAATGGAGAGTCAAAAAAGTCTTGTTGATACCAAGTTGTTCAAACCTTGGCCCAGAAGGAGAGTGTTGTGGCCTGCCAGTGGCCAGCAGAGCCGGTGGGAGATATGGACAGTGGGGAGGTTGGGGAGGAATACGGGCCAGTCCTGGAGTCTGAGGAGGGCTCTGTGTCGGAGGCAGAGAGGGGGCCAAGGCCGTCTGACAGTGATCAGCTGCCTTCGGAGCCGGAGATCAGTGGAGCAGAAGAACAGCTGGAGCCTGTTCCCAGTGTGCGCATGCGCAGAGCTGCCAGGAGGAGGGAAGAGCTAAGGAACAAGGGCCGACTTGGGAGTAAAGGCAGAGGTGGCAGTGAATGGCCCCTCTCATCTTACAAATGTAAATACAAATGTAACAGGCGTTTGTGCAAAACCGCTAATCTCCGAAAGTCCTGCACCGATCGCTTCCAAATTTTCACACAACGTTCTTTTGAAATACAGCACCAATGATATATGTATAGATTGTGTCGATGTCACACCTGTGCCAGGCACACGCAACGGAAATGTAAAAAATTGTAAAAAAGGTAGGTCGATGGATACAGAGAGAGGAGTGGGCCACAGGTATTATGACATATTTAGATACTCTGAGAGAAAAATACAGTAGGTAGGTAGAGGGATAGAGAGAGGGAGAAATACAGTAGGTAGGTAGGTAGGTAGAATGAGAGAGGGAGAAATACAGTAGGTAGGTAGGTAGGTAGAGGGATAGAGAGGGAGAAATGCAGTAGGTAGGTTGGTAGGTAGAGGGATAGAGAGGGAGAAATACAGTAGGTAGGTAGGTAGAAGGAGAGAGGGAGAAATGCAGTAGGTAGGTTGGTAGGTAGAGGGAGAAAGAAGGAGAAATACAGTAGGTAGGTATGTAGGTAGAAGGAGGAGGAAGGAGCAGGAGCAGGAGAAGAAGCGCAGGAAGAGCAGGAGCAGGAGGAGGAGAAGGAGAAGAAGGAGAAGGAGGAGCAGGAGGAGGAGGAGAGGGAGGAGAAGGAGAAGGAGGAGCAGGAGGAGGAGGAGAAGTGGTTGAAGAGGAAGGAGGAGGAGCAGGAGAAGAAGCAGAGGAGCAGGAGGAGGAGGAGGAGAAGAGCAGGAAGAGGAGGAGAAGAAACAGAGGAGCAGGAGGAGAAGGAGCAGAAGGAGAAGGAGGAGGAGGAGGAGGAGGAGGAGGAGGAAGGAAGAGGAGCAGGATAAGTGGTTGAAGAGGAAGGAGGAGCAGGAGGAGAAGAAGAAGAAGAAGAGCAGGAGGAGGAGGAGAAGAAGAAGAGCAGGAGGAGGTAGAGGAAGGATTCTTCTTTGTGTAGGTGAAATTTTAAACCGCCAGAATTCAACATCCTCTAAGAAACCGCTTCCACTGTCGATCTGCTTTTAGCGCCGTATGTTTCCTAACTTTTTGGCCAAATCCAAACGTCAGAAATAACCTCTCAAGAAGACAGCTGACACCCAAGCAGCGCCAGTCCTTGGTCGGGAGGTGCCATCTGGAAGCCAGCTTCTTCTTAAGATTCGTTGTAGGCTTCTGCTAGTCAGAGATCTTCGGGAGTGAAACCCTCTCCATCCGCCTTGCCTTCCCCTTACAACTCCATCTGTCTTTGGCCCGACCGGGCCTCACTTCTCTCTCCCCTTGTCTGTTCGGATGCCGGCTTTCCAGACAGCAAATGCTATTTATGAAACAAGGCTGTCTGCACAGGGGTTCAATGAAAGAGGAGGAGAAGGAAGAATACGAGGAAGAGGAGGATGAAGAGGAAGAGGAAGAGGAAGAAGAGGCGGAGGAGGAGCAGGAAGAAGAGGAGGAGGAGGGAGGAGGAGGGGCAGGAGAAGGAGAAGGAGAGGAGGAGGAGGAGAAAAAGAGGAGGAGGGGAAGGAAGAAGAGGAAGAAGAAGAAAAAGAAGAGGAGGAGAAAGAGGAAGAGAAGGAAGAATACGAGGAAGGGGAGGAAGAAGAGGAAGAGGAACAGGAAGAAGAGGAGGAGGAAGGAGGAGGAGGGGCAGGAGAAGGAGAGGAGGAGGAGGAGGAGAGGAGGAGGAGGAAAAGAGGAGGAGATGGAGGAAGAAGAGGAAGAAGAAGAAAAAGAGGAGGAGAAAGAGGAAGAGAAGGAAGAATACGAGGAAGGGGAGGAAGAAGAGGAAGAGAAACAGGAAGAAGAAGAGGAGGAGGAAGGAGGAGGAAGGGCAGGAGGAGAAGAAGAGGAGGAAGAGGAGGAGGAGAAAGAGAAGAAGGTGAGGAGGAGAAGAAGAGGAGGAGGGAGGAGGAGGGTGGAGAAGGGGCAGGAGAAGAAGGAGAAGAAGGAGGAGGAGAAGGAGAGGAGGAGAAGAAGAAGAGGAGGAGGAGAAGGAAGAAGAGGAAGAAGAAGAAAAAGAGGAGGAGAAAAAGGAGGAGAAGGAGGAAGAAGAGGAAGAAGAAGAAAAAGAGGAGGAGGAGAAAGAGGAAGAGAAGGAAGAATACGAGGAAGGGAAGGAAGAAGAGGAAGAGAAACAGGAAGAAGAGGAGGAGGAAGGGCAGGAGAAGGAGAAGAAGAGGAGGAAGAGGAGGAGGAGAAGAAGAGGAGGAGGAGGAAGGAGGAGGAGGGGCAGGAGAAGAAGCAGAAGAAGAGGAGGAAGAGGAGGAGAAGGAGAAGAAGGAGAAGGAGAGGAGGAGGAGGAGAAGAAGAGGAGGAGAAGGAAGAAGAGGAAGAAGAAGAAAAAGAGGAGGAGGAGAAAGATGAGAAGGAGAAAGAGGAGAAGGAAGAATTAGAGAAAGAGGAGGAAGAAGAGGAACAGGAAGAAGAGTACGGTGCTCCAGAGGGCCCATCCGCCCGCCTGCACTTCTTAACGGTATTTGAGGTTTTTGAGGCTTCCGCGCACAGAATCTAGGATGCCTGCGCGACATTCCGCCAAGCGCATGCCGCGAGCGTGCGCAGACGCTCACAGCTGCGAACCGGCGGCAGGCCTAAGTGAATCCCACTGCTGGGCAGGGGCAAAAGAAACCCAATAACCAGCCCACTTGGGTCACGAACGGTAGGAACTTAAGAAAACCCAGCGGGCGAAGCTGGCGCCAAGTCGCTTAATTTGCCGTTGATGGGATTTCTAGGCAACAGATATGTCTTGCTCCCAAAAAACTGGACGTAGCTACGGGGTTGAGTCCAAGCCACTGTTAACAATTACCCAGATGCCCTGCGGTGTTCAGCCATTTGTCATAATTCTGGTTGCACCGAGGACTCCCGAGGGTTTGGGGTGGGGGGGATTCGTTGATGGAGTGGCGGGCTCTTAATCATCAGCTACTCAGCAGGAGAGGCAGAAAAGAGAGGAGGGGGGGTTGAGGGAGGAGGAGGGGGTCTATGGGAAAGGGGAAGGGCAGGTGCAACCGAGTTGGTTGTGCTTTCGTTTTCGCTTCCCTAGCCAGCGTTGATCCGCCCTGCCTTTGCCACCCCCTGCCTCTCCCCACTGCCTCCCACCCCTTGCTGGAAATAAAACTCAACGGGGAGAAGGAGTTTGCCCTGAGGCCACTCTCCGCAGCGGGGGGAGGGCGGGGGGGGGGGGAAAGCAGAGGTAACGGCGGCGTGACACACATTAAGAAATACGCTTTTAAATTAAAAGGCGCCGGGGAGGGGAGGGCGGGGGAAGTGCGAAAAGAGCAAAGAAATAGCAGCTTTCATCTCGTTCTGCCGCTTTTCAGATTTTTGGGCTGGCGTCCAAACGGCTCCGGAGTAAGGAAGTCGATCGAACTCCAGCGCCCCCCAGCAGAATCTGGCCAAAGGAGGGAACTGCAGGAGTCCACGTTTACCATTTAATCGGTTCACAATCACATCATCCCAAGTCATCTACATCCAGGAGTGGGATTCAGCTGGTTTGGATAGGTTCAATAGGTAGGATAGGTAGGGAGGGAGGGAGAGGGATAGAGAGGGAGAGGGAGAAATACAGTAGGGAGGGAGGGAGGGAGGGAGGGAGGGAGGGAGGTAGAGGGATAGAGAGGGAGAGGGAGAAATACAGTAGGTAGGTAGGTAGGTAGGTAGGTAGGTAGGTAGGTAGGTAGGTAGAGGGATAGAGAGGGAGGGAAAATACAGTAGGTAGGTAGGTAGGTAGGTAGGTAGGTAGGTAGGTAGGTAGGTAGGTAGAGAGATAGAGGGAGAAATACGGTAGGTAGGTAGGTAGGTAGGTAGGTAGGTAGGTAGGTAGGTAGAGGGATAGAGGGAGAGAGGGAGAAATACAGTAGGTAGGTAGGTAGAGGGATAGAGAGGGATGGAAAATACAGTAGGTAGGTAGGTAAAGGGATAGAGAGGGAGGGAAAATACAGTAGGTAGGTAGGTAGGTAGAGGGAGAGAGGGAGAGAGGGAGGAATACAGTAGGTAGGTAGGTAGAGGGAGAGAGGGAGAGAGGGAGGAATACAGTAGGTAGGTAGGTAGAGGGCTAGAGAGAAAGGGAGAAATACAGTAGGTAGGTAGGTAGGTAGAGGGATAGAGAGAGAGAGGGAGAAATACAGTAGGTAGATAGGTAGAGGGATAGAGAGAGAGGGAGAAATACGGTAGGTAGGTAGGTAGGTAGGTAGGTTGGGGGTTATACGGTGGTTGTGTGTACGTGTTTCTGTGTGCAGGTGTAGATCTACACACAGATTGGTTGCCCATTTAACCAGACTGGGCCACAGCAACGCATGGCCGGGAACGGCTAGTAGTAATAATAATAAGAGGAGATTGGAACTAAGCGAAGGAAAGCAAGAAAGGCGAAGTGGAGGAGGAAGAGAGGCCGGGGCGGGGGGTGGGGTGGGGGTTAAAATGCCACCAATGCATCGGAGAGTAGTTTTGCTCCATGGGAATCCACTCGCTGATGGAGAAAGGGCCATTTGTTCTTCTTCTTCAAGGAACCAATCCGCCACGGAAGCACTTCAGCTGCGCCGCGTTGCCATGGCAAAGGATTGGGAGGGTGCAGGGGTGGTGGTGGAGGAAGAGTTAAGAGTGCCACTATAGAACAAGTGGGACCAGAAGGGGACAGATGGATGGACCAGCAGGAGGGGAGAGAGTGGAAGTGACCTGGGGACTGAACAGCTGGTCCCGGCCATTGATGTAACACACACACACACACCACACACACATCGGCCGGGCTGGCTGGGCTGGAATTGCCGAGCGGAGAAATGTCCCAGGCTTCAAAGCCGGGATGGATCTTGGCGTCCTCTTTACTGGAGGGAGGGGGGAATTAAAGAGCACGGTGGGGGGTCGGGGGTTGACACACACACACACACACACACACACACACACACACACACACGGGCAGTCGGACAAAGGATGTGCCTTTGTTCTTCTCTCTTTGTGCTGCCTGCGTTTGATCCAACGACTGGACTGGGCAGCCATGCCCACTCCGAGCCGGCCTGCATTCCAAATCCATAATTTAGGCTGGCTGTGGGTTGTCCCAGGGAGTGAAAGGCTACCGGTTCGGGCCGGTTCTACCAGTTCACAGAACCAACAGTAAAAAATACTTTTAAAAGTTTTTTAAAAAAAGAAGAAAAGAAACCGATCGCATAGCTGATTTTTGGAACTTTAAAAAAAAAACCTTTTTACTACAGGTTCTCCGGAAACTCCGGGATTGGAGGTGTGCGTGTCCATTTTTGATCCCAGCAGGCTTTCCTGAGGCCTGCTAGGCCAAAAATGTGGTGGTGGTGGGTGCTGAGAGAGAGAGAGAGAGAGAGAGAGAGAGAGAGAGAGAGAGAGAGAGAGAGAGAGAGAGAGAGAGAGAGAGAGAGAGAACGGAAAAAGAATGAGAAAGAAAGAAAGAAGGGATAAAGAAAGAAAGAAAATAAAGAAAGAAGGGAGAAAGAATGAGAAAGAAAGAAGGAAGGAAGAAAAAATAAACAGAAAGAAAGAAAGAAAGAAAGAAAGAGAAAGAAAGAAAGAAAGAAGGGAGAAAGAATGAGAAAGAAAGAAGGAAGGAAGAAAAAAGAAAGAAACAGAAAGAAAGAAAGAAAGAAAGAAAGAAAGAAAGAAAGAAAGAAAGAAAGAAAGAAAGGAGAAAGAATGAGAAAGAAAGAAGGAAGGAAAAAAAATAAACAGAAAGAAAGAAAGAAAGAGAAAGAAAGAAAGAAGGGAGAAAGAATGAGAAAGAAAGAAGGAAGGAAGAAAAAAGAAAGAAACAGAAAGAAAGAAAGAAAGAAAGAAAGAAAGAAAGAAAGAAAGAAAGAAGGGAGAAAGAATGAGAAAGAAAGAAGGAAGGAAAAAAATAAACAGAAAAAGAAAGAAAGAAAGAAAGAAAAAGAAAGAAGGGAGAAAGAATGAGAAAGAAAGAAGGAAGGAAGAAAAAAGAAACAGAAAGAAAGAAAGAAAGAAAGAAAGAAAGAAAGAAAGAAAGAAAGAAAGAAAGAAAGGTGAAAGAAAGAAGGGAGAAAGAAATAAACAGCATTCTGGCTCTTTGCCACCAGTAGCACTTCATCCAAAGCCCCCCACCAGGAGGCCGAAGCAGACCCCAATCAGAATTTCTGCCCCCCTCCGACCCCCACAAAAAGACCCCAAAGGGGGAGACTCTCTGCAGCCACACAAGCGTTCATTGCACGTCCCGGGGGCTGTCGTTTGAGGGCCCCCGATTTAGTGCAATATAAAAAAAAAATGCAAATTATATTTTCTGCGGACCACCATGATTTTCTCGCAGACCCCCAGCGGTCCACGGACCACCGATGGGTGCCTGCTGGCCTATGCTAACTCTTGCCAGTCGCAGAGGCCTTTCGAGTTTACCGGGAGAGGAAAAACAGGTCTCAAGACGGAGGGAAGGAGGGTGGGAGGCCCACAGAATTGTGCATGCAGGAGCCTGGCAGGCAGTAAACGGAAGGCAGGAGACGATGTCGCCAATTCCCACGAGAAGCCCAGATCCCAGGCGGGTTTTTCTTCGCCTCCCTAATTTTCTTCCTTCCTAGCTGCACCGAGGATGGATAAAAACACCGTTTTCCCCCAACGGCTGTTACAGTTTCCCTGCCAAAACCCAGGTGGGAGAAGAGATGAAAACTGATAGGACCACTGCTGCTTCTATCTATACTTCGAAGACATCACGCATCGCAGCTAATAAGTTTATCACCGGTAGGGTTTCTTTTTTTATTTCCTTTTTTTTTAATTTTTCGCGGCTGCACGAATCCCCACTGCCACCAGACAGCTATGTTTGGGGAGCCTAGCTATATTTATTTTATTTTATTTATTTTATTTTATTACATTTATACCCCGCCCTTCTCCAGAAAGGACCCAGGGCGGCGCACAGGAATTAAAAACATACAAATATAACCAAATATACAATTTAAAAGCATATTAAATTCCTACCCTGTGCTAAAATCGATTTAAAATCCCCCCCAATTAAAACTGTCTAAGAGTAGTCACAACGGAAGGTTACGCTAGGCCGGCTTGATGGAAAAGGTGTGTCTTTAGACACTGGCGGAAGAGGCGGAGGTCGGAGATGGTGCGTAGTTCAGGGGGTAGGTCGTTCCAAAGGGTAGGCCCCGCCACAGAGAAGGCCCTTCCCCTGGGTGTCGCCAACCGGCATTGCCCGGCCGACGGCACCCTGAGAAGGTCCTCTCTGTGGGAGCGGATCGGACGAAGGGATGTATGGGGCAGGAGACGGTCTCGCAGGAGCGGTGTTATGTGGGAGTATCTGGGGGCTCCCGTAATCACCCGCGCGGCTGCATTCTGGACTAGCTGTAGCTTTCGAGTGCACCTCAAGCGGAGACTGTCTCCTGCTCCATACAACCCTTCGACCGATCCGCTCCCAGAGAGGGCCTTCTCCGGGTGCCGTCGGCCGTGAAATGCCGGTTGGCGGCACCCAGGGGAAGGGCCTTCTCTGTGGCGGGCCCTACCCTCTGGAACGACCTGCCCCCCCGAATTACGCACCATCTCAGACCTCCGCCTTTTCCGCCAGCGTCTCAAAACGCATCTATTTCAACAAGCCGGCCTAGCATAACCTCCCGTTTCTGGCTGTTATTAGCCGTAAATTTTAATTAGGGGGATTTCTCCACCTGGGCTGGAGAAAAAGGTTTGAAAAAAGGGCCTTGGAGAATGAAGCACTCTTCAGCTCAAGTCAAGATTGTTGGAGAGCCGCAAGAGGAGAGGAGAGGGAGGGAATCACCCTCTCCATTCAGAGGAGCACTTAGGCTCCTTCTCCGCTCTCCATCAAAGCTCTGGAGGAGAGTGGAGAATCTTTTCCACAATGCTAATAATTATTTGGCCTCTGCCTCCTGCATTGGCTTCCTTAATCGTATCTCCTCAAGCCAGCATTTTCTACCGGGGGATGTATCACCGCGCTGCCCATCGGAATTTACGCTCTTAAGAGAAGAGGCTGCAGGCCGCACCTCTGCAGGATTCCCTGCTCCGGAGGAAACTGGAAACTTTGGGGTTGCCCCAAAGAAGAGAGAGACAGGCTATTCTCCAAAGCACCTGAGGGCAGGACAAGAAGCAATGGGTGGAAACTAAATAAGGAGAGAAGCAACTTAGAACTAAGGAGAAATTTCCTGACAGTTAGAACAATTAATCAGTGGAACAGCTTTCTTCCAGAAGTTGTGAATGCCCCAACCCTGGAAGTCTTTAAGAAGATGTTGGAGAGCCATTTGTCTGAAACGGTACAGGGCTTCCTGCCTGGGCAGGGAGTTGGACTAGATGACCTCCAAGGTCCCTTCCAACTCTGCTATTGTATTGTATTGTAAAGATACTTTCATCATGGGGTTCATTCCGCGCGAAATGGAGCTGGGTTACGTAGTAGGAGGCTGTGCCTCCTGCGAGATGGTGGGGGCGGTTGGCGAGTCGTCAGAGGGCCAGAGATGACAGCTGCTCTTCAAACATTATGATTGACATCGAGTTGATTGAAATCGTGCCTTTTGACTGGGGCTTTAAACGCGTTCAACGAATCCAGGCCACGGCGAGCTGGGATGACACGCGCTGCGTTGATGCCTTCACACAATTTCCCAGCAACCGTGAAATCAATCATAAAACAGAGTCTGAGGAATATTCCTCGATCCCCTTGTTTTGCAAATCTACGCACGCTACGGACTGTGTGATTGTTTGAAGAGACACCCATCTGCACCACCAGGCTCTAAGTGCGAGGAGGAAGGGAAGGCAGTTAAGCGCGAAAGGGAGCGAAGCAGCTTATAAATCTAATATGAAAGAGCGGCTGTCATTTCACAGCCATCAAGGCAGCGCCTCTGAGCGGGCCTCCCCTCAGCTGCCCCCTTGCCACGTCCCTCACCTTGCTGGCCCCCTACCGCTTCACCAGCCGTCCCATTAAAGGGAATGGGACTGTAGGGGAGTCCACAGCGGGTCAGAGGAGGAGAGACGGAGATGACAGTTGTGTTGTGGTCTACAAGTGGCCATTGGAGCTGGCAGCAGATTCGGACAGTGAGGAGGGTTGGGGAGGAAGATGGGCCAGTCCTGGAGTCTGGGGACGGCTCTGAGGAGGGCTCTGTGTCGGAGGCAGAGAGGGGGCCAGGGCCGTCTGACAGTGATCAGCTGCCTTCGTAGTCGGACATCAGTGAGGCAGAAGAACAGCTGGAGCCTGTTCCCATAGAGTTGCCAGACGAAGGGAAGAGCTAAGGAACAAGGGTCGACTTGGGAGGAAGGCCACAGGTGGACGATGAACGGCCCCTCCCAGAGGGAATAAAAGAGGAGCGACAGGGGAGTGGAGTTTGCAGGAGACCATGAGTTCGCTTCATTGGTTCGTGACTCTCCGAGACTCCTGGCCAAGTTTTGCAGAGATCGGCCTGGCAGCTCCTCCCAGAGGAAATAAAAGAGGAGCCCCCAAGGTCCCTTCCAACTCTGTTATTCTATTCTATTCTATTCTATTCTAGTCTAGTCTAGTCTATTCTAGTCTAGTCTAGTCTAGTCTATGCTATTCTATTCTATGCTATTCTATGGTACTCTATTCTATTCTATTCTATGCTATACTATGCTATGCTGGGCCGTAAAATGCCATTATGAGCTATACCAACCAGCATGGACTCCTAGAAGGAGCTGTTTAAGGCAAACTAGCCTAGAGCAGGGGTCTCCAACCTTTGCAACTTTAAAGTCTGAAGGGCTTCAGTTCCCAGACTTCTCCAGCCAGCTGGAGAATTCTGGGAGCTGAAGTCCTTCAGACTTAAAGTTGCAAAGGTTGGAGACCCCCTGCTCTAGAGTAAGCAGCTCCACTTTAGAAGGAGCCAAAGAAAATAATTCCTATTGTTCTCTCGCTCTTCCTCCCCCCCTCCCCGAGACTGTTCAACTGAGTGAAACAGCCCCCTTTTAATGCATTCATTAATAGCAGGCAGGGAAGATCCATAATTAAGCACCCCCCTCCCTTGTCTGAGTAACCTCTTGATAAAGCTAATAATGCGACCGGCTAATCCGTTTAGGCTTCAAAAGATACCCGCGGCTTATTAGCAAGGAATATTTTATTTATGGAGGCGGATTTGCATCCGTATCCCACCCCCATCGTCGTCCGCGAGACCCTCAGCTCACGATTAGACCTCCGTCTCTCGAAGTAAGACGTTCCCGAACAAACAATATCCCAGCCTGCCTATGGGATAATCCCCGATTACGCGTAAAGGAGAATAAGAAGATTTCCGACTTCGCGCAGCCAGCAAGAGTCTCGTATTTGTTTTCATCTTTCCGGCCATGAGTATCTTGGGATATGGAAACGAGTTCGAATTCAAGGCCTGGTATCCCAAGAGAAGGGGGGGAGATAAAATGGGGAACGAAGATGTCAAACTCTTTGGGGCTGCCTTAAAACCCTAATGTGATTTTTCCCCCCTCTCATCGCAATTCTCGCAAGTCTTCTTTAACGTGATTTGTGGCAAGGAATGGAATAGAATGGAATTAAAGAACTCCAACAACTGAACTACTTCCTACTGAAAACCACCACAATTGTTCTGACCCAGGCTTCCCGAGAGGATGAAGCCAACTCCTTTTATTCATTCACTGTGAATTCTGCTCATTTGCATCCAGCAAAGTCTTTCAAGGGAGGATTTACAGTCACAGACCTTATCTGCCAGGCCGATCTCTGCAAAACCTGGCCAGGAGCCTCGGAGAGTCACAAACCAATGAAGCGAACTCATGGTCTCCTGCAAACTCCACTCCCCTTTCGCTCCTCTTTTATTCCTTCTGGGAGGAGCCATTCATCATCCACCTGTGGCCTTCCTCCCAAGTCGACCCCTGTTCTTTAGCTCTTCCCTTCCTCTGGCAACTTTGCACATGCGCACACTGGGAACGGGCTCCAGCTGTTCCTCTGCCTCCCTGGTGTCTGACTCCGAAGGCAGCTGTCGGAGGGCCCTGGCCCCCTCTCTGCCTCTGACACAGAGCCCTCCTCCGAGCCTTTCGCAGGTTCCAGGACTGGCCCATCTTCCTCCCCAACCTCCTCATTATCCGAATCTACTGGCCGCTGGCAGGCCACAACCATAACCTGATGGAGATTCTCCATTTTCCCCTCCCTGTAATCCACTGGGAGAGGTAGCTCTATTCGCTAACAACGGGAAAGCTTGCAGCTAGCTGTGGAGGCAACCGAGTCTCCTGAATCTTGATCAGTCTGCAAACTAACCATGACAAAAGACCCACTCATCTGCTACCGTCTTTCCCCCATCGCCTGGTTTAATGGAAATATGCCATCAGCCCCAATCGGTGTGGTTTCCCCCTTGTGCAGGACAAAGGAACAAAATTCAACTGCCTTCCAAGGGAGGCTACGCAAAATAAGAATCAGCGGAATTATTTCACAAGGAGGTGTACATATTTTTTTCTCTTTTCGGCTTGCTGGTTTTTCCTTTCCTCTGCCATGGGCCAATGCTCTGCCAAACCGTCATTGCAACGGGCAAAAAAGGCGGCCGTCATGAATCCACTTAGTGGGTGAAGGTCTAGTTGAATGAAAAGAAGGACCAGGGGGGACATGATCGCAGTGTTGCAACATCTCAGGGGTTGCCCCAAAGAAGAGGGAGTCAAGCTATTCTCCAAAGCACCTGAAGGCAGGACAAGAAGCAATGGGTGGAAACTAATCAAGGAGAGAAGCAACTTGGAACTAAGGAGAAATTTCCTTGACAGTGAGAACAATTAATCAGTGGAACAACTTGCCTCCAGAAGTTGTGAAGGCTCCAACACTGGAAGGTTTTAAGAAGATGTTGGATAAACATTTGTCTGAAGTGGTGGAGGGTTTCCTGCCTGAGCAGGGGGTTGGACTAGAAGACCTCCAAGATCCCTTCCAACTCTGTTATTCGGTCGCTCTAATCCCAAATCAATTCACCAGTGGAACAACCTGTCTCCAGAAGTTGTGAAAGCTCCAACACTGGATATTTTAAAGAGGAGATTGGACAACTATTTGTATGAAATGGCGTAGGGTGTCCTGCCTAAGCAGGAAGGGAGCAAATTGTCAAGAACAACGACACTGCACACCCCTAAGCCACATACGGATGCCAGGAGCTGCAGTTGGGTGACGCGTTAAGCTTGGTCTAATGTTGTTCTTTCGTGGCCCGGAAAGATGCATCCAATAGGATAGCAATAGCACTTAAGACTTATATACCGCTTTTCAGCCCTCTCTGCAACACAAGGGAATTTAGTCAAGGCTTTACCAGTTGCAATGGATGGCTGTGAAGGTTGGACCATAAGGAAGGCTGAGCGCCAAAGAATGGAGGCCTTTGAACTCGGGTGCTGGAGAAGAAGACTCCTGCATTTGAGTCCCTTGGACTGCAAGGCCATCCAACCGGTCAGTCCTAGAGGAGATCCACCCTGACTTCTCTTTAGAAGGCCAGATCCTGAAGAGGAAACTCAAAGACCTTGGCCACCTGATGAGAAGGAAGAAGGACTCCCTGGAGAAGAGCCTCATGCTGGGAATGATGGAGGGCAAGAGAAGAAAGGGACGATGGAGAATGAGGTGGCTGGATGGAGTCACCGAAGCAGTCGGCGTGAGCTTCAATGGACTCCAGAGGATGGTAGAGGACAGGAAGGCCTGGAGGAACATGGTCCATGGGATCGTGGGTCCTTTTGGAGAAGGGCGGGATATAAATTGAATAAAATCTAAATCTAAATCGTGATGGCTCGGACATGACTTTGCAACGAACAACAACAGCCCTCTCTAAGCGATTTACAATCAGTCCTATTGCCCCCCAAAATATGGGTCTTCATTTTACCCACCTCAGAAGGATGGAAGGCTGAGTCAACTTTGAGCCTGCTGAGATTCGAACTGCCAAATTGAAGGCAGTCATCAAAAGTAGCCTGCAATACTGCACTCTAACCACTGGGCCACCACGGCACAATGATTCTCAATGCCTTAATGATTCTGTGGCAACACGAGCAGACATCTGTCAGAATCTTCACAGACTGTTGGTGAAGCCTTGTGGGCTGTGAATGACCATAATTTACAGCCTTACAAATTAAAGAAGGGCTTTTTTGGGGACTAAGATTGTGATCTATGCTTTCTTGGGTAGCCTAAGTCAGAACACCTTCTGATCAGCAGAGTCAATGGGGAAGCTGTATTCACTTAACAGCCATGGCGAGTAAAAGGTCATTAAAAAGGGGGGGGGGAACTGTTGCGCTTAGCAACAGGAATGTTAGGCTCAATTGTAGTCATACGTCAAGGACTGCCTATATCGTCCAGATAAACAGAAGGCAAAGCTATGTCGACTTGCATTCTTAGCGAGCTGAACAGCGGAGAGAAAGAAGGGAAGGAAGTAACCAGGTTTGATTTCCTTGGGCTGGCAACCCGTGTGGCTCTGGAGCCGCATGTGGCTCTTTCATCCCTCTGCTGCGGCTCCCTGTCACAAGTCAGCTGCACAATTGCTAGGGCTTTCGGTTAGGACAGGTAGAGGGAAAAGGACGACGCGCTAGGAGGAGACTCTATGGTGGGGGAACCGGACTTCTGGTCGGCTCCGGAATTGAACGAGGTTAGGACATTTGTGGCTCCCTGGGCTGGCGCCTGGGAAAAGATGGACGGGGCGCTAGAGAAACGAAGAGGAGATTCATCCGAGACCTGACATCCTCAGACCACACACAGTAAAGGATAAAGATATTTCTATGACAACCCCGAAGAGATCAAAGCAAAGGTTTTCCCTTCTTGGAAAGAACTGGTGGCGAAAGTTAATCAAGGATTACCGCCGGGCGTCACAGTCGGGTCATTTGAACGTCAAGTTTTAATTATGGCGGGTTTCTATTTTAGGGGGCTTTGTCCAAACCTACTGTCCGCACACTCTATGAAGCCCGCTGGGTTTTATTTGCTTTAGCCACAGGGAGAAACTGGACAGCTGTGGCCAACAATGACCCTGCCAGTGCGGACAGAGGGGAGTTTCGGTCAAGGACGTGAGGCCGGATCAAAAGGAAGTGCAACCTGTAAGCTTATAGACTCGTGTTTCTTAACCTTGGTGACTTTTGTGGACTTCAACTCCCAGAATTCCCCCAGCCAGCCAGAGATGATAAATAGATAGATAGATAGATATACAGATAGGTAGTTAGGTAGTTAGGTGGTTGGTTGGTTGGTTGGTTGGTTGGTTGGTTGGTTGGTTGGTTGGGTGGGTGGGTGGGTGGGTGGGTGGATGGAGAGAGAGAGAGAGAGAGAGAGAGAGAGAGAGAGAGAGAGAGAGAGAGAGAGAGAGAGAGAGAGGCAGGCAGGCAGGCAGGCAGGCAGGCAGGCAGGCAGGCAGGCATGTGGGTAGATATGGTAGGTAGGTAGATAAAAACACATACGTATACAGAAATAGATGATAGATAAATAGATAGACATAGACATAGACATAGACATGGATATAGAGATAGAGACATAGGCAGGCAGGCAGGCAGGCAGGCAGGCAGGCAGGCAGAATAACAGAGTTGGAAGGGACCTTGGAGGTCTTCTAGTCCAACCCTCTTCCTAGGCAGGAAACCCACACCACTTCAAACAAATGGTTATACAATCTCTTCAACATGTAGATATAAAGGTAGGTGGGCAGGTATGTATGTATGTAGGTAGCTAGGTGGGTAGACAGACAGGCAGAGCTTGATAGATACAATCACACACATATATTCAGATGATAGATAGATATACATATGCATATACATGGATAGATAGGTAGGTAGGTAGGTAGGTAGGTAGGTAGGTAGGTAGGTAGATAGATAGATAGATAGATAGATAGATAGATAGATAGATAGATAGATAGATAGATAGATAGATAGATAGATAGATAGATACCATACGTAGGTAGGTAGGTAGGTAGGTAGGTAGGTAGGTAGGTAGGTAGGTAGGTAGGTAGAAAGATAGATAGATAGATAGATAGAGATAGATAGATAGATAGATAGATAGATAGATAGATAGATAGATAGATACCGTAGGTAGGTAGGTAGGTAGGTAGGTAGGTAGGTAGGTAGGTAGATAGATAGATAGATAGATAGATAGATAGATAGATAGATAGATAGATAGATAGATAGATAGATAGATAGATAGATAGATAGATAGATAGATAGATACCGTAGGTAGGTAGGTAGGTAGGTAGGTAGGTAGGTAGGTAGGTAGGTAGGTAGGTAGGTAGAAAGATAGATAGATAGATAGATACCATACGTAGGTAGGTAGGTAGGTAGGTAGGTAGGTCGGTAGAAAGATAGATAGATAGATAGATAGATAGATAGATAGATAGATAGATAGATAGATAGATAGATAGATAGATAGATAGATAGATAGATAGATACCGTAGGTAGGTAGGTAGGTAGGTAGGTAGGTAGGTAGGTAGGTAGGTAGGTAGGTAGATAGATAGATAGATAGATAGATAGATAGATAGATAGATAGATAGATAGATAGATAGATAGATAGATAGATAGATACCGTAGGTAGGTAGGTAGGTAGGTAGGTAGGTAGGTAGGTAGATAGATAGATAGATAGATAGATAGATAGATAGATAGATAGATAGATAGATAGATAGATAGATAGATAGATAGAGTGTAAGTGTGTGTGCACGCACCCAACAGTATCCTGTTTTACAAGTCAGCACCTGCTCCCTACGTCACCCCAAAAGGAAACAAAAGCAAGGAGGGAAGGAAGGAGGGAGAGGAGGATCCTTCGGGATCTCAGCACCCTGCTTCCTTTCCGAAGGATCTGGACCGCAGACAGTTCTTCAGAAAGCCTCCAATTTATGACCGCCGCCTGGGAGGAATCGGCTCACCCGGGTGTGAAGGGGGGCGGGAACTCATCCTGGCACAGGGCCCATTCATAACGCCTGCGCGGGGGTAGATAAACAGGTGGGCGCCTGAGAAAACCGGCGGTCCGGTTGACGGATGGCCTCGGTCCTTGAAAAGAGGTGCGCTCCACCGCCGTTGGCCAAGACTCTCCCGGGACCGGCCGTGCTTCATCTTTGGCAGGGTCCCTATTACACACACACACACACACACACACACACACACCGCTGCAACCCAGGCACCCATTCCCTCCCGCCGCCTTCCGATTCAGCGGCTTGAAACCTGCCATCCCTTCCACGCTCCGCCAAAGCCCCTGGGCCTGATTAGGAGAGGCATTCCGGAGGGCCCCGGAGGTTTGCTCCACTTGCAAGCGTCTGCTCCATCTGTGTGATGGAGGGGGGGGGTGCGAGGTGTGTGTGTGTGTTTCACTGTTGCGTTCGTGACCCATATTTCTGAAGCTCTCGTTTCTCGTTTCGGAGCTGCCGGGGAAATGGGAGAGGGAGTGGGGATAGGAGAGGGAGGGAAGGAGAGAGAGGGAGGGAAGGAGAGAAAGAAAGAGAGGGGGAGAGAGAGAGAGGAAGGAAGAGAAAGAGAGGGAGGGAGGGAGGAAGAGAAAAAATGAAGGTGAGAGAGGGGGAGGAAGGGAGAGAGAGAAAGAAAGAGAGGGAGGGAGAGAGAAAGAGAAACGGATAGGGAGAGAAAGAAAGAGAGGGGGGGAGAGAAAGAATGAGGGCGAGAAGGGGAGGGAGAGAAAGAAAGAAATAGGGAGAGAAAGAAAGAGAGGGTGAGAGAGAGAGAGAAGGAAGAGAAAGAGAAAGAGAGAGGGAGGGAGAGAGGAAGAGAAAGAAAGGGGGAGAGAGAGGGGAGGAAGGAAGGGAGAGAAAAACAGATAGGGAGAAAGAAAAAGAGGGTGAGAGAGAGGGAGAGAGGGGAAGAAAGAGATAGGGAGAGAAAGAAAGAGAGGGTGAGAGAGAGGAGGAAGGGAGAGGGAAAGAAAGAGAGAGAGGGGGATAGGGAGTTTCTGTGTCTCTCTCTGTCTCTCTCCCTCCTTCTCTCTCTCTCTCTCTCTCTCTCTGTGTGTGTCTCTGTTTGTCTGTCTGTCTCCCTCCTTCTCTGTCTGTGTGTATGTGCATGCATCTCTCTCTCCCCCTACTTCTCTCTCTCTGTCTCTCTCTCTATGTCTCTCTGTGTGTCTGTCTCTCCCTCCTTCTCTCTCTCTGTCTCTGTCTCTCTCCCTCCTCTCTGTCTCTGTCTCTGTCTCTCCTTCTCTCTCTCTCCCTCCTTCTCTGTCTCTGTCTCTGTCTCTCTCCTTCTCTTTCTCTCTCCCTCCTCTCTCTCTCTGTCTCTCTCTGTGTGTCTCTCTGTGTGTTTGTCTCTCCCTTCCTCCTTCTCTCTCTGTCTCTCTCCTTCCTTCTCTCTCTCTGTTTCTCTCTCTCTCTGTGTGTGTCTCTCTCTCCCTCCTTCTCTCTCTCTGTCTCTCTCTGTGTGTCTCTCTGTGTGTTTGTCTCTCCCTTCCTCCTTCTCTCTCTGTCTCTCTCCCTCCTTCTCTCTCTCTGTTTCTCTCTCTCTGTGTGTCTCTGTCTCTCTCCCTCCTTCTCTCTCCATCTCTCTCTCTCTTTCTCTCTTCATTTCTGGGGGTGCGGGAGGAACAAACAACAGCTCCCCACCCCCATGATTTAAAAAAAAGGTCTTTGGGGGGGGGGATGTGGTACCTCGTTGCCCTTGGTTACCTGGAAGAGAGAGGGGGAGGGGGGGGTTACTCATCCTCCCCTACCGGACGTTAACCGGATGCAAATGACTCCGGGGCGCCTGCCAAGTTTCAGAGGATGAAAAGGCCAAAGGCAGAGCGGAGGGAGAAGGATGAAAAGGATCTGGCGCTCAGGTGGAGCTCCTGAACCCAGATAGTCAAAATCCAGGAAAAGCTGCATGGAATTGGGGAGCTGGTGGGGGGGGGGGGCTGTTTCGAGCTTAGGGTGCCCCTCCCTTCTGCCCTGCAAATCCTCATCTGGCCTCCCTAAAAACCTTTTCTTTAAAAATTAAATTAAATTACAGGAAGTATCAGGGAAGGAAGGTGATGTAAGGGAAAAGAGGAAAAGAAGGAAGGAAGGAAGGAAGGAAGGAAGGAAGGAAGGAAGGAAGGAAGGAAGGAAGGAAGGAAGGTGATATAAGGGAAAAGAGGAAGGACAGAAGATGATATAAGGAAAGAAAGAAAGAAGGAAGGAAGGAAGGAAGGAAGGAAGGAAGGAAGGAAGGAAAGAAGGAAGGGAAGATGATATGGGAAAAGAGGAAGGATGGAAGATGATATAAGGGAAAAGAGGAAGGGAAGATTATATAAGGGGAAAGAGGAAGGAAGGAAGGAAGGAAGGAAGGAAGGAAGGAAGGAAGGAAGGAAAATGATATAAGGGAAAAGAGGAAGGAAGGAAGATGATATAAGGAAAGAAGGAAGGAAGGAAGGAAGGAAGGACGGAAGGAAGATTATAATGAGATGGAAGGAGCGTCTGAAGGAAGTCTTCATTTGCCTCTACATGAGTGATGTCGAGCTGGCCATGCCCACCCTGGCCAAATTTCCCTGAGGTCAAATACAACCCTGATGTGGCCCTTAATGAAATTGAGTTTGACACCCCTGGGATGGAGACGGTAGAGAAATTAGATAAATGAACAGAAATAAACACTTATAGTCCATCCCAAACAGCAAATCAATTTCACTACTCAATCCAGCTTTCCGACTACTCCCATTCCCATGGTCCTGGTTTACCCAAACCTCTTTTTGGAAAACTTCCTGAGGGACGACCACCGTTCAGAGAACATCCTTCCAAGAAAGGATGGAAAGACGGACATCCCACCACGACCAACGTTGAAGGTCAAAATCCCATTTTCCACCAAACGCTGGCTAGCCACCCACCCTTCACGGCCACAAGAAATGAGGGAACACAACTTCCTACCCAGTGGTGGGATTCAAACATTTCCGCTACCGGTTCAGCAGGCATGGCTAGGTTGCCGGGGGGGGGGAATGTGACTGAGTGGGCATGGCCAACTTGACATCACTCATGCCCACTCAGTCACATGACCTCCCCAACAAGCCATGCCCACAGGAAAAGGAAGGGAAATTTGGCAAAGCAATGGGATGCGCATGCGCAAAGAAAATGGGGTCGATGGCAGCAGCTTTTTCACAGACCACAGGACTGTTTAGCGGCCTGTGGCCAGCCGCCAGTAGTATGCAAACCACCGGGGCGAACGAGCGGCGACTGTGTGGGCGGGGCAAGCAACCAGAGACAGGTTGACCAATTTTGGGGCATGGCCAGCCAGTCATTGTTACCGGTTTGCTGAACTAGGCAAAATTTTCGCCACCAGTTCGCCGAACTTGGCAAAATTTTTGCTACCGGTTCGGGCGAACCGATGCGAACCGGCTGAATACCGCCTCTGCTCCTATCATTGTTCCTTGGAAGAAAACACCCCAATAGTCTCTTTTAACGGCACGTGTCATTACGGCGAAGCCGGCTTTCTTTTTTACAATTTACACAGCACCCGCCAGAAGCCAGCGAGCTACACCTACATTCCCTTGTATTTTTAAAATTCCGATGCCCAGTGAAAGATTAATCGCTTTAAAAAAAAAAAAAATCTCCCAACAAAGAAAGAGAGAAGAAGCTGGCAAAATCGTTAATTTGCTGCTCCATAAAACTGGCTTGACAGCATGGGTGTTTTGAAATGGTAGAAGAAATACAAAAGTTTTTTTTCCCTTCCCTTTTATTGTACCTGCCCTGGGGAAATACACACACACACACACACACACACACACACACACACACACAGAATTATATTAAGTTGAGGATAAAAGATGCTTCGAGAGCCAGCAAAATTGCTCGTTTTCCACCCGTCCGTCCCTAGCTTCTCTCAAGCCCGCTTCCTCCCTTAAACCTTAGTCTTCATTAAGATATGTCAGCTCTCTTCCGTTGTCGTGATGGATGGGAGAGACATAATTAGTGTAATTAAATAAATGTCCTGTTTATTGCTCTGGGGAGGAGACGGGGGGGCTGGCCTGGAAGCCTCGTGGGGTCTTGGGGGGGGGGACTTCTTACAGCTTTGCCAATCCAGAGCCGGCCGGCTTCCGTGTGGCGAGACTCCCGTGAAGAATAAAGATAAGCTTTGCTACACCAAAGCTTCTCCAGATCTCAGATTGAAGCTCTCGCCAAAACCGTTCGACTTGCTAAGAATTTGGAACCCAGTGCCCCCTTCCCCCAAGACCATCACAGCAGAAAACGGGAGCCTGTTTTCGCTGGCAGACTGCTCGGGCCGCCACGAGTGACTGGCCGCGCCCACCCTGGCCACGCCCAGGCGGCCGCCAATGAAATCGAGTTTGACACCCCTGCTCTAGATGAAGAGAACAAGCCACGGGAGCAGAGTCTCCCCAAAGATGCACCGCTTTGATTTTGGAAGGGAAATTGAGCCTCCCATGCTGAGCGCCGGGGAGCAATTAGGCGGTGAGGTGTATCCTGCCTTCCGTCCAAGAGCTGCAATCCACCGGGGGTCTTGGAAAGGGGACCAGCAGGGGACCAGCAGGCTAAAATATATATAAACCTCCCTCTAGAGAGGAAGGGGAAGGAGCTGCATGTGAATTCTTCCCAAGATAAATCACACTCTTTGAAGTCAATCCGCACCAAGTTACTTCGTCACCTGCCTTTAAAAAAAAAAAAAAGACCAAATCATCGGTAGCCAGCCTTCCACGCTTTCTCCGTGCAAAGCCCCCCTGAGGCAGAGACAATTGGGGGAGGGTCTCGAAGAAAACAATACTGATTACCTTCCCTCGGAGGAGACCCCTGGCAATTCCTTGCCGGTTCCGTGAGCATCTGGAAGCAATTGTCTACAGCCACAGATATATATCACGATCGAGGGAAAAACTGAATGGATGCAAACTCCGGGCTCATTACCCACACCCCGGGTGGGTGTACTCGGATACGGCAGTGAATTCAAATGAATATAGCAGAATTATTGGTGGTGGTGGGGTTATGCTGTCTCCAGCAACCATCCTGGGATATGCAGGTTTTTTTATAAAGGGGATAAATATTAATTAGAAAGGTAAAGGTTCCCCTCACACATGTGCCAGTCGTTCCCGACTCTAGAGGGCGGTGCTCATCTCATTTCAAAGCCAAAGAGCCAGCGCCGTCCGAAGACGTCTCCGTGGTCATGTGACCGGGATGACTCAACTCCCGAAGGCGCACGGAACGCTGTTCCCTTCCCACCCAAAGGTGGTCCCTATTTTTCCACTTGCATTTTTTAACGTGCTTTCGAACGGCTAGGTTGGCAGAAGCTGGGACAAGTCACGGGAGCTCCCTCCGTTACGCTGCACTAAGGATTCGAACCGCCGAACTGCCGACCTTTCTGATCGACCAGCTCAGCGTCTCAGCCCCTGAGCCACCGCATCGCTAAATAGGCTGGTAAGAAACTTAGTTAGGCTGTGCCCACATTCCAGGGTTAAATGCCATTCCAGTTCTTCCATTTAGATTTTTTTTTAAATTCTGGGGCTCTTCCTCCTGACAGCATCCTGGGGAGGAGGGCTTCTATTTAGGACAGGGATGGGCAACCTCCCCTCCCCATAGATTCACTTGCTAAGCATTTCCACACACCTCTTGTGTAAATACAGAGCATTCGACGAGAACCACACAGCGTAACACATCATGTTTCCTTGCATGGATTGCGTTATCATCACTGGCTTGTAAAAAGCTTCTGGCGGAAAATTCAAAAGCATTATCATCCTTCAGTGTCCAAATCACAGGCAGTCCTCGGCTTAACGACCACAATCGGGATATCCAAACATCCATGGCGAAGGAAGCAGATTGTTAAACAACCTCCTGGGTGGGCGTGGCTGGGTGGGTCATGTGACTGGGTGGGCGTGGCCAACTTGATGTCGCTCACATCGAGGGGCACCTTGCCGGCCTCTCCTTGCCCCTCCCCTCGCAGACCCTCCTCGCCTGCCCAGCCGGGCTCCTTAGGGCCCCAAGAGGAAGCTGTTGCTGGAGCTAAGCAGCCCCCCAGGAGAAAGAGTTGGCCAAACAGCTCCGTTCAAATTGGATCGGACCGAGAAGGAGGCTCAGCAGAAGCACCTCACTGAGGACTAGGAGCATAGGCTTTCCAAGCAGAGGGAAGACCTGCGGGAGTGCAAGGTCAGGGGCCGGCGCCTGGAGGCTCAGCGGGCTGAGATGGTCAGCCAGTTCCAGGCCCTGATACAGCCCCACTGGAAGGAGGCCCTCCGGCTCTTCGCCACCAGCGGCTCTTCCCTCCAGCCTTCGCCCAAAGCCCCCCACCAGGAGGCCGAAGCAGACTCCAAGCGGGAATTTCTGCCTCCCTCCGACCCCCACAAAAAGACCCCTAAGGGGGAGACTCTCTGCACATATCCATCCCAGGGGCCGTAGTTTGAGGACCCCCTGATTTAGTGCAATATACAAAATGCAAATGATTTTTCTGCAGACCTCCCCCCCAAAAAACTTTTCTCGCCGACCCCCAGTGGGTGACCGCTGTCCTATAGCAATCCGAATCATGATTTGCATACCTTCTGTAAGAATGCAATACAATACAATACAATACAATAGCAGAGTTGGAAGGGACCTTGGAGGTCTTCTAGTCCAACCCCCTGCGTGGGCAGGAACCTTATACCATTTCAGACAAATGGCTATCTAACATCTTCTTCAAGACTTCCAGGGTTGGGGCATTCACAACTTCTGGAGGCAAGCTGTTCCAGAGGTTAATTGTTCTAACTGTCAGGAAATTTCTCCTTAGTTCTAAGTTGCTTCTCTCCTTGATTAGTTTCCACCCATATATGCAACTACGGCATATAATTCAACCCTGGGATGGCAGAATTCGACATCTCTGAATGTCGATTTCAAAGTTGGCACCGAGGCGCTGGCAGAAAACGCATGGCCGAAAATAAGGAAGAGCGCTTTCTTCTTGCTCTTCCTTTCGTTTACGGGAAAAAGAGAAGAGCAACCAAGATGATTAGGGGACTGGAGACTAAAACATATGAAGAACGATTGCAGGAACTGGGTAGGTCTAGTTTGATGAAGAGAAGGACCAGGGGAGACATGATAGCAGTGTTCCGATATCTCAGAGGGTGCCACAAAGAAGAGGGAGCCAAACTATTCTCCAAGGCACCTGGGGGCAGGACAAGAAGCAATGGGTGGAAACTAATCAAGGAGAGAAGCAACTTAGAACTGAGGAGAAATTTCCTGACAGTTAGAACAATTAACCTCTGGAACAGCTTCCCTCCAGAAGTTGTGAATGCCCCAACCCTGGAAGTCTTTAAGAAGATGTTGGAGAGCCATTTGTCTGAAATGGTATAAGGTTCCTGCCCACGCAGGGGGTTGGACTAGATGACCTCCAAGGTCCCTTCCAACTCTGCTATTGTATTGTATCTATCTCTATCTCTATCTATATTTACCTACCTACCTGTCTATCTATCTCTGTCTGTCTGTCTGTCTGTCTGTCTGTCTGTCTGTCTGTCTGTCTATCCATCCTCTCTCTCTCCTCTCTCTCTATATTATCTATCTATCTATCTATCTATCTATCTATCTATCTATCTATCTATCTATCTATCTATCTATCTATCTATCTATCTATCTATCTATCTATCTATCTATCTATCTCCTCTGGAACAGCTTGCCTCCAGAAGTTGTGAATGCCCCAACCCAGGAAGTCTTGAAGAAGATGTTAGATAGCCATTTGTCTGAAATGGTATAAGGTTCCTGCCCACGCAGGGGGTTGGACTAGAAGACCTACAAGGTCCCTTCCAACTCTGCTATTGTATTGTATTGTATTGTTATAAAATGAAATTATACCTCTGTATCTAGAGGTATCCCCGAACCACATTCCCCGGTCCAGAGTTAAGACAGCACCTTGTCTTAGAAACGTCTGAGCCTTCCAGCAAGAAACGAAGCCAAATGTTAGCCAGATCTGAATTTTTAAAAAAAAAACAACTTACCATCCTGGGGCACTGCCTGCGGGAAGTAATTCACCGGTTTATCTACAAAACAAAAGAAGAAGGGGGAAAAAATGAAGACATGAATATCAGAAACCAAGGGTAGCCCCAGAAGTGTTGTATTGCCCCCCACACTCTTGTTTACAGAAAAAGGAGAATTATAAATGATAAACCCTTCACACAATTGGCCTCGGCAGACCTCAGGGTCAGTTTGGAGAACTGCACACCCTTCCTTCTTCCTCAAGTGAGGCTGCCTGTTGCTTCCCTGGATGAGTAACTCTTCTCCTCTAGCCCCAAGCCGTGTTTGTTTGGGGGGGGGGGTAGAAAACAGCCTCGGGTGAATTTGAAACAGATGTGCTGCGTTAGAGAATTAGGTAAAGGTTCCCCTCCCACCTCTGTGCTGGTCGTTCCCGACTCTAGGGCGCGGTGCTCATCTCCGTTACAAAGCCGAAGAGCCAGCGCTGTCCGAAGACGTCTCCGAGGTCATGTGGCCGGCGTGGCTCAACGCCCGAAGGCGCACGGAACGCTTGTTCCCTTCCCACCAAAGGTGGCTCCTATTTTCCTACTCGCATTTTTTAACGTGTTTTTCGAACGGCTAGGTTGGCAGAAGCTGGGACGAGTCACGGGAGCTCCCTCCGTTACGCGGCGCTGGGGATTCGAACCGGCAAACTGCCGAGCTTTCTGATCGACAAGCTCAGCGCCTTTTACCCTGAGCCACCTACGTTAGAGAATTACCAGGAAAAGGCAATCTGGACTTAACGCCTTCCCAGAAAAGAAGGGACACCAAGAGCAGGGATTAATATAAAGACATGCACACATGCTATCATCATCATCATCATCATCATCTGCTTTATTCATTAAGCATGAAACTCAGTCAACTGAACATTCAAAAGCGCATCACCATTGCCATTGACTGGTGCTGATGGTTGATAGAGGTTGGTGCCATTTATCAACCAAGCACCACCACCACCACCACCACCACCACCACCTTCTTCTTCTTCTTCTTCTTCTTCTTCTTCTTCTTCTTCTTCCTCCTCTCCTTCCTCCTTCTCCTTCCTCCTCCTCCTCCTCCTCCTCCTCCTTCTTCCTTCTCCTTCTCCTTCTTCTCCTTCTCCTCCTTCTCCTTCTTCTTCTCCTTCTTCCTTCCTTTCTTCTTCTTTCTTCCTTCTTCTTCCTTCTTCTCCTCCATTATTATTATTATTATCTCTTTTATTCATTGAACATGAAGCTCAGTCAACTAAACATTTAAAGATATGTCACAAATACCCTTGACTGGTGCTGATGGTTGATAGAGGTTGCTGCCAGCATCCTAGGTATGAACCAAGCACCTTCTTAAAATTGTTATTCTTCTTCTTCTTTCTTTTATTCATTAAACATGAAACCCAGTCAACGGAACATTTAAAGATGTGTCACAAATACCATTGCCTGGCGCTAATGGTTGATACGGATTGCTGCCAGCATCCTAGTTATTAACCAAGTTTCTTCTTCTTCTTCTTCTTCTTCTTCTTCTTCTTCTTCTTCTTCTTCTTCTTCTTCTTCTTCTTCTTCTTCTCCTTCTCCTTCTCCTTCTCCTTCTCCTTCTCCTCCTCCTCCTCCTCCCCTCCTCCCCCTCCTTTCTTCCTTCTTCTTCTTCTTCCTTCTCCTCCTCCTCCTCCTCCATTATTATTATTATCTCTTTTATTCATTAAACATGAAACTCAGTCAACAGAACATTCAAAAATGCATCACAAACGCCCTTGACTGGTGCTGATGGTTGATACAGTTTGCTGCCAGCATCCTAGGTATCAACCATCTTATGATGTAACCATCTTAATAGTTATTTATAATTATCATGTTAATTATTATATAGTAATATGTATCACTATTATATCATTCCTCTTCTCTTCTGTCTAGCCTACATTCTATCCTATCCTATCCTGTCCTATAGTGAACATATTTATCAAAAATCATAGAAATCGACACTTAGGGAGAGTCGTAGGTTACAAATAAGCACAAGTACCTTCTTAAGATTATTATTATTATTATTATTATTATTATTATTATTATTATTATTATTATTATTATTATTATTATTATTATTATTATTATTATTATTAATAATAATAATAATAATAATAATAATAATAATAATAATAGTTGAATTTATTGACCGCTCCCTCTCCCTACAGGGACTCGGGGCGGTGCACAGGGAGAATAAAAACAATAAATATACAAAATACATACCAATTTAAAACAGATTAAATTAATTCCTGTGCTAAAATCCCATTAACTAAAAATCCCCACTAAATATAGATGTACATTTAAAAAACCCATAGAGAGAGAGACTACCCTAGGCCGGCCAGGCGGAAAAGATGAGTCTTCAATTTCAGGCGGAAGGAGCGGAGGTCCGTGGTCGTTCTAATATCGGGGGGAAGATCGTTCCAGAGGACCGTGCCCTCTGGATTATTATTATTATTATTATTATTGTTATTGTTGTTGTTGTTGTGATTGTGATTATGATGATGATTATTATTATTATGATTATTATGATGGTGATGATAATAATAATAATAATTATTATTATTATTACTATGATGATGATGATGATTATTATTATTATTATTATTGTTATACTATTACTATTATGATGATGATGATGATGATGATGATGATGATGATGATGATTTCTGTGATCGGAAGGTCCCGTCAATCGGGAAGTCGTGGGAGACGCACGGATTTCAAGTTAGATAATAAAATGCATCTTTTCCAGAACATGCCGAGGTCAGGGACCGCGAGAGCGCAGCTGCTGCTGGGGGCGAGTCAATTCATTAATCACCTTTCTGACCCCAGCTGCACCAGGCAAATCAAACTATTTATTAGGCAGTGCCCCTCTCCCAGGGTAGTGATCCATCAAACCCAGTTTCGCGGATCGGCAAACCGGGTTCAGACGGAGAGCAGCCAACAACGAGAAAGCCTTCCGGAAACCGATGGGGTAAAGAGATGCGCGAGAATGTCGTCGGGGCGAATGCGTTGAAATAAAGAAATCGCGGACGAAACGGGGCAAGCAAAATTTGAAGGAGCCCTCCCCCTCCCCCCCCAACCCTTCAGACGTGCAAGTGAAACCCCAGCAGAAAACAGATCTCTGGATTGGAAACTCTGTGGGAGGGGAAAGGGGGCTCTTAAGAGAAACACCCACAGTTGTTTTCGAAAGGGTGGCGTGAGACACGGTCCCAGAATTGAACCCCGGCGCGAGAAAATGTGGGACTCCAATCCTCTGAAGGGTTTCCCTCCCCCCTCTAATAATAATAATAATAATAATAATAATAATAATAATAATAATAATAATAATAATAATAACAATAACAACAATAACAACAATAACAACAACAACAATAATAATAATAATAATAATAATTTAATTTATAAACCGCTCTCTCTCCCCGAAGGGACTCGAGGCGGTGCACAGGGAATTTAAAAAATACATGTATAAAACCACAAGCATAATACAATATTAAAATGAATTAAACTAAAACCCTGCGTTAAAATCCCATATTAAAACTAAAACTAAACCCCTAAAAACAGTTCTATTACCCCAGGCCGGCCAAGCAGAAGAAGTGTGTTTTTACTTTTTGACGGAAGGAGCGGAGGTCCGTAGTTGTTCTAAGTTCGGGGGGAAGGTCGTTCCAGAGGGTCGGGCCCACCACAGAGAAGGCCCTTCGCCTGGGCGCCACCCGCTGGCATAGCCTAGTGGACGGCACCCAGAGAAGTCCCTCTCTGTGGGATCGAATCGGCCGCAGGGATGTATGGGGCAGGATGCGATCCCGCAGATAGCTCTTACGTTTATCGAACACAGGGGTGTCAAACACGATGTCATCGCAGTTGTATGCGGTGGTGGGATTCAAATTTTTTTACTACTGGTTCTGTGTGTGTGGCGTGGCGGCCGTGGCATGGCTTGGTGGGCGTGGCGGGGGAAGGTTACTGCAAAATCCCCATTTCCTCCCGATCAGCTGGGACCCGGGGAGGCAGAGAATAGATGGGGGCCAGTCAGAGGTGGCATTTACCAGTTCTCTGAACTATTCAAGATTTCCGCTACAGGTTCTCTGAACTACTCAAAATTTCCGCTACCGGTTCTCCGAACTACTCAAAATTTCCGCTACCGGTTCTCCGAACTACTCAAAATTTCCGCTACCGGTTCTCCGAACTACTCAAAATTTCCGCTACCAGTACTCTGGACTAATCAAAATTTCCACTACCAGCGTGCCTACCGTCCCTGTCCTATCTGGTCTTGCTCCTAACAGGTTTGCTCCTAACAGGTTCGCGAGATCTCCACAAGATCACACCTGGCCAGTCAAATAGGAAAAGGGAGATCCTTTTTCCCCTTCTTCTTATTCAGTGCCCTTCCAACGCTTCTCGTTTTCAGAACAGGAGAAACAAGCAGGACTCGTACGGGGCAAATTCAGAAGGAAGGCCGAACTACCTGTTACTCACGGGAGCCTGCTCCCACCGAGAGAGGTCAGTTTGTTTAGCCGAAACTATTTTTGGAGACGTGACTAAGAAAGATGGCTTCTTGTCTTTTTATGGCTCCCCGTTGTCTCCACCCCCCCCCCTGTTGCTGCACACACATATGGACGAGCTTTTTGTGCCACGTAACGGAGGGAGCTCCCATGATTTGTCCCGGCTTCTGCCAACCTAGCCGTTCGAAAGCACGTTAAAAAGATGCAAGTAGAAAAAACAGGGACCACCTTAACAGATGAACAGAGTTGGAAGGGACGTTGCAGGTCGTCTAGTCCAACCCGCCCCCCTGCCCAAGCAGGAGACCCGACCTCTGCCTCTACCTAGGATCGAACTCACAACCTCCTGTCATCTCCTGGGATTATTTGGGGCAATTTCATTCATCAGACGGGACGGCGGTGGCTCCGGGGCTAAGACGCAGAGATTGTCGATCAGAAAAGGTTGGCAGTTCGAATCCCCAGCACCGCGTAACGGAGGGAGCTCCCGTGACTCGTCCCAGCTTCTGCCAACCTAGCCATTCGAAAGCACGTATGAAATTCAAGTAGAAAAATAGGAGCCACCTTTGGTGGGAAGGGAACAAGCGTTCCGTGCGCTTTCGGGCGTTGAGTCACGGCGGCCACGTGACCACGGAGACATCTTCGGACAGCGCTGGCTCTTGGGCTTTGAAACCGAGATGAGCACCTCCCCCTATAGTCGGGAACGACCAGCGCGAGGGGAACCTTGACATTACCTAAGTCCTGAGCAACAAGCCTGGAAGACCCAGGAAGTTGGGGACATCATTACATTACATGGAACTAGATTGGGGTGTGCTTGCGGCGTATGGAGTCTCGCAGGACTGTTTGTCAAGCAGGATCTTCTGGCGGCAGATGGTCCTGCTCTATTCAGAAGTCCTTCCACAGCCTTCGCCCACGCAGGCTTCCAGCCGCAGGGGTCTCCTTCCCACGTTTTGACTTCGAGAAGCATCGCGACAAAAGATGCGTCTCATCCTTCGTTTTGAGCCGGCCCCTTAGATGCACGCCACAAAACCCTTTCCCCCTATCTTGGTAGCCCCAAACGGTATACTGCCACTATATATGGAGGCTCTTGGTTTCTAGCGGAGACATCCCGTGGGTTACGCCTATGATTCAGCTCCGCTCAAAAATGGCACAACCGAACAGCTGAGAGAGTCTAAAAGTAGACCACAAACAGAGGGAAAGGGGGGAGGGAGAGAGAGAAAATGATAGATAGATAGATAGATAGAGATAGATAGATGAAAGATAGATGAGAGAGAGAAGGAACAATGATAGATGAGTGGGGGAGAGATGAGAGAAAGAGAGAGGTGATAGAAAAGGAAAGAAGATAGAGAGAGAAGGGTAGAGATAGATAGATAGATAGATAGATAGATAGATAGATAGATAGATAGATAGATAGATAGATAGATAGATGAAAGATAGATGAGAGAGAGAAGGATAGAGGTAGATAGATAAATGGATGGATGGATGGATGGATGAGAGTGAGAGAAGGAAACATGTTAGATAAGATTAGAGGGGGTAAGAGATATGAGAGATGACAGAAAGAGAGATGATAGAGAAGGAAAGAAGATAGAGAAGGATGGATAGATAGATAGATAGATAGATAGATAGATAGATAGATAGATAGATAGATAGATAGATAGATAGATGATATAGATAGATAGATAGATAGATGATAAATAGAGATAGAGATAGAGATAGATGAGAGAGAGAGAGAGAGAGAGAGAGAGAGAGAGAGAGAGAGAGAGAGAGAGAGAGAGAGAGAGAGATAGGATAGATAGGAGGAGAGGAGGAGAAATAAAGATGATATATAAGTTGAGAGGGGAGAGGGAGTCACAGAGAGAGACAGAGGGAAATTTTGGAGAAGGTAACCAAAGCTAGCCACTCCATTGTCCCATCTCAAGTCTACCCAGGGCAGGGGGCTCTGCCCGACAACAGACACCGTGGAGCTGAGCATCAGGTTCAAGTCTGCCTCTGTGTGCTTGTGTGTGTGTGTGTGTGTGTGTATGTGTGGTACTTTCATTTAAAACACATCAGCATAATTCTCCCTGCTCTAGGGAAGATGAAAGCGGAGGCTGGGAAAACACGCTTTTCGGCTCCTACTCAAGACAGGAAGATGTTTACCTGCCTTCGCCCCGAAAGCCCAGCCATCCTCCCCAATTATCTGGGGGATAAGAGCCTCATCTGATCAGCCATCTTGGCGTAGATCAAAGGGCCAGCAGCATCCAGCCTCCGGGAGCGGAAAGCTCTAAGTAGGCATCTCCCCTCCGGCTGATTAATATGCAAAGTTTGACTGCTTGCCTGCTGAGGCAGGTTGCTTGCTTCCTTCTATAACACAAAGCCACAAGCAGGGGTGACTCCCGGACAACCCAATTTAGCACCCGGTGGAGGTCGAGGTTAGTCGCGGAGCTCAGGTAGAGCTCCGCGACTAAGGTAGAGGTAGAGGGTCAGGATCAGGCCAGAGCCCGCCAGTTCTCACCTGGTCAAAGGCGAGGAATCCCACCCACTCAAAAGAGGCCAAGCCCCCCGCCCCTTGATGCACCCCAAACTCCCCTTCCAAAGGGCGGAGGAAAGTTACCGCTGAAATGCCCCCCTTTTCCCCCCTGCTTTGTTTCAACTCCTCCTCCCGCTCCCCGCACCTCCCCCGCTCGCCGAGGGGGAGGGGGTTGCATGGGACACCTACAATTGTTGAGGAAAAGCAAGACGGCGAATCCCAGGGTGGAGGTGGCCAAGAGAATCAGGCAGATGTTACAGGGTATCATGAAGTAACGGACCACCAAGGAGACTTTGTGCTGGTACATCCGGTCTCGGTCCAAGGACCCCGGTCCTACGGGGTACTGGCAGGCGGTCATGCCGTGGATGGGGCTCCAGGCCCTCCCTGGGAGATCCAGGGCAGCGATTCCACAGCCCCCCTCCCCAAAAAATAACCCTCAGCTGCCCTCCTCCAAGCCGGTCCTTAGCTAAGTAGTTTCTGGGACTTCCATCCTTCGGCTGGCATGCCTGCAAGGGGGGGGGTGGATCTTAGATGGGCCAGGTCATTTTGAGGCTGTAATCCAAAGCGAAGCGAGAAGCCAGGGGGCTCAGATGGATGACTCCCCTTTTCAGACGGAGCCCAGAGGTCGCCCCGGAAGCGGTCCTGAGGATCAAGAGGTCGCTTTTAGCTCCAGGAAAGGAAAAACAGCATCCGCGAAGCTCAAAGGTAGCCCCATATTGGAAAAAGAGACAAACACTCACACCCCTGATGCAAAATGAAAACTCCACTCAAGCAGCTTTTGCAGGGTTGAAAAAGGGGGGGAGAGGAGGGGGCTGGATAATGCTTGTTTGGAGATCTGCCTGCCTCACACCAGGAAGGAAGGAAGGAAGGAAGGAAGGAAGGAAGGAAGGAAGGAAGGAAGGAAGGAAGGAAGGAAGGAAGGAGGGAAGGAAGAAAGGAAGGAAGGAAGGAAGGAAGACAGGGTCTTCGTTCTCCAGGAGAAGACGGCAAGAGGCACGATGCAAGTGAAGCGCTGCTAATTGAGTCCTCAGAAGTTCTTCAAAGGCGTGGCTCTCTCTTTATTAAACCATCAACTTAGCGGCTCAGCAGGCAGGTCCTCATGTTACAACGCGGTCCTCCTTCCAGCCGTTTGAACCACGGGGGGAACGGACCGACTCAGACGATGAGAGAGGAAAAAAGGCATGGAGCAGACAGACTGGGGAAGGGGAGGAGGAGGAGGAGAAGACCCCTGGGCCGCCTCTAAAGTAAAGCCAGAAAGCCAGCGGACGATTTCGGCAGCCTGGGAGATGGAGCCGTGGTTAACGGGCCGAGCATCCCCGATGCCTCTTTCCACGGGATGGCAAAGCAAGGGGGGGAGCCCCTCGGCTGCCGGTTTCCTCGAGAACAGCTGTCAAAAGCCTCTTGACTCCCCGGGAAGAGCCGTTAGAAAGCGCGTGTCACCCTTTCTGCCTCCAACGGGACGAGCCAACAGGGACCGTCAACGGGGGTCTCCTTTAGACACCCTTCCTCGGGACGCCGAGCTGGAATTATGGGAACGCCTGGATGGAGCCGAGGTGAGGACGTCCACGGAGCCGGGCATCCAGCAGTGTCGGGCAGCAAGCCTCCGAAGCAACCGTACTGGGGTGATGCGAGCGAGACCCAAGTTTCCTGGGGTGCGGCGAGAAGTCAGCAGGCGCAGGAGCAATAAGAGAGGGGCATTCTCCAGCGGTGCCCCTGAGTCACGGAGGTGGCTTCGCCCCTTCTTTTTACCCAGTGCGAGCTGTCCGTCTGCACGCAGCCAGCCTCTGGACCAGCCTTCTCCGAGACATTCTTCTTGGCGGCAAACAAAAGCCCAGCCAGCCGCGTGAATGTTGGGTTGCAGCCGGATAAGGCAGCGGAACACCAAGGATGGAGAGGAAGGAAGAGGAGGGGAGACACGCCAACGAAGTCTCCTTCTTCGCCCAGCTGAAGCGTGGCTGGGTTAGGGAAGCCGTAAAAACAAAGGGGAGGAAGATAGCCAGGGAAGGGGCAGTGCCCGATTCTCCAGGTCTTTTTTTGGGTGGTGGTGGGTGGGAGCTCGTCTTCAGGCCAACCGGTCCCCAAATCCGGAGGTCCTCCTGCGCTACCTTTTCCGAAGGCGGATCGGAGTCCGTGGACACCTGTCAGCGTTTCCCGAGCGAGGAGGAGGGAGGGCTGGGCAGGAATGCTCCATTCACTTGTTCCTGTTTCCCTGGAAGGCAGCGGAGAGCGTTCGTCCCCTCCCCTCCCTCCTCAACCCGCCCGCCCACCCCCCAACCCCGGCGTCTCATTTGCGAACTCAAGATGTTGAAAGGGGCGGAGGAGACAGTGTCAAAATTCATTATGTGTTTCTCTCCTGCCTTCCCCCCCTTCTCTCTCTCTCTCTCTCTCTGTGTATCTCTCTCCCCCCCTCTCTATCTCTCTCTGTCATCCTCTCTCTCTCTCTTTCTCTGTCATTCTCTCTCTGTGTATCTCTCTCTCTCTCTCTCTCTGTATCTCTCTCCCCCCCCTCTCTCTGTCATTCTCTCTCTCTCTCCACTCCTCCGAGCTCTGCCTCTCGGCGCACACGGTGATAGGTCCTCCTTGCAGACAGACGCATCCTCGGAGTAGCTGATTTGGGGAACGCGGGGAGCCGGGAAGGAAGAAGGCGAGGAAGACAGGGGCGTGATGGAGAAGGGGCACTGGACAGAGCTGTCTCGAGGGCCAAGCTGCATTTTAGGAGAGAGAAGGCAAAGTTTGGCCCTAACAAAAAGGGGAGGCATTTTATTTCTGGAGCCGAGCTTCGAGGCGACAAGTGAAGAAGTCACATGGGATAGAAATACCCCAAGCTGGCTCGGAAGGACATTTAGCCTTTTGTAAAAAATAAATCAGAATTGGCTGGCCTCCTTAAAAAGGCTGAGGTTGGTGGGTTTCCGAGAGAAATCTCTTTGGCTTGGAGAGGTGGATTACTCTGGCTGGATCCATTGGGACTTTCCTCTTCCTGCATGAAGAAGAGGCTCGGGGAAGATCTGCCGACCACCCAAAGCCTCCTCCTTCGGTCTTAAAGGACTGATACCCCGAAAGCTTGCATTTGACCCAGATTCCTCCGTTGCCCCAAAGTCTTTGGACCAAGGAGCCACAGCAACGCGATTACGAATCCCGACATGGGACAAAGGAGATACGGCAGGACATGCAGGGATGGGACCCGGGAAGGAATCCAGACATACCTTCAGAAGAAGGCAGCTGGAGTCCTTCTGCGCCTTTCAGAGGCTGGCTAGAAATTCCAGACTTCCCAAGGGCTTCCCTGCCCACGAAGCAGAAGTGAGATTCCCCTTTTCCAATTTCAGATGGAATAGAATAGAATAGAATAGAATAGAATAGAATAACAGAGTTGGAAGGGAACTTGGAGGTCATCTAGTCCAACTCCCTGCCTAGGCAGGAAGCCCTATACCACTTCCGACAAATGGCTATCTAACATCTTCTTAAAGACTTCCAGTGTTGGAGCATTCACAACTTCTGGAGGCAACTTCTGTTCCACTGATGAATTGTTCTAACTGTCAGGAAATTTCTCCTCAGTTCTAGGTTGCTTCTCTCCTTGATTAGTTCCCACCCATTGCTTTTTCTCCTACCCTCAGGTGCCTTGGAGAACAGCTTGACTCCCTCTTCTTTGGGGCAGCCCCTGAGAGATCGGAAGGCTGCTATCATGTCTCCCCTAGTCCTTCTTTTCATTCAACTAGTGGCTAGCCATGCCCAGTTCCTGCAACCGTTCTTCATCTGTTTTAGCCTCCAGTCCCCTCATCCTCTTGGTTGCTCTTCTCTGCCCTCTTTCCAGAGTCCGGAGTTTGTGATGCTCCTGATATAAGCAAGATACCAACAGTCACATCCAGACACCCAGCCTGGTCTTCAAACCAAGGCTCTTCTTCAACCCCGAAGCGGTGATGCTGAAGAAGTTGCTGTGGATTATTCTGAAGAGAAAGAGAATAGAAAGAGAGGACCAAGGGAAAAAGAACTGGCCACGGATGGAGAGGGTGGCTCTGCCATCTTTTAGGGTTGAACTGATGTCCCTGCAGGTTGGACTAGATGACCTTGTGGCTCCTTCCATAGTTACATACTTTTATAAAACAAGCCAGAGGAAGTGGACTCGTTTTCTCCCTCTAATTGTCTGTTATTTCTCACCTAGCTGGGACATGTGGAAGTGGCTCTTATGGAAGATATATAACTCCTCCTCCTCCTCCTCCTCCTCCTCCTCCTCCTCCTCCTCCTCCTCCTCCTCCTCCTCCTCCTCCTCCTCCTCTTCCTCCCCTCCTCCTCCTTATTTAATGGGCTCCCTGAAATACAAGTTCCAATACCTCACCTGTTGTTTTCCTACAGCGGGTGTGAATGGATGTGCAATGCACTGCTCTGGGGCATTATGGGAAATTAAGGTGGGGGAGGAGGGAGGGAGGAAGGAAAAGGAAGGAAGGAGGGAGGGGGGAAGGAAGGGAGGAAGGAAAAGGAAGGAAGATGGGAAAGGAAGGGAGGAAGAAGAAAGATGAAGGAAGGGGAGAGGAAGAAAGATGGGGAGGAAGGAAGGAAGGAAGGCGAAAGAAAGAAAGATGGGGAAGGAAGGAGGGAAGGAAGGATAAGGAAGGAGGATGGGAAAGGAATGAAGGAAGGAGCGAGGGAGGGAGGGAAGGAAGGAAGGAAGGAGAAAGAAAGAAGGGAAGGATAAGGAAGGAGGATGGGAAAGGAATGAAGGAAGGAGCGAGGGAGGGAGGGAGGGAAGGAAGGAAGGAAGGAAGGAGAAAGAAAGATGGGGAAGGAAGGAGGGAAGGAAGGATAAGGAAGGAGGATGGGAAAGGAATGAAGGAAGGAGCGAGGGAGGGAGGGAGGGAGGGAGGGGAGGAAGGAAGGAAGGAGAAAGAAAGATGGGGAAGGAAGGAGGGAAGGAAGGATAAGGAAGGAGGATGGGAATGGAATGAAGGAAGGAGCGAGGGAGGGAGGGAGGGAAGGAAGGAAGGAAGGAAGGAAGGAGAAAGAAAGATGGGGAAGGAAGGAGGGAAGGAAGGATAAGGAAGGAGGATGGGAAAGGAATGAAGGAAGGAGCGAGGGAGGGAGGGAGGGAGGGAAGGAAGGAAGGAAGGGCAAAGAAAGATGGGAAAGGAAGGAGGGAAGGAAGGATAAGGAAGGATGGGAAAGGAATGAAGGAAGGAGCGAGGGAGGGAGGGAGGGAGGGAAGAGAGGGAGGGAGGAAGGAGAAAGAAAGATGAGGAAGGAAGGAGGGAAGGAAGGATAAGGAAGGCAGATGGGAAAGGAATGAAGGAAGGAGGGAGGGAGAGAGGAAGGAAGGAAGGAAGGAAGGAAGGAAGGAAGGAAGGAAGGAAGGAAGGAAGGAGAAAGAAAGATGGGGAAGGAAGGAAGGATAAGGAAGGAGGATAGGAAAGGAAGGAAGGAAGGAAGGAAGGAAGGAAGGAAGGAAGGAAGGAAGGAAGGAAGGAATCCAAAAATTTTGTCAACCCAAAAAATCTGGAACAGAAAGAAGTTATCCTTCATAATCAAACAAACAAATAAATAAATTTGAAAAGGGCTTCTCCGGAGAAATATTATTACACCCAAGACCAAAAAAGGGGGAAAAAAAATTTAGACAGAAGCTCTTCTTTCTCTCGGCGGATAATTCCCAAGACTTCAAAGTCGCTTTTCGCCTGGAAACGCCAGGATCTCATCCAAAAAAGCTTTACATTTCCCAGCCTTTCGGTTCGCCCAGGGGAGGTGGGGGGGGGGGCGAGGGGGGGGGAAAGGGGGAGGAAGAATGGAAAGGAAAGAGGGAGGCGGAAGGAGGGAGGGAAGGAGAGAGAGAGAGAGAGGAGAAGAATGAAAGCGGCCAACGATACATTTGCAACCAGGAATGGTTCAAGGCCTCCGGGACACCAGACAGGAATGTTCCTCCCCCCCCCCAACCCGTTTCTCGCCCCCCTGCCCCCCCCAGTTCAGTCCTGCTGGGTCAAAGAAGAGGCATGGATGTCTTTCTCCTTTCCCCTGCCTCGTTCCCCCCTTTCTGCGGGTTTTGAGACACACACACACACCCCACTGCGAATGGAGGCCACCGCTTGGGAAAAGAAAGAATCCAGGGATCCCGTCTGGCTTTCAATCACGGAATCGTCGCCGGGGGGGGGGGGGGTTGCAAGGGAGAAAACAAGTTTTCCTTGAAGTGCTAGCTTTCCTGCTGCGAGGAGAAGCGTTTTCGACGGTGCCTTTCTTTCTTTCTTTCTTTCTTTCTTTCTTTCTTTCTTTCTTTCTTTCTTTCTTTCTTTTTTGCCTGCAAGGCAGCGTCGAGAAGGTTGACTCAGCCTTGCAAGGTTGAGGTCGGTGAAACGAGGACCCAGATTATTCGGGGGGGGGGGGAGGCTGACATTGTGAAGGGCTTAGAAAGAGCTGTGAAAGCACTGTGGTCTATGTCTAACTGCTATTCCTTCCTTCCTTCTCTTCTTCCTTCCCTCCTTCTCTTCATCTTCCTTCCATCTTTCTCTTCCTCTGCCTTCCTTCTCTTCTTTCCTTCATCTTCCTTCCTTCTCTTCATCTTCCTTCCTTCCTTCTCATCTTCCTTCCTTCTCTTCTTTCCTTCATCTTCCAACTCTTCATCTTCCTTCCATCCTTCTCTTCTTTCCTTCATCTTCCTTCTTTCTCTTCTTTCCATCATCTTTCTCCTCTTCATCTTCCTTCCATCCTTTTTTCCTTCATCTTCCTCTTCCTTCCTTCCTTCTCATCTTCCTTCCTTCTTTCCTTCATCTTCCTTCCTTCTCTTCATCTTCCTTTCGTCCTTCTCTTCATCTTCCTTTACTTCATCTTCCTTCCATCCTTCCCTTCCTTCCTTCCCTCCTTCTCTTCATCTTCCTTCCTCTTCATCTTCCTTCCCTCCTTCTCTTCCTTCCATCCTTCCCTTCCTTCTCTTCCTTCCATCCTTCCTCTTCCTCTTCCTTCCCTCCTTCTCTTCCTTCCATCCTATCTCCCTTCCGTCATCTTCCTTCTATCCTTCCTTCTCTTCATCTTCCTTCCCTCCTTCTCTTCTTTCCCTCCTTCCCTTCCTTCCTTCCTTCCTGCTCTTCCATCCTTCTCTTCATCTTCCTTCCCTCCTTCTCTTCCTTCCTTCCTATCTCCCTTCATCTTCTCTTCCTTCCTATCTCTTTTCCTTCATCTTCCTTCTATCCTTCATCTTCCTTCCCTTCCTTTTCCTTCCTTCCCCATCTTCCTCTCTTTCTCTCTCTCCATCCTTCCTTCCTTTTTCCTGCTTCCATTCGCTCCACAGAGTTGTAGCCTGCAAAGGCGTTCATTGCCGCCTCTGAAAGCCGTTTTCTCCCACACTCCAGACGCCCTCTGGTGGCCACAACCACAATTGCCTGCTGGTTCAAGGCGACCCCAGCGGACTGTAAATAAATCCTCAAAGGAATAATATATTCCACCTTGTTTCCTTACTTATGGACGGGAACACCCTCGGGACTCTCCCCCATGAAGGCGGGGGTGCGAAATCCAGGGAATCCTCAACTTACAACAGCTCCTTGTCTGTTCGAAGTTTACGACGGCCCCGAAAAAAAATCACGCTTCACACTTACGACCGTCGAGCATCCCCACGGTCATAGGATCAAAACTCAGACACTTGCCAACCGACTCATACTGATGACGGTCGCGATGTCCTGGGGGGGGGAATCACGTGACCCCCTTTTGGGGACCTTCTGACAAGCGACATCAATGGGGTCGACGGATTCACTTAACGACGGTGTGACTAATTTACCCACTGCAAGGATTCCCTCAACCACTTCTGGCAAGGAAAGTCGGAAAATGAGTCCCCACTCACTGGGGAAAATGGTCTCCCTTAGCATCATACATTTTGGGGTTCAATTGGGGGTCGTAAATCAAGGACAAGTAAAGAAAAAAAAACAATTAACCACATAACCAGTTAACTTGAACATTGGGCACTATCTAATAAAATGAAATTCAAGGGCAAAAAAAGTCCGGTTCTACATTTAGGCAACAAAAATGAAATGCACAGGTACAGGATAGGTGGTACCTTGCTCAATAGGAGCAACTGTGAAAGGGATACAATACAATAGCAGAGTTGGAAGGGATCTTGGAGGTCATCTAGACCAACTCCCTGCCTAGGCAGGAAACCCTATACCGTTTCAGACAAATGGCTATCCAACATCTTCTTGAAGACTTCCAGTGTTGGGGCATTCACAACTTCTGGAGGCAATTTCTGTTCCACTGATTCATTGTCCCAACTATCAGGAAAGTTCTCCTCAGTTCTAAGTTGCTTCTCTCCTGGATTAGTTTCCACCCATTGCTTCTTGTCCTGCCCTCAGGTGCTTTGGAGAATAGCTTGACTCCCTCTTCTTTGGGGCAACCCCTGAGGATCTTGGAGTCCTTAGTAGACAACCGTTTAAATAGGAGCCAGCCGTGGGCAGCAGCTGCCAAAAAAGCCAACCCAGTTCTAGGCTGCATCAACAGAGGGAGAGAATCAGGATCACGTGAAGGGTGAATACCACTTTATAAGGCCTTGGGAAGGCCACACTTGGAATATTTGCATTCAGTTTTGGTCGCCACGATGTAGAAAAGATGTAGAGACTCTAGAAAGAGTGCAGAGAAGAGCCACGAAAATGATTAGGGGACTGAAGACTGAAACATACGAAGAACGGTTGCAGGAACTGGGTGTGTCTAGTTTGATGAAAAGAAGGACCAGGGGAGACAGGATAGCAGTCTTCCGATATCTCAGGGGTTGCCGCAAAGAAGAGGGAGTCAAACTATTCTCCAAGGCACCTGAAGGCAGGACAAGAAGCAATGGGTGGAAACTAATCAAGGAGAGAAGCAACCTAGAAAGAGTGCAGGGAAGAGCAACAAAGAGGACTAGGGTACTGGAGGCTAAAACATATGAAGAACAGTTGCAGGAACTGGGTAGGTCAAGTTTGATGAAAAGAAGGACTAGGGGAGACATGATAGCAGTCTTTCGATATCTCAGGGGCTGCCCCAAAGAAGAGGGAGTCAAGCTATTCTCCAAAGCACCTGAGGGCAGAACAAGAAGCAATGGGTGGAAACTAATCAAGGAGAGAACATAACTAACTAACTAACTAACTAACTAACTAACTAACTAACTAACTAACTAACTAACTAACTAACTAACTATCTCTCTCTCTCATCTATCTATCTATCTATCTATCTATCTATCTATCTATCTATCTATCTATCTATCTATCTATCTATCTATCTATCTATCTATCTATCTATCTATCTATCTATCTGCCTTCCGATATCTCAGGGGTTGCCCCAAAGAAGAGGGAGTCAAGCTATTCTCCAAAGCACCTGAGGGCAGGACAAGAAGCAACGGGTGGAAACTAATCAAGGAGAGAAGCAACTTAGAACTAAGGAGAAATTTCCTGACAGTGAGAACAATCAATCAGTGGAACAGAAGTTGCCTCCAGAAGTTGTGAAGGCTCCAGTTTTGCTGCTCCTTCCACAAATATTTTTAAGGTCCAATTCTCTGTGCAGCTGTTTTCCAAGACCCTTTTATGGAATTAAGTGTAAGTCCTCTCTTTATTACAGTTTAGGCAGGGGCTCAACCCATATTTACTGTCACGCCTCTCTCATAAGCCACTGTCTTTACAGCGGGGGCTTTGCGTTAATGCCGTCTTTATGAAGTGTGGGGCCTGCGAGCTGTCTACCACCAACCACCCAAGAAGCAAGGCATATATAAGGTAAAGGTTTCCCTCGCACATTTGTGCTACTCGTTCCCAACTCTAGGGGGCGGTGCTCATCTCCGTTTCAAAGCCCAAGAGGCAGCGCTGTCCGAAGATGTCTCCGTGGTCATGTGGCCGGCAGGACTCAACGCCCGAAGGCGCACGGAACGCTGTTCCCTTCCCACCAAAGGTGGCTCCTATTTTTCGACTTGCCTTTTTAATGTGCTTTCCAACTGCTAGGTTGGCAGAAGCTGGGACAAGACAACGGGAGTTCCCTCTGTTTACACGGCGCGGGGGATTCAAGGTAACGGAGCTCCCTCCGTTACACTGCGCGGGGGATTCGAACCGCCGAACTGCCGACCTTTTCTGATCGACAAGCCCAGCGTCTTAGCCACTGAGCCACCTAAGGCAAATATAACATCCCCAATAAATACCGATTTTGCACGCCTCGAAGTGGTAGTTTGCTTTTCGCTCGTTCCAGGATCCCATCAAATCTGAATGTTGAAAAACAATCTCCTTAAAAGCTAATGGATTCCTGACCTATAAGCTCTCTGGGGGAAGGGCCAGCTGAAGCAATTCCTCCACCCCATTGCCTCCGGAGCCCCAAAAATAAAAATAAAAAGTAATCCCTAAAGTGGATGTTATACAGGAACCCACCCTTGCAAGACAGCTGTGGCTTCTCCCATTAGCGGCTAATTGAAGGAAATTGACCTGTTATTTATTTTATGGAAATAATAGGATAAAAGGCTGCCTGTTGTCAAAATAGGGACCCTGAGCCAACTTGGGAGATTAGATTAAAAAAAAAACGGTCAGGAGCAAGGATCATGACATCCAAGGAATACAATACATTTTTTTTTTTTTAAGGGCCGTGGGTAGCTCAGGAGCTAAGACACTGAGCTGGTCAATCAGAAAGGTCGGCCGTTTGGCGGTTCGAATCCCTCGCGCCATGTAACGGAGGGAGCTCCCGTGACTGCCAACCTAGCCATTCAAAAGCACCTTAAAAAAGTAGAAATGTAGAAAGTAGAAAGTAGAAAGACGTGGAGACTCTGGAAAGAGTGCAGAGAAGAGCAACCAAGATGATTAGGGAGCTGGAGACTAAAACATACGAAGAACGGTTGCAGGAGCGGGGTAGGTCTAGTTTGATGAAGAGAAGGACCAGGGGAGACATGATAGCAGTGTTCCGATATCTCAGAGGGTGCCACAAAGAAGAGGGAGTCAAACTATTCTCCAAGGCACCTGGGGGCAGGACAAGAAGCAATGGGTGGAAACTAATCAAGGAGAGAAGCAACTTAGAACTAAGGAGAAACTTCCTGACAGTTAGAACAATTAACCTCTGGAACAGCTTGCCTTCAGAAGTTGTGAATGCCCCAACCCTGGAAGTCTTGAAGAAGATGTTAGATAGCCATTTGTCTGAAATGGTATAAGGTTCCTGCCCACGCAGGGGGTTGGACTAGAAGACCTACAAGGTCCCTTCCAACTCTGCTATTGTATTGTATTGTATTGAAATATAGGAGCCACCTTTGGTGGGAAAGTCACAGCGTTCCATGCGCCTTCGGGCGTTGAGTCCTGCCGGCCACATGACCACGGAGACGTCTTCGGACAGCGCTGGCTCTTCGGATTTGAAACGGAGAGGAGCAGAGCCCCCTAGAGTCGGGAACGACTAGCACAATGTGCGAGGGGAACCTTTACCCTTAATTTAAAAAAAATGTGGGCCCCAACATACACCTCACTCTAGACTCCTGGTCCATATTTTTGGGAAGACAACCAGGCCTTAACAGAATGACAGAGCTGGAAGGGACCTTGGAGGTCTTCTAGTCTTCTAGTCCGACCCTCTGGAACGACCTACCCAGGGGTGGGTTTCTGCAGGTTCGCACCTACTCGCGAGAACCAGTTGGTGAAATTTAGAGAACCGGTGAGAGGGGGTTCCACTGGCGTACCTGGAAGTAAATCTGGCCCGCCGCTGGCAGTGACCCAACAGGAAGGAAAGGGAAGGAAAGAAAGAAAGAAAGAAAGAAAGAAAGAAAGAAAGAAAGAAAGAAAGAAAGAAAGAAAGAAAGAAAGAAAGAAAGAAAGAAAGAAAGAAAGAAAGAAAGAATCATCACAATTGAGTCCAAAATTTTGGTTGCTAAGCAAGAGCGTTGTTAAATGAGTTTCACCACATTTTAAAAGGTGGCCACTCCTACCCTGTCACATGACTGCCAAGCCACGCCCACAAAATAGGCCACACCTACAGAGTAGGTTCTAAAAAACCCACCCCTGGACCTACCCCCCGAACTGAGAACAACCACGGACCTCCGCTCCTTCCGCCAAAAGCTAAAAACTTACTTCTTTCATCTGGCCTAATCTTATCCTTCCTAGGCTGCAATATAAATTTAAATTGTTTTAATAGGGGTTGCTGGGAATTCGTGTTAAGGGTTTTTAAGGTTTTAAGATTTTAAACTTTTAGCGCAGGTAAATTATTTAATTCTATTTTAAATATTGTATTGTTGTATTTATATATGTTTTTAAAGTCCTGTGCACCGCCCCGAGTCCCTTCGGGGAGAGGGTGCGGTCTACAAATCAAATAAATTGAAATTGAAATTGAAATTAGTCCAACCCCCTGCTTAGGCAGAAAACCCTACACCACTTCGGGACAAATGGCTATCCAACATCTTCTTAAAGACTTGCAGTGTTGGGGCATTCACAACTTCTGGAGGGAAGCTGTTCCACTGATTAATTGTCCTCAATGTCAGGAAACTTTTCCTTAGTTCTAGGACTTTTGCAAGTGGGAAACAGTCAGGGCATCTGTAGCCCCTTCTGAGGATTGAGTACCTTGACATAAAATCCGGGACACAGTATAAACAAAGGGCATCCTTTATCTTGTCCTAGGCAATGCTGCCACCATGTGGTCATTCAGAGGCTCATCACTTGTGCTCCCAGTTAAAAAAAAGAGACAATAACGTTTATCTTAACTCATCTTTAGAATAGAATAGCAGTTTTTAACTGGGTTTTTAGGGGATTGTAGTTTAGTTTTAGTATAGTGGGTTTTAGCGCAGGGATAATTTGTTTAATTCTTATTTTAACTATTTATGTATTTTATATTTGCTTTTTAACTTCCCTGTACACCGCTCCGAGTCCCTTTGGGGAGAGGAGGCGGTCTATAAATAAAATTATTATTATTATTATTATTATTATTATTATTATTATTATTATTATTATTATTATTATTATTATTATTATTATTATTATTATTATTATTATATAAAAACAACAATAAAGTTTATCTTAACTCATCTTTAGAATAGAATAGCAGTAAATAAAAACGACAATCAAGTTTATCTTAACTCATCTTTAGAATAGAATAACAGTAAAAAAAACCAACAGTAAAGTTTATCTTATCTTTAGACTAGAATAGCAGAGACGGAAGGGACCTTGGAGGTCTTCTAGTCCAACCCCAAATCTTATCGTTACTATTACTAGGCCACACTTGGAATACTGCATACAGTTTTGGTCGCCACGATGTAGAAAAGACGTGGAGACTCTGGAAAGAGTGCAGAGAAGAGCAACCGAGATGATTAGGGGACTAGAGGCTAAAACAGATGAAGAACAGTTGCAGGAACTGGGTAGGTCTAGTTGAATGACAAGAAGGACCAGGGGAGACATGATAGCAGTGTTCCGACATCTCAGGAGTTGCCACAAAGAAGAGGGAGTCAAACTATTCTCCAAAGCACCTGAAGGTAGAACAAGAAGCAATGGGTGGAAACTAATCCAGGAGAGAAGCAACTTAGAACTAAGGAGAAATTTCCTAACAGTGAGAACTTTACTTAACTTTACTTAACTTTATTCATACTTTTATACCGCTCTCTCTCCCAAATGGGACTCAGGGCGGTGCACAGGAATAAAAATAAAATATAAATAAACAGACAACAAGTAAGTTTAAAATTAAATTAAAGGAATTTGACCCGTGCTAAAACTTAATTTAAAAGCCCAGCTAAAAAATCAATAATAAACATAACTATGTCAGGCCAGCCACATGGAAGAAGTGTGTTTTAAATGCTCGACGGAAGAGGCGAAGGTCCGTGATTGTGCGGAGGTCGGGGGGGGGCAGGTCGTTCCAGAGGGCTGGGCTAGCCACAGAGAAGGCTCTTCCCCTGGGGGCCGCCAACCAGAGGAACAGAAGTTACCTCCAGAAGTTGTGGATGCTCCAACCCTGGAAGTCTTTAGGAAGAGGTTGGATCGCCATTTGTCTGAAACGGTATAGGGCTTCCTGCCTAGGCAGGGGGTTGGACTAGAAGACCTCCAAGACCTACAATAACTCTGCTATTGTATTGTGTTGAGAGAAGATGAGAAGAGAGAAGAGAAGAAAGAAGGGAAGAGAATAAAGAATAGAGAGGAGAGGAGAGGAGAGGAGAGGAGAGGAGAGGAGAGGAGAGGAGAGAAGAGAAGAGAAGAGAAGAGAAGAGAAGAGAAGAGAAGAGAAGAGAAGAGAAGAGAAGAGAAGACTGGAAGTCTTTAAGAAGAGGTTGGAGAGCCATTTGTCTGAAACGGTATAGGGTTTCCTGCCTAGGCAGGGGGTTGGACTAGATGACCTCCAAGGTCCCTTCCAACTCTGCTATTGTATTGTGTTGAGAGAAGATGAGAAGAGAGAAGAGATGAGAAGAGAGAAGAGAAGAGAAGGGAGAAGAGGAGAGAAGAGAAGAAGGGAGAATAGAGAAGAGAAGAGAAGAAAGAAGGGAAGAGAAAAAAGAGAGAAGAGGAAGAGAAGAGAAGAGAAGAGGACTGGAAGTCTTTAGGAAGATGTTGGAGAGCCATTTGTCTGAAACGGTTATAGGGCTTCCTGCCTAGGCAGGGGGTTGGACTAGAAGATCTCCAAGGTCCCTTCCGACTCTGCTATTGTATTATTGTATTCTGAAAATCAACCCCAGGATGATAATGCATTTCTGTATGGTTTCCTAATAATTCAATCAGCCAACCTGTTTTTCTAGACACAATACAAAAAAAAAAACCTCCAGTATTTGGTACAGAACAACAGTACAAAGGTGTGTATTTGTGTATGTCTTTGTGTTTTGCATGAAATCCGTGCTCTTTTATTCATTTTTAATGCACCGTGCACATGCTCTTTCCATCTGAAACTCAAGAGCTACTTTTTCCAACAGGCCGGCCTGGCCTTTAGCCTGACATCAAATTGTTTTAATTGGTTTTTAAGGGTAATAGTTTTAATTTATTGTAAACTTTAGCACAGGGTTAAGAATTTAATTTGATTTTAAATTCTGTACATTGTCTTGTTTTTGTATGCTTTTTTAATTTCCTGTGCACCGCCCCGAGTCCCTTTTTGGGAAAGGGAGCGGTATAGAAGTTAAATAAATCTAATCTAATCTAATTTAAACACAAGGCCAGAGATAGAAAAAATTGTGACTACAGCTAATCCTCAACTTATAACCATTCGTTTAATCACCGTATGAAGTTACACAGACCTAAGACCATTGCAACATCCCCATGGTGATGTGATCAGCATCTGGCATGCCTTTATGAGGATTTCCCCTGTCCTGGAAGTCATGTCATCGCCATCTGTAATCTTCCCTGTTATCTGACTGGCAAACGGAGAAGCCAGATCTGTTTAAGAACCAACTTAGAACGAAGGAGAAATTTCCTGGCAGTGAGAACAATTAATCAGGGGAACAGAAGTTGCCTCCAGAAGTTGTGAATGCCCCAACACTGCAAGTCTTTAAAAGATGTTGGAGAGCCCTTTGTCTGTAATGGTATAAGGCTTCCTGCCTAGGCAGGGGGTTGGACTTGATGACCTCCAAGGTCCCTTCCAACTCTGCTATTGTATTGTGTTGAGAGAAGTTGAGAAGAGAGAAGAGAAGAGAAGAGAAGAGAAGAGAAGAGAAGAGAAGAGAAGAGAAGAGAAGAGAAGAGAAGAGAAGAGAAGAGAAGAGAAGAGGACTGGAAGTATTTAAGAAGATGTTATTTTTATTTTATTTTATTTATTTTATTAAATTTATATCCCGCCCTTCTCCAAACGGACCCAGGGCGGCGCACAGGAATGTTAAAATACATACAAAACATATAAAATTTAAAAAACTTATTCTAGTAAAACCTGTGCTAAAAACCGAATTAAAATCCCAAATTTAAAACTGTCTAATGGTCAATACAGGGGGTTACGCTAGGCCGGCTAGATGGAATAAATGTGTCTTCAGACACTTGCGGAAGAGGCGGAGGTCAGAGATGGTGCGGAGTTCAGGGGGCAGGTCGTTCCAGAGGGCTGGCCCAGCCACAGAGAAGGCTCTTCCCCTGGGTGTCGCCAGTCGGCATTGTCCAGCCGACGGCACCCTGAGGAGGCCCTCTCTGTGGGAGCGTATCGGTCTGAGGGATGTATGGGGCAGGAGGCGGTCTCGCATATAACTAGGCCCCGAGCCATGGAGCGCTTTAAAGATGGTCGTCAAGACCTTGAAGCGCACCCGAAAGACCACAGGGAGCCAGTGCAGCTCGCGCAGGATAGGTGTTATGTGGGAGTGTCTAGGCGCTCCCATAATCACCCGCGCGGCTGCGTTCTGGACTAGCTGCAGCTTTCGGGTGCACCTCAAGGGAAGCCCCATGTAGAGAGCATTACAGTAGTCGAGTCGAGAGGTGACGAGTGCTTGAGTGACTGTGCGTAGGGCACCCCGATCCAGTAAGGGGCGCAATTGGCGCATCAAGCATACCTGATGGAACGCCCCCCTGGCCACGGCTGCCACATGATCTTCCATAGACAGCCGGGAATCCAGGAGGACACCCAAATTGCGCGCCCTCTCCACGGGGGCCGGTGTTTCGCCCCCAATGGCCAGTGTTGGAATAATCTGGCTGAACCGGGGCGCCGGAAGCCACAGCCACTCAGTCTTGGACGGGTTGAGCTTGAGTTTGTTACCACCCATCCAGATCCGCACGGCCTCCAAACACCGGGACATAACCTCGACGGCATCGTTGGGGTGGTCTGGGGTGGATATGTACAACTGAGTATCATCAGCGTACAGATGATATCCCACCCCAAAACCACGGATGATCTCACCCAGCGGCTTCATATATGTGTTGAATAGTAGGGGCGAGAGGACCGATCCCTGAGGAACCCCACATATGAGGGGCCTCGAGGCCGACCTCTGCCCCCCTGTCAACACATATTGCGACCGACCAGAGAGGTAGGATGAGAACCACCGCAGAACGGTGCCTCCCAACCCCAACCTCCCCAGTCGGTGCAATAGGATACCATGGTCGATGGTATCAAAAGCCGCTGAGAGGTCTAATAGGACTAGGATAGAGGAATGTCCTCTATCCCGCGCCCTCCAGAGATCATCAACCAACGCGACCAATGCCGTCTCGGTGCTGTGCCCGGGTCGGAAGCCGGACTGGCGCGGGTCTAGATAATCAACTTCCTCCAAGTGTCGCGGAAACTGTTGGGCCACCACACTCTCAACAACCTTCACTAGAAAGTGGAGGTTGGAGACAGGACGATAGTTCTCTAATAATGCTGGATCCAGGGACAGCTTCTTGAGGAGGGGCCTCACTACCGCCTCTTTCAAGACGGCAGGCAAGGACCCCTCACTCAAAGATGCGTTGACAATGCCCTGGAGCCAGCCTCGTGTCGTCTCCCAGGATGCCAGTGTTGGAGAGCCCTTTGTCTGTAATGGTATAGGGTTTCCTGCCTAGGCAGGGGGTTGGACTAGATGACCTCCAAGGTCCCTTCCAACTCTGCTATTGTATTGTGTTAAGAGAAGATGAGAAGAGAGAAGGGAAGAGAAGAAAGAAGGGAAGAGAATAAAGAGAGAAGAGAAGAGAAGAGAAGAGAAGAGAAGAGGACTGGAAGTATTTAAGAAGATGTTGGAGAGCCATTTGTCTGAAACGGTATAAGGTTTCCTGCCTAGGCAGGGGGTTGGACTAGATGACCTCCAAGGTCCCTTCCAACTCTGCTATTGTATTGTGTTGAGAGAAGATGAGAAGAGAGAAGAGAAGAGAAGAGAAGAGAAGAGAAGAGAAGAGAAGAGAAGAGAAGAGAAGAGAAGAGAAGAGAAGAGAAGAGAAGAGAAGAGAAGAGGACTGGAAGTATTTAAGAAGATGTTGGAGAGCCATTTGTCTGAAACGGTATAAGGTTTCCTGCCTAGGCAGGGGGTTGGACTAGATGACCTCCAAGGTCCCTTCCAACTCTGCTATTGTATTGTGTTGAGAGAAGATGAGAAGAGAGAAGAGAAGAGAAGGGAGAAGGGAAGAGAATAAAGAGAGAAGAGAAGAGAAGAGAAGAGAAGAGAAGAGAAGAGAAGAGAAGAGAAGAGAAGAGGACTGGAAGTATTTAAGAAGATGTTGGAGAGCCCTTTGTCTGTAATGGTATAAGGTTCCTGCCTAGGCAGGGGGTTGGACTAGAAGACCTCCAAGGTTCTTTCCCACTCTGTTATTCTGCTATAGACTTTTCTTGAGCTGCTCAAACATACTAGAAGACCAAATCTCACGGATTCCTTCGTATCTCAAATATTGAGTATATATTTATTTATTTTATTTATTTTATTAAATTTATACCCCGCCCTTCTCCTTGTTAGGACCCAGGGCGGCGCACAGGCATTATTTAAAAACACAAAATACAATAAATATCTATTAAAATGTATTAAATTAATAAACCCGTGCTAAAACCCAATGTTAAAACCCTTGCCAATTATAAATTATTTTCTTAAAAAGTCAGAAATGGGGGCTATCCTAGGCCGGCTTGTTGGAATAAATACGTCTTAAGACGTTGGCGGAAGAGGCGGAGGTCCGAGATAGTCCGGAGGTCGGGGGGTAGGTCGTTCCAGAGGGCCGGCCCGCCACAGAGAAGGCCCTTCCCCTGGGTGTCGCCAACCGGCATTGCCCCGTCGACGGCACCCGAAGAAGACCCTCTCTGTGGGAGCGGATCGGACGAAGGGATGTATGGGGCAGGAGGCGGTCTCGTATGATCAAGGAAGAGAACCCGTGGCTTAGTGGCAATTTCAACTGCCTTTAATTTATTTTTAACTTACTTCTAATATTTTATTGTATTTATTGCTATGCTTTTTATTATGTCCTGTGCACCGCCCTGAGTCCCCTCGGGGAGATAGGGCGGTATATAAATTTAATAAAAAGTAAAAAAACTAAAAAAAAAGTATGCAATACTTCCCAGGTTCAAATCCCAGCCAGGCTACGGCTGGCTGATGAGAGCTAAATAGCTTGAAATAGATCTACACTAGTCTCCTTTTATTTATTTATCAACACAAAAGTAACACACACACACATTTATAAAAGACTGATATGTACAGATAAAAGAACCACAACAGATATATAAAAGATGTGTCATGTGTTGCAAAGAGGTGAAGTTTGCATCAACCAAATAAAAAGTTGTTTTTTTTCAAAAGGGGAAGAAAAGAGAAACTAATTTATTTATTTTATTTTATTTTATTAAATGTGTACCCCGCCCTTCTCCAAACAGACCCAGGGGGGCGCACAGGAATATTAAAATACATACAAAATCAATAAAAAATTAAAAAAACTTATTTAATAACCGTCCTGTGCTAAAACCAAATTAAAATCCTCAAAAATGTAAAACTGTCTAAAATAGTCAATTGCAGAGGTTACGCTAGGCCGGCTAGATTAAAAAAATGTGTCTTTAGACACTGGCGGAAGAGGCGGAGGGCGGAGATGGTGCGAAGTTCAGGGGGAAGGTCGTTCCAAAGGGCAGGGCCCGCCACAGAGAAGGCCCTTCCCCTGGGTGTCGCCAGACGGCATTGTCCGGCCGACGGCACCCTGAGAAGGCCCTCTCTGTGGGAGCGTATCGGTCTAAGGGATGTCTAATAAATAAAACGATAGTTTCCCTGCGTTCCACTTCAGGCGAGCCACCAGGGGGCGCCGTTTCCTCCTGGCAGGACTTGGGACAAGGACGGAAGGCGCCACCAGGGGGCGCAATGCCCTCTGCATGCTAAGCATAGCTGGGCACAGCCAGGCAGATGCCAAATTCCTCTCTTGCATGCTGACCATCTCCGGCTCCGGGAGAATCAAAGGGGCCGCCTGGCATCCTATTCCCCCCCCACCCCACCCTCCCAGTTCATCAAAGCCCGCTGGGGAAGGGCAGGCGGAAGCGAGGCCCGGCGTCCAGACAAACAACACACACACAACATTGGGATGTCCAGAGAAGCACACAACTTTTGCTGCAAACGAGAGTGGGAAGGGGAGCAGCCAGGATTCGGTTGCTGCCCTCATATCCTCCACCCGCCGCGCCACGAATTTGCACACCCCCTGTTTGCGCAAAGGATGCATTCAAGAGCTTGGCAGGCCCAGAGGGGGCCTTGGCCAACAACGCAACTGAGCCGCAAGGAGGGGTGTGGGGTGTGGGTGTGTGAGAGAGAGAGAGAGAGTTTGCATCACAAGGGAGGCCTTTTTACAAGCCACTATTCTTGGAAGGCAAAAAAGAACAGTCAAGTTGCCGTGTTTTGAAAACAAGAATTGGTGTTCTTTTCCAGCCATCCATCATCTTTGAATCAATCTTCCTTCCTCCCTCCCTTCTGCTTTCTCCGTTTTCTTCTTCTCCCTCCTTCTCTCTATCCATTTCCTTTCTTCTGTCTCTTTTCTTCCTTCCTTCCTTCCATCTATCATGTTGGATATGTTTAAATCATGTTTAAATCTTTCTTCCCCCCATCCATCCATCCATCCATCCATCATCTTTGAACCTTCCTTCCTTCCTTCCTTCCTTCCTTCCTTCCTCTCTCCTTCTTTCCCTTCCTCCATTTTCTTCCTCTCCTTCCTCTTCTATCCATTTCCTTCTTTCTCTCTTTCCTTCCTTTCTCCCTCTTCCCCTTCCTTCCTTTTCTTCCTCTCCCTCCCTCTCTATCCATTTCCTGCCTTCTGTTTCATTCCTTCAATCTTCTTTAAATCTTCCATCCATCCATCCATCCATCCATCCATCCATCCATCCATCCATCCATCCATCCATCCATCCATCCATCCTCTTTGAACTAGCCTTCCTTCCTTCCTTCCTTCCTTCCTTCCTTCCTTCCTTCCCCTTCAGCTATTTTTCTTTCCTTCTGTCTGTCTGACTTCTCTCTCTCTCTCTTTCTCTCTCTCTCTTTCTCTCTCTCTCTCTTTCTCTCTCTCTCTTTGTCTCTCTTTCTCTTTCTCTCTCTCTCTTTCTCTTTCTCTCTTTCTTTCTCTGTCTCTCTTTCTCTCTCTCTCTCTCTCCACACACACACATTCACCATCTATTTTTACCCAGAACAATTAAAACTATTCCTGAAACTGCACCACACAGAAATCTAGGTGGGTATTTTTTGGAAGGGGGGGGGGAGTGTAATCAATTAAATCAACTCCGCTCAACTGAAAGGGGCTTGCATCATAGCAAAGCCCAGAGGGAAACCCACCCACCCCTGTTTACCCCATCCAAGTCACAACTGCAGCCTCCTTTTCCCTTCCCTCTCCTCCCCTTGCCATGTGGGTTTGCGGCTGGAGAGAGAGAGACATCTCCGGCAGGCTCCCCCACCCCACCCCTATGGGGCAGAATGTAGAACAGGTGGCCCCAGCCTCGGAGGCACCCCCCCCCCTAACCTTGCCCACCCCACCCCTCCCTCCCCGGAGCGATTCCATTGGAACAGCACGTAACCAGAAGGGATCAAAAGCCGGCATGTGAGCAGGGATTCCCTCGATAAAGAATGGGCATCGAGCGGGATATAACCTTGGTGAGGGGAGGGAAGGGGAAGCCCCTCGGCCCAAGGTGCCAAGGGACTCGGACAACCGATCCGGCCGCTAGGGAAGCTGACCCCAAGGCCGTTCGGGGGTGGGTGGGTGGGTGGACAGACAGAGGAGGGAGCTTCCTTTCCATGACCCCAAGATCTTTGGGGCAGTGGGGAGCAGAGGGGGTGGGGGGGAAAGCGTGCCCAGGCAGTGACGCAAGGGGTGGGCAACCCGACCCACTTCCCGTGCGGCGGGCACTGGGGAGTTTGGATTAAAAGCAGCTTATAATATCCCATAACACAGGGGCTATTTTGGGGAAGGGGAGGGGAGATAGATTCTTTGAACTTAACGGGGAGGGGGGGATCGTCGGCGTGTGGGGAGGACCCTCCGGGGGCTGCCCTCCTGTGGGTTGACAGGGCAGAGGCTGGGATAAGTACCAACACAGCCACAGGGACCCCCCCAAAGTCCAACCCCCACCCAAAGGACCAGCACATACAAATTTAACCTCATGTTGTGGCCTTCTGGCAGCCTGCGGAGCTGGCAGAGGACTCGGACAGTGAGGAGGGTTGGGGAGGAAGATGGGCCAGTCCTGGAGTCTCGGACGAGGGCTCTGGGTCAGAGGCAGAGAGGGGGAGGGCCCCTATTTTTTCTACTTGCATCTTTTTAACGGGCTTTCGAACGGCTAGGTTGGCAGAAGCCGGGACGAGTCACGGGAGCTCCCTCCATTACGCGGCGCCGGGGATTCGAACGGCCGACCTTTCCGATCAACAAATCCCAAAGGCGCACAGAACGCCGTTCCCTTCCCACCAAAGGTGGCCCCTATTTTTTCTACTTGCATCTTTTTAACGGGCTTTCGAACGGCTAGGTTGGCAGAAGCCGGGACGAGTCACGGGAGCTCCCTCCGTTACGCGGCGCTGGGGATTCGAACCACCGAACGGTCGACAAGCTCAGCGTCTTTAGCCCCTGCGCCACAAATCTAGATATGTTGCCTTCCAGGAGCAAAGAAACCCACCTTTGCAAAGGTCCAGAGCACCTCTTGACTTAATCCACCTGCTTATCTACCGTTAGGGACCCCCAACGCGTCGGAGAGCCACGCACGGGTTATAAATCAAAATTCTCTTCCCTAGGGGGGCAGGAATGGCAGGAGGCCACCATTGGCAGGGCAAAGGCGTGTACCAGCCACGGATAAATCAGCTCAATTCCTGCAAAGTTAGCTCTTTGGGGGCAGGGAACAAAACACACAAATTCAAAAGCTCACACGCTTCCTGAATTGAAACGAGGCGCGGAGGAAATGTCTTGTTAGGCGACAGAACAGTTCAGTATAGATGGGACCTGGCTCAACAGCAGCAACTGTGAAAGGGATCTTGGAGTCCTAGTGGACAACCATTGAAATAGGAGCCAGCCGTGGGCAGCAGCTGCCAAAAAAGCCAACCCAGTTCTAGGCTGCATCAACAGAGGGAGAGAATCAAGATCACGGGAAGTGTTGACACCACTTTATAGGGCCTTGGGAAGGCCACACTTGGAATATCTGCATCCAGTTTTGGTCACCACGATGTAGAAAAGACGTGGAGACTCTGGAAAGAGTGCAGAGAAGAGCAACCAAGAGGATTAGGGGACTGGAGGCTAAAACCTATGAAGAACGGTTGCAGGAACTGGGTATGTCTAGTTGAATGATAAGAAGGACTAGGGGAGACATGATAGCAGTCTTCCAATATCTTAGGGGCTCCCCCAAAGAAGAGGGAGTGAAGCTATTCTCCAAAGCACCTGAGGGCAGAACAAGAAGCAACGGGTGGAAACTAATCCAGGAGAGAAGCAACTTAGAACTAGGGAGAAATTTCCTGACAGTGAGGACAATTGATCAATGGAACAGAAGTTGCCTGCAGAAGTTGTGAATGCCCCAACACTGGAAGTCTTCAAGAAGATGCTGGAGAGCCATTTGTCTGAAACGGTATAGGACTTCCTGCCTAAGCAGGGAGTTGGACTAGATGACCTCCAAGGTCCCTTCCAACTCTGCTATTGTATTGCATTGCATTGCATTGTATTGTACTGCATTGCATTGCATTGCATTGCATTGCATTGCATTGCATTGCATTGCATTGCATTGCATTGCATTGCATTGTATTGTATTGTATTGTAACAGAGTTTGGCGATGATTTGAGGTTGGGTCCTTAAAGAGCGATCCCCAGCGATGCGCTTCGGGGAAAGCCGGCCAGAGCTGCCTTCCAGGCGCCGAGGAAGAGGCGGCTATTTAAATTTTTTTTTTTAAAGTAGGAACAACCCGAATTCTAAACACGCCACGATTTCAGGACTCAAAGCTCAGAAACTTGTTTTCCGGGGAAAATAGGAAAGGCAGACAGTAAAAAAGTCCAGCGGCATTATTAAAACTTTGCTGAATTGCGTATAGCTTCAGCAGAGAGAGGCACGGTGGTTCTGCTGAAGCTATAGAATTCTGTTCTATTCTGTTCTGTTCTGTTCTGTTCTGTTCATATTCTATAATTCCATTCTATTCTATTAATATTCTATTCTATTCTATCCTATTAATATTCTATAATTCTAGCCTATTCTATTCTATTCCTTTCCATTCCATTCTATCCTACATTCTATTCTATTCTATTCTATTCTATTCTATTCTATAATTCCATTCTATTCTATTAATATTCTATTCTATTCTATTAATATTCTATTCTATTCTATTAATATTCTATTCTATTCTATCCTATTAATATTCTATAATTCTATCCTATTCTATTCTATTCCTTTCCATTCCATTCTATCATACATTCTATTCTATTCTATTCTATAATTCCATTCTATTCTATTAATATTCTATTCTATTCCATTCTATTCTATTAATATTCTATTCGATTCTATTAATATTCTATAATTCTATTCTATTCTATTCCTTTCCATTCCATTCTATCCTACATTCTATTCTATTCTATTCTATTCTATTCTATTCTATAATTCCATTCTATTCTATTAATATTCTATTCTATTCTATTAATATTCTATTCTATTCTATCCTATTAATATTCTATAATTCTATCCTATTCTATTCTATTCCTTTCCATTCCATTCTATCATACATTCTATTCTATTCTATTCTATAATTCCATTCTATTCTATTAATATTCTATTCTATTCCATTCTATTCTATTAATATTCTATTCGATTCTATTAATATTCTATAATTCTATTCTATTCTATTCCTTTCCATTCCATTCTATCCTACATTCTATTCTATTCTATTCTATTCTATAATTCCATTCTATTCTATTAATATTCTATAATTCTAGCCTATTCTATTCCATTCTATTCCATTCTATCCTACATTCTATTCTATTCTATTCTATTCTATTCATATTCATATTCTATAATTCCATTCTATTCTATTAATATTCTATTCTATCCTATTAATATTCTATAATTCTATCCTATTCTATTCTATTCCTTTCCATTCCATTCTATCCTACATTCTATTCTATTCTATTCTAGTCTATAATTCCATTCTATTCTATTAATATTCTATAATTCTAGCCTATTCTATTCCATTCTATTCCATTCTATCCTACATTCTATTCTACTCTACTCTACTCTACTCTACTCTACTTATGTTTTAACTTCTAAATTTTAGCACAGGGATAATTATTTAATTTGATTTTAACTATTTATATTGTGATATTGTTGTGTTTTTTAACTTCCTGTGCACCGCCCCGGGTCCCTTTGGGGAGAGGGTGCGGTTATATAAATCCAAATACATCAAATAAATCAAATCAAATCAAATGTAGGCGGTGGGGACAAACACCAACTGTAAAGCCATACCCATACCTGAACTGCTGTAGGATGGCACTTCACTTTGCCTCCCAGGAGAGAAAATGGGAGAGACCAAATATATATATATACACACACACAACCAAGAGATTCCCCTTCTCTGCTTTCAGTTCCCTCCCTCCCTCCCTCCGGCCAGCTCTGTGCAAAATATCGAGGGGGAGGGGGTGAAGGGGAGGGGAGGGGTGAGCAGTTTCTGTGACAAAAGCCCCTACCCCAGCAAGCAAGACAATCGGGCCTTATGTTCTGCCTCGCACACAGCTCCGCGCCCTGGGAACAGAGCCAGGCCTGGCAACTCCTTCCAAAGCGAAGAAGAAAAGAGGCATTTGTCCCGGGCGCAGTTACGCCGCCGAGCTGCCGAGGGGTTGCGCGGATAAAGACCCCGCCTTGCATGCCAACCGGCTGGAAGCCCTGAAAATAAGGAGAGGCACGGCCAGCTGGCACGGCGGAAGACGGCGACTGGAAAATGCGCCCTGGAAGGATAGATTCCTCCCCAGACAACGGGAGACCGGATTCTTCGAACCGCTGTCCCTGACGTTCGAAGTTATTATTGATTACTAGCTGATAATTTATCCTAATCCTGATAAATACAGGATTAGGATAAATTTTATTTATCCTAATCCTGTATTTAAGACAGGAGAAGCCCTGATTTCGGACGACGACGAGATTCGTTTCAAATTGCCCCCAGAAGTGTCAAGAAAAGTGATGCCACCTTAAGTTTCCTAATGTTGGATTTTCCCCCTTTACCAGAGGGAGCCCCCTTGTCGAGGGACTGTGAAGCCGTTCCCGTGGCGACTCCACTGCGCTGTACAATAGAAGCCATTTTATGGCAGTACGGTAGAAGCCGTTGTAAGGCACGACAGGCGGTAGCAGAACACACACCGCGAGGGGTGTTAGAGGTGTCTTACCCCCATGGTATTTGTTTCCAGAGAGTAAGTCATCTGTGTACCAAGTTTGGTTGAAATTGTTCAAGGCGCTCCAGAGTTATGCTGGAACGCGCGCACACACAGACACACATTTAGATGATAGATAGATAGATAGATAGATAGATAGATAGATAGATAGATAGATAGATAGATAGATAGATAGATAGAGCTAGAGATAGATAGATAGATAGATAGATACAGAGATAGAGAGATAGAGAGATAGAGATAGATAGATAGATAGAGATAGAGAGAGAGAGAGAGAGATAAGAGATAGATATAGAGATAGAGATATAGATATAGAGATAGATAGATAGATAGATAGATAGAGATAGATAGATAGATAGATAGATAGATAGATAGATAGATAGATAGATATCGATAGAGATGAGAGATAGATGGAGAGAGAGAGAGAGAGATACATACAGATCGATAGAGATTGATAGAGATAGAGAGATAGATAGAGAGAGAGATAGATATAGAGAGATAGAGAGATGGGTCCTCTGTGGAGAAGGGCGGGATACAAATTTAAATAAATAAATAAATAAATAAATAAATAAATAAATAAATAAATAAATAAATAAATAAATAAGATATCGATAGAGATGAGAGATAGAGATCGATAGAGAGACATATAGATAGATAGATAGATAGATAGATAGATAGATAGATAGATAGATAGATAGATAGATAGATAGATAGATAGATAGATATCGATAGAGATCGATAGAGAGACAGATAGAGAGAGAGAGAGAGAGAGAGAGAGAGAGAGAGAGAGAGAGAGAGAGAGAGAGAGAGAGAGAGAGAGAGAGAGAGAGAGAGAATTATTTAGGGTCGAGATATTTTACTCCAGAGATTCACACGGTCCCTCCTCCAGCTCCGCCCGAAGACGTCTCCGTGGTCATGTGGCCGGCATGACTCAACGCCCGAAGGTGCACGGAACGCTGTTCCCTTCCCAGCAAAATGTGTGGTTCCTATTTTTCTACTTGCATTTTTTTTTTAACATGCTTTTGAAGTGATAGGTTGGCAGAAGCTGGGACGAGTCACGGGAGCTCCCTCCGTTACGTGGCGCTGGGGATTCGAACCGCTGAACTGAACGACCTTTCTGAGCGGTTCTCAAAGGGCTTGGGGTTGCTGGGGGAGAAAACAGCCCAAGTAATTGAGCGAGGGCAAATCTTGTGTGTGTGAGCATGTGGTGTGTTTTTTTTAATTATTAACTGTTGATATTAGTTTCCCGAGTCCTGGTGAATCATTACTTCTGGTTGCTAGGTGGGAATCAGGCAAATTCCTTTGGCATTGCGAAGGGTTATGTTACCGTGAACTACAGGTCTGCCAGGCCATAGAGGAGAGGAACTTTGGCATAGGACAGAAACATAAATAAAGCCAAAGAGACAAAATCAGCTTTCAAGTGATGTGGGATGCCAGCGAGGCTGAACCTTGTGGGAAAAGGAAGCATAAATTGCCTTTTTTTAGGGAAGCGTAAATTGCCTTTTTTTTAAGGCTGTTTTGTTAAAGAGTTGCCTAAACCAAGGATGGCTCAGTGGCTAAGACACTGAGCTTTTCGATCAGAAAGGTTGGCTGTTCGGCGGTTCGAATCCCCTAACGCCACATAACGTCCCAGCTTCTGCCAACCTAGCAATTCGAAAGCACGTAAAAAAATGCAAGTAGAAAAATAGGAGCCACCTTTGGTGGGAAGGGAACAGCGTTCCGTGCGCCTCCGGGCGTTGAGTCCTGCCGGCCACATGACCCCGGAGACGTCTTCGGACCGCGCTGGCTCTTCAGCTTTGAAACGGAGATGTGCACCGCCCCCTAGAGTCGGGAACGACCAGCACAATGTGCGAGGGGAACCCTGCAGCTTGCGCAGGATCGAGGCGATCCTGCGCGAGCTGCACTGGCTTCCTGTGGTCTTTCGGGTGCACTTCAAGGTCTTGACGACCATCTTTAAAGCGCTCCATGGCTCGGGGCCTAGTTATTTGCGAGACCGCCTCTTGCCCCATACATCCCTCAGACCGATACGCTCCCACAGAGAGGGGCTTCTCAGGGTGCCGTCGGCCGGACAATGCCGACTGGCGACACCCAGGGGAAGAGCCTTCTCTGTGGCGGGCCCAGCCCTTTGGAACAACCTACCCCCCCGAATTACGCACCATCACCGACCTCCGCCTCTTCCGCCAGTGTCTAAAGACATACTTATTCCAACAAGCCGGCCTAGCCTAACCTCCCATGGGGACTTTTAAATAGTTTTAAATTGGGTATTTTAAAATTGGGTTTTTAGCATAGGATAAGACGGTTTAATTTATATTTTAAATTATGTATTTATCTTTGTATTCTGTATGTTTTTAAATTTCCTGTGCGCCGCCCTGGGTCCTCTGCGGAGAAGGGCGGGATATAAATGTAAATAAAATAAAAAAATAAAATGAATTAATCCCTAAACACAGCCCATTTGAGCCTCTTTTAAAACTAACAGAATGGCTCTTTTTATTTAGCACCTGTTGTCTTCGGAGTGAAGAGGCCGGGAGTTTTATTGCCGCGAATAAGATTATTAACCGTCACCCACTACAACGGCTGCGCTTGTCTTATACCACTTTTAAAATAAACCTGGATTTTCACAGGAAATTGATTTTAGTGTTGATTTTTATGGCTTTCGTCTCCTGCATTGTCTGTTTTCCATTGTTTAAGGCTCACTGGAGCAGAAAGGATGGGGGTTCAAATCGAATAAGGAAGCATGCAAAAAAGACATTTCGACCCTCCGGAACAGGTGGTAAGAAGGGGCAGGTGTTGCCAAATTAAATGACAAGAATACAATACAATACAGTGGGAAGGGACCTTGGAGGTCATCTAGTCCAACCCCCCTGCCTAGGCAGGAAGCCCTATACCGTTCCAGACAAATGGCTATCCAACATCTTCTTGAAGACATGCAGTGTTGGGGCATTCACAACTTCTGGAGGCAACTTCTGGTCCACTGATTGATTGTTCTGACTGTCAGGAAATTCCTCCTCAGTTCTAAGTTGCTTCTCTCCTTGATTAGTTTCCACCCATTGCTTCTTGTTCTGCCCTCAGGTGCCTTGGAGAATAGCTTGACTCCCTCTTCTTTGGGGCAAGTCCTGAGATATTGGAAGACTGCTATCATGTCTCCCCTGGTCCTTCTTTTCATTAAACTAGACCTGCCCAGTTCCTGCAACCGTTCTTCCCATGTTTTAGTCTCCAGTCCCCTAATCATCTTGGTTGCTCTTCTCTGCACTCTTTCTAGAGTCTCCATGTCTTTTCTACATCGTGGCGACCAAAACTGAATGCAAATATTCCAAGTGGGACCTTACCAAGGCCTTATAAAGTGGTATCAACACTTCCCGTGATCTTGATTCTCTCCCTCTGTTGATGCAGCCTAAAACTGGGTTGGCTTTTCTGGCAGCTGCTGCCCACGGCTGGCTCATGGGGCCTGATCCATGGGGCCTTCCCCTCCACCTTTTCCTGCAACCTCACACTCATATTTTCACTCATTCTCAATTAAGTCTCATCCTGGAATGTCCGGTTGCTACCCCGATGGTGTCCGCCACCATGGGCTGTGGCCCGCCAGTGGTCAGCAGAGCTGGTGGCAGATTCAGACAATGAGGAGGGTTGGGGAGGAAGATGGGCCAGTCCTGGAGTCGGGGGAAGGCTCTGAGGAGGGCTCTGGGTCGGGAGGCAGAGAGGGGGCCAGGGCCGTCTGGCAGTTATCAGCTGCCTTCAGACATCAGCGAGGCAGAAGAACAGCTGGAGCCTGTTCCCAGTGTGCGCATGTGCAAAGTGGCCAGACAAAGGGAACAGCTAAGACACAAGGGTCGACTTGGGAGGAAGGCCACAGGAGGAGGATGAACGGCCCCTCCCAGAGGAAATAAAAGAGGAGCGACAGGGGAGTGGAGTTTGCAGGAGACCATTTGTTCGCTTCATTGGTTCGTGACTCTGAGAGTTGGACATCAGTGGGGCAGACGAACAGCTGGAGCCTGTTCCCAGTGTGCGCATGCGCAGAGTTGCCGGACAAAGGGAACAGCTAAGACACAAGGGTTGACTTGGGAGGAAGGCCACAGGAGGAGGATGAATGGCCCCTCCCAGAGGAAATAAAAGAGGAGCGACAGGGGAGTGGAGTTTGCAGGAGGCCATTCGTTCATTCCTGCATTCTTACCAAGGGTTGCGGGCGTCTGAAAGATATCGGCCTGGCCACTGGCCAAGCCTGATCATAGTCAGTAAGTGTGAACGATCTCGAAAGACTGTGCGGGAGAGGAAAGACTTGGCTGGAGAGGAATGGACTGTACGTTAAATATAAAGGGACGGGGACTCGGCTTCGTGCTGCTGGGGAAGCCTAGGTCAGAACACCACGAGGACTAGAAACCTGCTTTTTTTTAAATTAAAAAAAACAGGGGTCAACTCCTAAAGTTGTCAACAGGGGGTTTCTCCCCCTTCTACGGGAAAACAGGCTTCAGGAAAGTCCATCTTCCTTGCTGTGCATCGCTGGATTTAGAATTCCTTTCCCCTGCTCTCCGACTTCCTCCTCCTCCTCCTCCTCCTCGCTCTCTTAAAATGAAAATAAATCTGCCAGTCCTTTGATCTCCAAGTCCTCGCACGGATGAAATCCCTGGAGATTTCTACGCTGAAGAAACCTGAATTTCCCCACAATGTAATATCTCTTGGTGAAGTCGAGTGGAACCGAACCCGAACTGGAGGACTCTAAAAATAAGCATCCTTTCCCCTGGCCCAACGAAAGGCGGCCACAGTTCTTTCTCCCCTGGGCAGCTTGAAACGCGCTTTCCAGAACTCCTGAATAATTGAAGTTCGACATGAAAATTGTAAACTCTTTCAAGGGTTCATTGAAATTCGCTTCCTGGCCTGGCGTCCCTCTGGAGAGATGTCACTGGCAGAATGCCACCGAGGAGGCGGAAGAGGAGAAGGAGGAGAAGGAAGGAAGGAGAGAGGAGAAAAGAGAGGAGGAGGAGGAGGAGGAGGAGGAGAAAGAAAGAAAGAAAGAAAGAAGAGAGGAGGAGAGAGAGGAGGAGAAGGAGAAGGAGAAGGAGAAGGAGAAGGAGAAGGAGAAGAAGAAGAAGAAGAAGAAGAAGAAGAAGAAGAAGAAGAAGAAGAAGAAGAAGAAGAAGAAGAAGAAAAGAAGGAGGAGGAGAGAGAGGAGGAGAAGGAGAAGGAGAAAGAAGAGAGGCGAAAAGAGAGAGGGAGGAGGAGGAGAAAGAAGAGAGGAGAAGAGAGAGGAGGAGGAGAGGAAGAAGGAAGAAAGAAGAGGGGAGAAAAGAGAGAGGAGGAGGAGGAGAAAGAAGAGAGGAGAAGAGAGAGGAGGAGGAGAGGAAGAAGGAAGAAAGAAAGAGGAGAAAAGAGGGAGGAGGAGAAAGAAGAGAGGAGGAGAGAGAGGAGGAGAAGGAGAAGAAAGAAGAGAGGAAAAAAGAGGGAGGAAGAGAAGGAGGAAGTGAACAAAAAGAAGGAGGAAGAAAGAAAAAAGATAGATGAGGGAGAAGGAGGAGAAGAAAGAAGAAGAGGAGGAGGAGAGGAGAAGGGGGAGAGGAGAAGGAGAGGAAGAAGAAGAAAGAAAAGAAAGATAGAAAGAAAGAAAGAAAGAAAGAAAGAAAGGAGGAGAAACGAGGGAGAGGGAGAAGGAGGAGGAGAAGAAGAAAAAAAGAAGAGAGGAGGAGAGGAGGAGGAAGAGAAGGGGAAGGGGAAGAGGAGGGTGAGAAGAAGAAACAAAGAAAGAAAAGAGGAGAAAAGAGAGAGGAAGAGAAGGTGGAGGAGGAGAAAGAAAGAAAGAAAGAAAGAAAGAAAGAAAGAAAGAAGAGAAGAGGTGGAGGAGGTGGACGAGGAGGGGAAGAGGAGAAGGAGAGGGAAAAGAAGAAAGAAAGAAGAAGAGAAAAGAGGGAGAGGGAGGAGAAGAAGAAAAAAGAAAGAAGAAAAAAGAAGAGAGGACGAGAAGGGGAGGAAGAGAAGGGCAGGGAGAAGAAGAAGAAAGAAGAGAGGAGAAAAGAGGGAGGAAAAGGAGAAGTGAAAGAAAGAAGAAAGAAAAAAGAAAGGAGAGAGGAGAGGAGAAGGTGAAGAGGAGGAAGAGGAGAAGGGGGAGAAGGAAACGGAGGAGGAGAATAAATTAAAAAACAAGTAAAAATGGAGGGCATTACGGGCACTCTTTGCAAGTATTCATTTAGTGACCGTTCAGAGTTACGACGCTACTGGAAAAAAGTGATGGGTGACCTGCAGTAACAACAACAACACACACACACACACACACACACACACACACACACACACACACACATCCTTTGCCTGATCGAAATTCCGAGGCTTGGCAACTGACGTGTACTTACAATAGTAACTGGCTTGTGTCGATGGCTTCTGATGAGCAGAAGAAGATTCACTTAACAACGGTGGCAAAAAAGGCCATCAAATGTGACAAAACCCGCTGCATAACTTAGCAACAGAAATTCGGGGGGGGGGGGGGGATCGATTGTGGCCGTAAGTCAAGGACCTCAAACACATACACACACCACCAGCCCAACGCCCAGAGCACCAGGAAGCCCAGTTCGCTTAGCGTTAGGGTAAAGGTTCCCCTCGCTCATATGTGCCGGTCGTTCCCGACTCTAGGGGGGCGGGGCTCATCTCCGTTCCAAAGCCGAAGAGCCAGCGCCGTCCGAAGACGTCTCCGTGGTCATGTGGCCGTCAAGGCTCAACGCTCGAAGGCGCACGGAACTCAGCTCCCTTCCCACCAAAGTTTGTGGTTCCTATTTTTCTACTTGCGTTTTTTAATGGGCTTTCGAACGGCTACGTTGGCAGAAGCTGGGACAAGAAACGGGAGCTCACTCCATTACGCGGCGCTGGGGATTCGAACCGCCGACCTTTCTGATTGACAAGCTCAGTGTCTCGTCCCTCTTTGCTTAGCGTCAGGAGGTCGTAGAAACTAAATGAACTCAGTCGCCGAATCGCATCTGCGCACGAAGCGCCATGGGTCGGTTTGAAACACGTTTCCCAGTTGTGACGTCCTCCAGATGTGTCCAATAGTCCCAATCAATTTGTATGTGGGGTTGTTTTTTTGGCTCCTTGCTCTCTCTGGACCCTCCGTCTGGCCAGGCTTTGCCAGTTTGGCACATAGTTAGTTAGTTAGTTAGACCTAGTTAGTTAGACCTAGTTAGTTAGACCTAGTTAGTTAGACCTAGTTACATGTGAGACGGTCCCTGTGCTAAAAATGTAAATACATTAAAACAATATCCCTAAAACCAATTTAAAACAATTTAACTGCAGACTGTGGGCTAGGTGATGTAAATCTGGAAGCCTCTCTCCCAGATGTTTCCCAAGCTTCCAAACACGCCCCCCTTCCCTTCACCCCAGAAAAGTTCCCACCGATATTTGTTTGAATGCAGACAAGGAAACAGAGGCAGAAGGAATTTCTCCTCCAAGTAAATAAACGAAATAACAAATACACTTGAAATGCCGGCCAGATGGGAGACATTTGCAGTAGAAGACTTTAAAAATAAAAAAAATGTAAAAAAGAAGGGAAGGAGAAATTCTCCCGCTGGAAAGGCTAAAACGTGTTTCCGGATGCGGGAGAAGGGACAATCTGCCAGATGTCAAACAAGGAACCGAGAGCCAATTCCATCCCTGTGCTTCCAAGACTCCCACTGGGCGGACGGATGCTTAGAATATACCATCCCTCTCCTCCAGCTACCGGTGCCCAATCAAGGATGCCCAGCAGAGCATCTCAAAATATTCTGCCAGGGAAGGTGTGCTGGGCGCCTAAAGCAATGTTTTTGAACCTAAACAACCTTAAAAACTCCCAGAATTCCCCAGTCACTTACTTACTTACTTACTTACTTAGCTACTTAGTTACTTACTTAGTTACTTACTTGGTTACTTACCTGGTTACTCAGTACTCACTTACTTACTTACTTACTTACTTACTTACTTACTTACTTAGCTACTTAGTTACTTACTTAGTTACTTACTTGGTTACTTACCTGGTTACTCAGTACTCAGTTACTTACTTACTTACTTACTTACTTACTTAGTTAGTTACTTACTTGGTTACTTACCTGGTTACTCAGTTACTCAGTTACCTACTTACTTAGCTACTTAGTTAGTTACTTAGTTACTTACTTGGTTACTCAGTTACTTACTTAGCTACACAGTTACTTACTTGGTTACTTACTTGGTTACTCAGTTACTCACTTACTTATTAGCTACTTAGTTACTTACTTACTTGGTTACTCAGTTACTTACTTACTCAGTTACTTACTTAGTTACTTACTTAGCTACTTAGCTACTTACTTGGTTACTTACTTGGTTAGTCAGTTACTTGGTTACTTACTTAGCTGCTTAGTTACTTACTTGGTTACTCAGTTACTCGGTTACTTACTTAGCTACTTAGCTACTTAGTTACTTAGCTACTTAGTTACTTAGCTACTTAGTTCCTTACTTGGTTACTCAGTTACTCACTCGCTTACTTATTTGCTTGCTTACTTAGCTATTTAATTACTTACTTAGTTACTTACTTAGTTACTTACTTGGTTACTTACCTGGTTACTCAGTTACTCAGTTACTTACTTAGCTACTTAGTTACTTACTTAGTTACTTATTTGGTTACTTACTTGGTTACTCAGTTACTTACTTAGCTACTTAGTTACTTAGCTACTTAGTTACTTACCTAGTTACTTACTTGGTTACTCAGTTACTCACTCACTCGCTTACTTATTTGCTTGCTTGCTTAGCTGTTTTGTTACTTACTTAGTTACTTACTTGGTTACTCGGTTACTCAGTTACTCACTTACTTACTTACTCCCTCTCACAGTCACTGGAATTAAGCCTAGTTGCACCCAGTCTACATGTGTCCTTTGGGTTTCTCTTGCCTAAGAGTAGGACTTTACTTTTCTCTACATTGAATTTCATTTTGTCAGATCAGGCCCAGGGTTCAAATCTGCCAAGATCCACCTGGATCTTCAGTCTATCTACTAAGGTGTCGGCTATTCCTGCCAGCTTCGCATCTTCTGCAAAGATGGTTAAGTTCCCCTTATGTTCTACGTATGCTGTTGATGCTGCCCTAGCGAAGCATGGCCTAGCCATGGGGCGACCCTCTCCCCCAGGCGTGTGTGTGTTGTGTGTGTGTGTGTGTGTGTGTGATGGTTTCCTACAGCTGTTTTGCCACTGTTTGAAATGATGAGCTTTCTTCTCTCCAGGGACTTTGTTTAAAATTCTTCCTCCGAAGGCCAAGGCTCTTGAAAACTTTCCAAGGTATTCTCTGCTTTGATCCAATTCTCTCAGGGTTAAGCAAACTGGTTTTTTTTCCCCCTTAAGAAATTCCTTCTGCACTTCTCCTTCTCTCTCTCTCTCTCTCTCTCATCAAAGTTTTGGCAGGAGTTCATATCTGGGAGATAAAACATCTGAATTTTTCAAAAGACTCCCTTCTCCTTTTTTGCGCCCCCTCGGCAAAAGTAGGGTACATGTGCGATTTGAAACCAAGCACGGAATGTAAACACTTGGAGAATGTGTCTGTTTTTTAAAACAAATAATTTAAAAAAAAAACAGGTTTCTAATCCTTATTAGTGCAGAGATAGGCCTGGGAAGGGAAAGGAAGGGAGCTTGGAAAAAAGCAGGATTAATTTTTGCCAGGTGGCTCCGGGGCTAAGACGCTGAGCTTGTCGATCAGAAAGCTCAGCAGTTTGGTGGCTCGAATCATTCACGCCGCATAACGGAGGGAGCTCCCGTGACTCGTCCCAGCTCCTGCCAACCTAGCCGTTCGAAAGCCCGTTAAAAAAATGCAAGTAGAAAAACAGGAGCCACCTTTGGTGGGAAGGGAACAGCGTTCCGTGCGCCTTTGGGCGTTGAGTCATGCCGGCCACATGACCACGGAGACATCTTCGGACAGCGCTGGCTCTTGGGCTTTGAAAGGGGGATGAGCACCGCCCCTTAGAGTCGGGGACGACTAGCACAGATGTGCGAGGGGAACCATTAATTTTGCTCAAGCTTTCCAGCCAGTCTGTTTCTCCTGGCCTGGCTCAAGGGCCGCCGCAGGGCTGTGTTTCTCCTCTCCAGCAAAGGGGAAATTAAATTATAAGACGCAAATGGGATTGGGCAGAAATTTCACGACCGAGCAGATGCGAGACACCATTCCTTAATTCTTTTTCCATCTCGAGCCAAGTGAGATTCAGCGAGTCCCTTCCCATACATTCCCCTATATTCCAACACTAGTTTCCTCAGCAGGCAGATGGTAAAAGTCGACTCAAGGCGGGCATCGGGGTTTTACAGATGGGGACATCAAGGCACGCTTTGAAGGCGCCTGCTCGGCTAACCCAAATCCAGCCCCCTTCCCTTATTCCCATCACCCCCCCCCGTCCACTAAACCTCAATGCCAGGTTTCCAGATGTGCTGAGTGGGCTGGCCAAGGAAGGAAGACAGGGACTGTTAAGCCCCAGATGCTGGGGAGGGGAGGGAGCAGGTGGGAAGAAATGTTTTTTTTTACTGCCTGTTCCATGCAACATCTGTTTGAAATGGGGGGCTGCCCCCTTCCCCCCCCAAAAAATGCCTTTTCAGGAACGATGCTTTCATAAAACACACATTGTAGATCTCACCTGCATCAGAGCACAGCTGGAAATACATTTTGGCATCTGCCTGAAATGGAAGAGGCAGACTCAAGAAGCCATCCAATAGCTTTGCCAAGTATTTCTTCTGGAAAAGTATATTTTTTTGTTCTTTGTATACAATTATAGGTATTACATTCACATAGTTATCATTCTTTTTGGCATTCGTCCTCCTTATACATTTATTATTCCAATTAGAGGGTTAATTTGGGTTGCTTTGTTTACCATCCCTTGCTTGGCTGGACACCACCTTCTTTTCCCTTTCTTTTCTCCCTCCTTCCCTTCTCTATTTCCTTCCTTCCTTCTTCCCTCACGACGCCCCTACTCGATTTATTTGTGCCATTTTTTCATGTGTTTTCATACCTGCTTCCTTGTACTTGTCAACAAAAAAACAAGTAACTAAATAAGTAGGAAAGTAACTAAGTAAGAAAGTAACTAAGTAACTAAAAAAGTAAGTAAGAAAGTAATTAAGTAAGAAAGTAACTAAGTAAGTAAGAAAGTAACTAAGCAACTAAAAAAGAAAGTAACTAAGTAAATAAGTAAGAAAGTAACTATGTAAGTAAGAAAGTAACTATGTAAGTAAGAAAGTAACTAAGTAAGTAAGAAAGTAACTATGTAAGTAAGAAAGTAACTAAGTAAGTAAGAAAGTAACTAACTAAGTAAGAAAGTAACTAAGTAAGAAAGTAACTAAGTAAGAAAGTAACTAAGTATGAAAGTAACTAAGTAAGAAAGTAACTAAGAAAGTAAGAAAGTAACTAAGTAAGAAAGTAACTAAGTAAGTAAGAAAGTAACTAACTAAGTAAGAAAGTAACTAAGTAAGAAAGTAAGTAAGTAATAAAGTAACTAAGTAACTAAGTAAGAAAGTAACTAAGTAAGAAAGTAACTAAGTAACCAAGAAAGTAACTAAGTAACTAAGTAAGTAACTAAGTAAGTAAGAAAGTAACTAAGTAACTAAATAAGAAACTAAGTAAGAAACTAACTAACTAATTGACTGGGGAATTCTGAGAGTTAAAGTCCACCTATTTAAGGTTGTTTTGGTTGAAAAATGTTGCTTTCTCTTTTCCTATTGCTGTAGGTGTCTCTTCCAGCTCTTAATTTTTATTTTCTTGGGGACGGGGACATTTCCGCAGACCCGAAAATAGTTAAATATCATTTCTTGTTCCCTTTCCTTCTCAAATCTATCCTGATTGTGTGTTTTCCACCCGCTTTGAATCTTACTTTTGAATATATACTTATATATTATTATTTTCTTCCCTATTCCACCCCCCCCCCGCCTTCCCTTCCTTTTGTACTTGATGGCGTATCGTCTGGGTTCTATATCTTCCCTTACTTTCTTTTAGGTATGTCTTTCTCTAGCCATTCATAAGTCTAAGGACAACGTTCGCCTTTCCCACAACCGTGGATGTCCTTGACGGTGGGGCGGGCAAAACTCCAAGCATGGACCGAGCTTCTAATAACGGACGAGTCTTGGCATCCTTCCTCAACCATCCCTGCCATGGTTGGGTGATATCATCGACTGGAGGTCGAGTGAGCTCATCATGTCTGAGGCAGAAACATACGTGATGCTATTTGCATGCAGTCGTCGACACGATCCCCTCTCCCCGTTGCAGTCCAGGTAGTCCTCAACTTATAACGGGTTTGCTTAGTGACCGTTTGAAGTCGCAATGGTGCTGAAATAAGTGGCTCACGACGGTTGTTCACATTTACGCCTGCTGCAGCATCCCCATGGCCACGGGATCAAAATTCAGAGGCTTGGCCACTGACTTGTACCTAAAGACAGTTTGCAGTGCCGCACGATTCCCCGTTCTGCGACCTTCTGACGAGCAAAATCCAGGGGAGAACCAGATTCACTTAACAACCAACTCAACAACTGCAGGGATTCACATCACAACGGGGCCTAGGCAGGTCATTAAACGGGGCAAAACTTGCTCAGGAACTGCCTCGCTTAGCCATAGGAAAGGACGAGCTCAATTTTGGTCGTAAGTTGAGGACTAGCGGTATTGGGGGGGGGGAGCTGTTTCACCTCCCAAGGGTGTGTGTGTGTGTGTGTGTGTGTGTGTGTGTGTCTTCCTGGGATTAAGGAAACGTTGGCCGCCTAAGAAATCCCAAGCTTTGGGAAAGGTAAGATGAGGATGGCTGAGTCCCAACGAGAACATGCTTTCTGACAGCTTCCCACCCGAAACATCTGCCTCTGCGTAGAACAGCTGTGACTCTGGCAGGCAGCTGATGCCCCCACGTCCGTGACGCCAGGCCTTTGAAGTCCAGGGGCAGGAAATGTCCTCCCAATCGTTTCCCGAAATCGGAGGCAAAGTGTAGATAAACCCAGCCTGAGCCCGAGGGAAGGAGGGGTCAGATGCGTCATCAGCCTGGAGTTCTTTGTTACTCACCAGAGATCTAAGTTCATCCCTCCTTGAATTTTACTGACTCTTATCTACCGCTAATTCACTTTAACCATTAGTAGTTCAGATTCTTTTTTTTCCCCGAAGAATTTTTTTCATTTCTTTAAAATTCTCTTAGATACCATTTTAAGTATACATTCACATGATGGTTATTCTTCCTCACATCTATCGTTCGTATACATTTATTGTTTCGTTTAATAGGTTATACTACAGTATAACCTATTAAACTACTGTAATGCTACTGTAACGCTCCCTACATGGGGCTGCCCTTGAGGTGCACCCGAAGACTACAGCTAGTCCAGAATGCGGCCGCGCGGGCAATTTTGGGTGCCCCTAGGCATTCCCACGTTATACCACTCCTGCGCGAGCTGCACTGGCTGCCTGTGGTCTTTCGGGTGCGCTTCAAGGTGCTAATCACCATCTTTAAAGCGCTCCATGCGCTTTATCTGCGAGATCGCATCCTGCCCCATACATCCCTTCGACCGATTCGCTCACACAGAGAGGGACTTCTCCAGGTGCCGTCCACTAGGCAATGCCAGCAGGCGACACCCAGGGGAAGGGCCTTCTCTGTGGCGGGCCCAGCGCTATGGAACGACCTACCCCCCGAGCTTAGAACAACCCAGGACCTCCGCGCCTTCCGTCAAAAGCTCAAGACCGATCTCTTTCAGTAGGCCGGCCTGGTCTAACCACCTCCAGCCTTTTTAGCCTGAATATATAAATTGTTTTAATTGGCTTTCAAGGGATTTAGTTTTTAGGATTTTAGGTATTTTAGCGCAGGGATAAATTGTTTAATCTGATTTAATATATTTCTTGTGTATTTATGTTTGTACGTTTTTTAATTCCCCTGTGCACCGCCCCGAGTCCCTTCGGGGAGAGGGAGCGGTCTATAAATTAAATTTATTATTATTATATAATATACAGCTTGGGTTGCTTCATTTACCATCCCTTCTTCCTGTTGTAACTCCTCCTTGTTTTCCCTTTCTTTTCTCCCTCCCTCCCTTCTCTACTTTCTTCCTTCCTCCTCTCCTTCTCCCTTCTTCCCTCACCTCTCCCCTACTCCTCCTCCTCCTCTTCCCTGTCTTACCTCTCTCCTTCTCTTTCTCTCTCTTCCGTCCTCCTCTCCCTACGTCTTTCTTCTTTCCCCTCGTCTTCCTTTCCTTCTCTCCTCCTCTCTCCCTTTCTTTTTTCTATTATTGTTGGTGTATATATCAAAACTCGGTTTATGTTTCCTTATGGTTTATGGTTATTTCCCCAAACCCAAATATAATTTGGTATCATTTCTTACTCCTTTACCTTCGCTAGTCTACCCTAGTTATGTTTATTAGTTCAGGTTCTTGTAGAGAGATTAAGCTTGCCATAAATCTTGGTATCCGTTCCAACCGTCTGGATTGTCGGATTTCTCTGCGGCAGGCGTCGGCAACCTTAAACACTCAGAGGGCCATTGGGATCCGTTCCCCACAGAAAACACCGGGAGCCACAAAACCTCCTTCCCGTACTTGACTATTTCCTGAGCGGCCACAAAACTAGCATACGTAGTTGAATTAAACCTTCTGTTTTCTTTTGAAACTTTTCTTGGATTTATCCTTGGTTACTAGGGGTCACAAAACTCAATAAATCGCATGCCGACGGGGGTCGCACATTGGCGGTTGTGAGGCGTATTTTGAGCGACAGAGAGCCGCAGCAGCAGAGGGATGAAAGAGCCACATGCGGCTCCGGAGTCGCAAGTGGCTGACTCCAGCTCTGTGGCTTGACACAAGGAAGGGAGGCTTGGTCTTCCCCCATCCCACTGCCCCATTTAGCCAGACCTGATCCTAACATTAAAACTGGGGTGGGAGGAACAAGGGTGCCTCTTTAACCTAGCCCAGAAATGTCCCCACACCTGTAAAACGAGTATGTCAAAGATACCAGCCCAGACTTCTCCTTTCAGGGTATATTTTTATATTCATACTTTGAAAAGATTGCATTTACATTCAGGGTTGGCGGGGAGAGGAAACTACCCTCGGGCTCCTTCCCAGCACAGGCTGCAGTAACTGAACCAGGAAAGATACAATACAATAATACAATAGCAGAGTTGGAAGGGACCTCTAGTCCAACCCCCTTTTACCATTTCAGACAAATGGCTATCTAACATCTTTTTAAAGACTTCCAGGATTGGGGCATTCACAACTTCTGGAGGCAAGCTGTTCCAGAGGTTAATTGTTCTAACTGTCAGGAAATTTCTCCCTAGTTCTAAGTTGCTTCTCTCCTTGATTAGTTTCCACCCATTGCTTCTTGTCGTGCCCCCAGGTGCCTTGCAGAATAGTTTGACTCCCTCTTCTTTGTGGCACCCTCTGAGATATCGGAACACTGCTATCATGTCTCCTCTGGTCCTTCTCTTCATCAAACTAGACATACCCAGCTCCTGCAACCGTTCTTCATATGTTTTAGCCTCCAGTCCCCTAATCCTCTTGGTTGCTCTTCTCTGCACTCTTTCTAAAGTCTCCACATCTTTTCTGCATGGTGGTGACCACAACTGAATGCAGTATTCCAAGTGTGGCCTTACCAAGGCCTTATAA